>JAHHUM010002647.1:90301-322801 GCA_036173005.1 Crenichthys baileyi
CCTAGTCAAAGGTTCCTTGTTTATTTTATTTGAAGCATGTTTCATCATTAGCTTTTTTTTATTACAAATCTCATCCAATCTGTGGATTTACCATTAACACAAAAAATGGTGGATGGAGGAAGGTTTTTTTTGTTGACTTGTTTGTCATTTTAAACCTGTTTCCATCTTCCTTATCTCCCTCCGGCTTTCAGCTGTTTGTCGAAGGCCTGGATACGTGCCAACCCCATTACTCCTGCAAGACTGTAAGTTGCAGCCTCATTCACAGGGATGTGACAACAAGCAGTTAGACAGAGAGTCGATCATTCATCGTTAACCACGCAGCCATGGAGGAGACAAACATGTCTGGTCTGACGACCAGGCTTAGCTGGCGCCCCGCTGCACTTGTTTCACATGAGTTCTTTGGCTTCCTCACCTCTGCTTTGGGTTTGTGTTGGAGAATGTTAATTAGCAAACATCCTTGACAAAACCTTGTGTGGAGGCGCCCCGGTGATCCAACAAAAAGGGAGACATGCAGAGAGAAGAAGCACAAAGTGCTACAAAGAGGAGGGCACTGGTAAGACTTTTACAAAGAGCACTTAGATATTGCTCGATGTTTTGTATAAAACCTTCTTTCATGAGCTTTCTCGAGAGATACTCTAAAAGCCTCCAGTAATCCCCCCCATCCCCTTGTCTGGGCCTGAATCAGCATCAGTCCTACTGTGGTAAGATGAGATAATCTCCTTGCATGTCCCTCTACTCCATTCCATTTTCACAGCGTCTTTTCTTCAAAATACTCTTCAGATCCTTGTTGCAGCAGGCAGAGAAAACTTTGGCATTTGTTAGATTCCACCAACTGACACAACACATCACTCTTTGCTACACGCACAAAAAAAGTGTAATATTGTTACACTGCGGAAACTAATTTCACAGCATACAGCTGATAGCCCCTCTTTGCATGACAGCAATATCAATTTCAGTGGCCATGAAGGTATTGCTAAAATAGAGTTTTAATAAGGATTCCATTTTAATCATTGCATCATTCTCAGGTCCAACCTTACTTTCTGCAAGCTCACAGGGTCTTTCACAGGGTCATTATCAGCACAGAGATTACCATATATCGGTAATGCTATAGGAGTGCACAGGGCTCATGACATGTACAAGTCTGTGAAACTGACAGTTTTGTGCACATATATGTCCAAATAAGCACTTGTGGCAGAACTTTGAACTTGACAGTCCTTGTATAGAGTGCAACTGTCATTGGCTCTATTCAAGAATTGACCAAATATGTGATTTGATAAACTTCCAGGAAAAACTTTGCTGCTTTGTGGAGTTGTGACATTTACTCTTAAAGGTAAGAGCTCAGTGACTCCCTTTAAACTTGACCGTAAACCTTTTCCCTTCACTTTAAATGTAACAGCATAAACAGTAGGCTGATGTCCCATTTAATTTACACCTGACTTGTGTTGTTACTGGGTACTTAAACAGAATCCAGATTTTATCAGAGAAAAAGTAGTGCTTTAATTAAAAACATAGTTTTATTTGGCAAATTTTTCAAAATAAAAAGTCGTTTTGCTTTTTGAAAACTAAAAAACATAAACGAGAGCTCATCTTTTCAAAGTTAGGTCATAGACAAATGCAGGCTGTAATGGCAAAGACATCAGGAGAGAATTGAACACATGTAAAAAAGCAGGAAAAGGCCATGTTGCAAATGCTATGCAATAACATATTCAGTGTGCTATCTGAAACTTGATCTTGTGATCTACATATTATTGAAAACCTTTCTCATCCCAAACATTATCTGAAATAGAAAGCTTCAACTCTTTCTCACATGCACACGTGGGCTGGAGTTTATTTTAAATAAGATAGATTAGAACATTTCCTGATTCTAGAAGATGCTAAATTTATTAACTATACTGGTGGCCAGGGTGCCTGAAAAGTTGCAGAGGAGTTGAAGAGAATTTTTGAGCTACAAGAACCTATAGAAAGCAAGTTTTGGGAAGTTTGTGAAGTTTGCAGACATATGCTCAAAGGATGCTAGTTTGTCCTGTATAAAAAAAAAGATATATAAAGTGGATATGCCAAACCTAACAAATAATACCTGGGGTGGAAGATGGGAATAAGTGGCTAGATACTCTTTAGGCCATAAAATGGAAAAACTGCAAAGATTGAAATATTTCCTGACTTGAGCCCTTACCTTGAGGGAGATTAACTGCAGTTTTATTGATAGAGGAAGATAAGAACCCAGTAAGGAGGTGAGAAAAATGTCCTGGACCAAAACCAGCTCCAATGCCAGTCAAGTAATAGGACATAAATCCACCCTGGATTGTGACCAATAGTTTAAGTCAAACAACTCTAAAAAATCACTGAGTGTACAGAATTGTACTTATGAGTGACTAATTAACCTTCAGTTTTATAACAATGAACAGATGAATCCAAATATTTACATACACCTGTGGATGTTTTATAAGTCAACATCATGGAAGCAAAACTCTTGCCAAGACATCGGGAAGAGAATTGTGGACCTCCACAAGTCTGGTGTATCTTTGGGTACAATTTCCAGATGCCTAATGTGCCATGTTTCTCTGTTCGAGCACTGACATACAAGCATCATTAGCATGTCAAGATAAACAGGAAACATGATCTGTGTCCCAGAGACAGAAAACCTGTTTTTGCCTAAAATGTGTGTATCACCCCCGGAAAAAGAGGAAAATAGCTTATGTTGATGATGAAGCACAAATATGTCTTCCACATAGACTAACCATACCACCATATTAGTTACAAAGTGATTTAAGGAGAAAAAAGTCAACATCACAAAACAAGGTGCCCTACAAATCTGACTCAGTTACACCAGTTCTGTCAGGAAGAATGGGTCAACATTTCAGCAAACTATTCTAAGAAGCTTTTTAAAGGATGCCAAAAATGTTGGAGGCAAGTCATACAGTTGAAAAGGCAATTTTAACAAATGCTGAAAAATACTGTAAGTAAACATTTTAATTTGAGGGAAATAAAACTAAAAATCTAAAAAAAATTTCCCCCTCATCATTCTTACATTTAGCATATAGAAATAATTCTGATAATCATAATGTACCTAAAACAATTAATGTCAGACAGACAATTTCTATCATATATCTTACACAAGAGTCAAAATCTTTACTTAATTAAACAAATGTTAATGCTTTTGAATTAAAACTAAGTAAATTGGCAAAGCTAGTTGAAACTTTTCAGTGTAAATGTTGAACGTAGGCCTAACTTGGACTAACTACTTACCAGTTAAAACTTATCCCATGCAAGCAAACTTCTCTTGTGTGAACTAGAATCATCAATTCTACTCACTGATATTAACATTATTATGTAGCAAATTTACCATCTTAGTTCTTTCATCCTGTGGAAGAGGTTCAGTAAAGTTATGGCAAATACAAAATGAGGTCTGTGAGGAATTATGAGGCTCCTTCTAGTCCCTTTTTTAAACCAACGAACTGGGTAACAATTTTTGACCCAATGTTTTGTTAAAATTACCAAATGTCTTAACGAGCAGCTTTTGAGTGTGTGTGTGTGTGCTGTATTCTAATTTAACAGAGAGTACATTGTGGAGATATGGTTGTAGCTTAGTGCACCACTACATTCTCAGAAAGGCGCAGACAGGCTGTATTATCTTAGATTTGTGCCACTAGAATCTTAATACTTCGCCCTCCTTTGTCACTGAGTTTTATTCCATTGCCAATTTCTCAAACCACCTGCGTGTATTTTTACATATCCAGTGAAATAAGCAGGCATTGATTTGATCCCGTATATCCCTGTGAAGATTAGGGCAGTGTCAGTACAGGATTACTTTAGTAATTCATGTAATGCTGCTTCGCCACAGTTAATTTCCCTGTGGATGAGTGGAGGGAGTTGAGTAATAGACCTGTGCCATGCTCTCCGAAATACAGCATATCATTCTTCCACAGTTATCCATCTCCTCAATACATTTGGTATGCAAAAGACATGACTCTGGTTTTTTTGTCTTAATGGCCTTCTCAAGTAATTATTATGGGCATACGGCTTCAGTGACTGAGATGTGGATCCTTATTTCCATTGAGTAACAAGTTGCTGAATACAAATAGGATTTTTAATCAGCTGGGATTCATTGTGCAGACTGACTTCAAATCATCATTATCAAGCTTCTATCTTACTTATGATGTTAGAAAAGAAAAAAAACAATGGAAAGAGATGTATTGTTGTCTTCTTTAATTAATAATAATGGCTACTGACTTTGAGACAAAGACAGTTATACCTTTAAATCACAGTGGAACTTATTTCCGTAAAGTCCAAAATGTCGTTTGTTCCTCTTCGTGTTAAAATAAGACTGCAACGTGACATTAAAAGTCAACCAAAATATGAATAGTCTTTGCCTTGGCCACACTGGCCTCATGCCAAAGCTACAACCTTACCAATGCTCCAAATTGCCTAATTATGACAGATTTTTAGCTCTGCAGCTGCTATGCATATGGGCTCTCTAACTGCTTTGGCTACAAAAAAAGGAAATTAAAATTCTCTAATGTGCCCTGAGGACAGGCCACTTGCACAGAGATCAGTATGTGCTGCTATCTACACTCAAAGTACTTCAGTTCTTATTTTATTGTTTATATAGCATGATCCTTTGTGTATTTTGATTCCAACCTCTTAACTGCATGGTTTTAACTAGTTTTAGTATTTTTGTATGCAGCTGTTTTACTCCAATGTGGACTTGCTGACTACTAATAATTTGACCAAGTATGTATGTTGAGTTGTGTGTCATCTGTGGGGAGCCTATCAGCTACCAAGCAGATGGCCAGTGGAGCCGGGGAAGCGGTTAAAATGTGCAGGATGCCAAATGCACAGGGAGTTGAAAGGAGGACACAGAATCCCATCACAGCAGCGGAAACAGTGGAAAGTGACGCACTTTTACAACAGGGCAGGGATTAAGCCTCTGCCCATATCCATGAGTGCCACTTTCAACTGCATAAAGACCTCAGCATTTCCCGGTAGGCTTGCGAGAAAAATCATTCAGGCTGGCTCTGCAGACAAAGATTCTGGCAAGTCTCTGTTATGCACAGGGTGGTGATATGAAGGAGGCTATGGCTGTGACTTGTGTGAGACGCAAACTGAGAATTGCCGGAGAGTTTGGTTCACCAGAATTACTCAACACGCTGGGAGATAGAAAGAGAAGCTCCAACTTGTGGTCCTGAATCAAACTGGTGTAGTTAATTTTTTTTAAAGAACATTTTTTAAACAAAATAAATAAATAAAAAAGATTTTAATGGTTTTTACTCTAGGGCTTTTATCAAGTTTTACTTCAGTGTTAAGCTGTTAAAGACAAGGAACTTTGTAAAAGCTTTTAATCTGTATTTTATTTTCTTAACTTGCTTATTGTTTTTTTTCGTTTACCACATAAAAATGTGTTAAAAGTCAGTTCTGTCTCTAGTCTTTGTCCTTGTGTTTTGACTCACTTGCTCCCCCTTGTTTAAAGAATCGCCTGATCTATAACACCTCCATTGCCGAGGAGGCTTACCGGAGCTGTGGTCGCAAGGTTGTTGGTACCTGTCATGGCAGCAATCCTTGAACCCGCTGGTGGACACTGGGTTGACCTCAACGTGGGACGTCGTGGATCAGCAGGCAGAGCGCTTCAAAGACCTCCTCAATCCCACGTCTTCCACTGAGGAAGTGGATCCTGGGGACCTTGGGGCGGGCTCTCCAATCTCTGGTGCTGAGGTCACCGAGGTAATTACAAAGCTTCTCTGTGGATCGGCCCCGGGGCTGGATGAGATTCACATGGAGTTCCTTAAGGCTCTGGATGTTGTAAGGGTTGTGTTTGCTAATGCGACCCTGCAGCATCGGGGGCAGTTCAACTGGATTGGCAGACCGGGGTGGTGGTCCCCCTATTCAAAAAGGGGAAGTAGAGTGTGTTCCAACTAAAGGGAATTCACACTCTTAAGCCTCCCTAGTAAGGTCTAATTGGGGGTTCTGGAGAGGAGGGTCCGTTGGAGTTGAACCTCGGATTCAGGAAGAGCAGTGTGGTTTCTTCCTGGCCGGGGAACATTGGACCAGCTCTACACCCTCAGCAGTGTCCTGGAGGATGCATGGGAGATAGCCCAACCAGTTTACATGAAGGCGTTTGACTGTGTCCCTCGGCTAATCCTGTGGGAGGGTACTCCGGGAGTATGGGGTACGAGGCCCTTTAATACGGGCTGTTAGGTCCCTGTACGACCGGTATCAGAGCTTGGTCCCCATTGCCGGCAGTAAGTCGGACTCGTTTCCGGTGAGGGTTGGACTCTGCCAAGGTTGCCCTTTGTCACCGATTCTGTTCATAACTTTTATGGACAGAATTTCTAGGAGCAGCCAAGGTGTTGAGGGGATCCGTTTTGGTGGCCGTAGGATTGCGTCTCTGCTATTTGCGGATGATGTGGTCCTATTGGCTTCATCAGCTCGTGATCTACAGCTCTCAGTGGAGCAGTTTGCAGCCGAGTGTGAAGCGGCCAGGATGAGAATCAGTGCCTCCAAGTCCTAGGGCATAGTTTTTGAGGCGGAAAAGAGTTGAGTGGCGTCTCTGGGTCGGCGGGGAGGAGTTCAAATATCTTGGGGTCTTGTTCACAAATGAGGGAAAAATGGAGCGGGAGATCGATAGACGAATTGGTGCTGCGTCAGTAATGATGCAGGCGCTGTATCGGTCTGTCGTGGTGAACAGACAGCTGAGTCAAAAAGCGAAGCTAACGATTTACCGGTCAATCTACGTTCCTACCCTCATCTATGGTCATGAGCTTTGGGTCGTGACTGAAAGAACGAGATCACGGATACAACTGGCCGAAATTAGTTTCCTCCGCAGAGGTCTGTGCTCTCCCTTAGAAATTCAATTCAATTCAATTCAGTTTTATTTATATAGCGCCAATTCACAACACATGTCTCAAGGCACTTCACAAAAGTCAGGTACATACATTACAATTAATCCTAATCATTGAACAGTGCAGTCAGATTCAGTTATTTATTCAAATTGGATAAAAAGTTTTTCTGTCTAAGGAAATCCAGCAGATTGCTTCCAGTCAGTGACTTGCAGCATTCACTCATCCCGGATGGGCATGTAGAGACAGTGGACAGTCACTGGCGTTGACTTTGCAGCAATCCCTCATACTGAGCATGCATGTAGCGACAGTGGAGAGGAAAAACTCCCTTTTAACAGGAAGAAACCTCTAGCAGAACCAGGCTCATGGTGAGCGGCCATCTGCCACGACCGACTGGGAGTTAGAGAGAACAGAGCAGAGACACAAAGAGAACAAAGAAGCACTGATCCAGTAGTACTTTCTATGGGAAGGAAAAGTAAATGTTAATGGATATAGCTCCTTTAGTCGTTTCATCTAGAAAGAAAGAACAGACAAACTCTGAGCCAGTTTTCAAGGTTAGAGTCTGAAAGAAAGCACATAGAGTTAGTCACAATAAAAGCTCAGCCAGTAGCCATGTCTAGGAGAGAGAAAGGGTTAAACACTAAAAGACAGGGACATGTGGATCATCGGTAGAGGGTGAGCAGTAAGTTGTTGCCAGCAGAAGCTCGGATGATTCCCCTCTCCAGAAAGGTGTCACAGGTAGACACAGAGCCATGCCAGGTGTAGCTTTTAGGAAGAGAAAAGAGAGAACAAAGTTAAAAGCTGAAATAACAGCAAATAATGCAAAATTAGAGAGTAGTGTGAGAATGTAGCGAAGAGGGTGAAAGTGGTCATTATGTTCTCCAGCAGCCTAAGCCTATAGCAGCCTAACTACACAGATAGTTTCAGTTCAGATTATTTAGTTAGATGGCGCTTATTTACAACAATGTTGTCTCAAGGCACCCCACAAAGGGTCCCACTGATGGTCATTGTTATACTAAAAACCACAAGGATTGGGACACCTCTCTCTGTCAGACTGATTATAACCATTGGAAAAGAGAAGGGGTCATACAGGTAGCAGAAATGGAGGGTGTGTTTGGTAGGGTAGGTTGAGAAGCTCGGTCATCCAGAAAGGGGCTCAGAATAGAGCCCCTGCTTCTCCACGTTGAGAGGAGCCAGTTGAGGTGGTTTGGGGTGGTTCGGGCATCTGGTTAGGATGCCTCCTGGACGCCTCCCCAGTGAGGTGTTCCGGGCACATCCCACCAGGAGGAGGCCCAGAGGAAGACCCAGAACACACTGGAGGGACTGTGTTTCTCGGCTGGCCAGGGAATGCCTTGGGATTCCCCGAGACGAGCTGGCCCAAGTGGCTGAGGAGTGGGAAGTCCGGGTCTCTCTGCTTAGGCCGCTGCCCCCGCGACCCGGCTCCGGATAAGTGGAAGACAATAAATGGATGGATGGATGGATACTAGCTTGAATACACATATATACCTTGAAACTGTGCAGATGGTCCGGTTCCTTGGACAACAAAAAATGGTTTGAATTTTTGTTTTACTGCAGTACAGCTGGAAAACAGTATTTAGCTACATTATCAAAGACAGGCTGGATTTAGTCATGAGGAGGATGAAAAGAGCCTCTTTGAGACTAGCTCAGACTGATCAATGAAAAAAACAATGTTAGTTTTTTCATGCATGTTTCCTTCTTACTGCACCTAGATGCACCTGCTTAACTGAAAGTATTTATGGTATTTCCTTCTCTATGGTAAGACTAAAATTGAATGTGGAGGTGCATAAACTCATATTTGAACACAAGGCTGTATCACTGTGTTAGGCCAATGACAGCAGTATAGAAATGCTATGAACCAAGTACTAAGATGCTATGATTTTCTTAAAATTAGGCTTGCCAAATTTGCCACAATCCAGCAAAGTTCCTATGGTCTTCGGAGATTCTGCAGACCATAGGGAGGTCCCACCCCAGTGTGAAGGGGACCTGTGGGTCTAACCTCTATAGGACCTAAACATTAAGTCCTATATGTGATGAGGAAGCCATTGGAAAAGCTGTAATAAAAGGTAATAAACACTCCCTCTGGAAGTTCGGGCTGACCTTTCAATAAAAAAAAAATCAGGAAAGCCACTCATATATTTATTGCGTATTTACAGTAGTACGTCTTATTTTTGGGAATACTGGAGATAGAAGAAGGTATGCTCAAAGATTTATCTTCAGATACTAACATTTCTCAGCTGTAAGTGAGAAAAACGGCATCTAGAGGTGTTAGAAGTGTCTATAAAAGTAAATCTGATAACTCCACATAAAAAAAAAAGAATGACCAATTTTGGTTGGAGAGACACCTTAACAAACGATTGCCACTTTAGCGCTAGCCGCCCATGCACTTTGTCCATAGTGTCCATGAAGTGTTTTGCAGATAATAGTTTGAAAAGCTGGAGCAGCCCCATTAATCCTGGAATATTTTAATTGGCCTAAGCAACGTGCTATTTCAAGAGGACTCAGCTCAGGTCCACTCTGTGGAAAAATTAAATCCTAATTTGCAGAAAGTGCTCTTCTTTCATGTGCGCAAACACACACACAAACACACACACAGTGCATACATTCAGATACAACAAACTGACGCACATGGGCAGACGAACACCCACCCACCCACATTTATATACTTACAAAAACCTAGAAAAGGCTTGCAGAGAATTCTTGCCCCAAGCACCCATAATTCTCTGCTGATTACATTGAATGTGGTTTAATGGAAGCCCCAATAACCCAGGCTCCAGAACACCCCACCATCTCACACTTGCACGCACGCACGCACGCACACACACACACACACACACACACACATAGTGAGAAGCTTGGGAGCACTGCTGTCACACAGAGACAGAAAGAGGACAGAGAGATTAAATTCTGCCAGGAGTTTTTTGTCTGTGAGATTGGTTCCTAACGTCCCCAGCACCCTTCATACTCCCTATTAGTGCAGTGAAGAAGCGAGAGGACAGAGGCAGGCTGGTTAAAAACAGGAAACTTCAGCAGAGACAATACTCTCAGGATACTTAACAATGTTATTAATCCATTAATCCTTGTTTGGCATTTGCCAATGTATCACCCCTGATTGTTCTTTTTTTGAAGCTGTGGGCTTCCATAGTTTCTGTGTCCCTCTGTTCATTGTTTTCATTGCTAGCTTTCCTTGTGTGCCCACAGGACTGGAAACAGTATGCTTATTTAAAATGTTGCTCTGAGGATCAGCTTTATTTTTAACAAAAGGCTAGAAATTATATGTGATGTTAAAAAAAGTCTGCCTCTATATGACGCAAAATGCTATACTAATTGAGAAAAAAAAAATAGTACAATAAAATCATATAACTTTCCAGGCTCAAATTTCCAGAGGTCTGAGTCCAGTTTTTTGGATGGATGGATTAATTGATGTATGGATGGATGGACTAACAGATAGATGTATGTATGTATGTACAGTACAGACCAAAACTTTGGACACCCCTTTCCATTCAAAGAGTTTTCTTTATTTTCATGACTATGAATATTGTAGCTTCACACTGAAGGTATCAAAACTATGAATTAACACATGTGGAATTATATACTGAACGAAAAAGTGTGGAACAACTGAAAATATGTCTTATATTCTAGATTCTTCAAAGTAGCCACCTTTTGCTTTGATTATTGCTACGCACACTCTTGGCATTCTGTTGATGAGCTTCAAGAGGTAGTCACCTGAAATGGTTTTCCAACAGTCTTGAAGGAGTTCCCAGAGATGCTTAGCACTTTTGGCCCTTTTGCCTTCACTCTGCGGTCCAGCTCACCCCAAACCATCTCGATTGGGTTCAGGTCCGGTGACTGTGGAGGCCAGGTCATCTGGCGCAGCACCCCATCACTCTCCTTGGTCAAATAGCCTTTACACAGCCTGGAGGTGTGTGAGTGGGGTCATTGTCCTGTTGAAAAATAAATGATGGTCCAACTAAACGCAAATCGGATGGAATAGCATGCCGCTGCAAGATGCTGTGGTAGCCATGCTGGTTCAGTATGCCTTCAATTTTGAATAAATCCCCAACAGTGTCACCAGCAAAGCACCCCCACACCATCGCACCTCCTCCTCCATGCTTTACGGTGGGAACCAGGCATGTAGAGTCCATCCGTTCACCTCTTGTGCGCCGCACAAAGACACTGTGGTTGGAACCAAAGATCTCAAACTTGGACTCATCAGACCAAAGCACAGATTTCCATTGGTCTGATGTCCATTCCTTGTGTTTTTTAGCCCAAACAAGTCTCTTCTGCTTGTTGCCTGTCCTCAGTAGTGGTTTCCTAGCAGCTATTTTACCATGAAGGCCTGATTCACACAGTCTCCTCTTAACAGTTGTTAAACTGCTGCTAGAACTCTGTGTGGCATTGACCTGTTCTCTAATCTGAGCTGCTGTTAACCTGCGATTTCTGAGGCTGATGACTCGGATGAACTTATCGTCCGCAGCAGAGGTGACTCTTGGTCTTCCTTTCCTGGGACGGTCCTCATGTGAGCAAGTTTCTTTGTAGCGCTTGATGGTTTTTGCGACTGCACTTGGGGACACTTTCAAAGTTTTCCCAATTGTTTGGACTGACTGACCTTCATTTCTTAAAGTAATGATGGTCACTCGTTTTTCTTTACTTAGCTGCTTTCTTCTTGCCATAATACAAATTCTAACAGTCTATTCAGTAGGACTATCAGCTGTGTACTGTATCCACCTCCTGAACAACACAACTGATGGTCCCAACCCCACTTATAAGGCTTGAAATCCCACTTATTAAACCTGACAGGGCAAACGTGTGAAGTGACAACCATTTCAGGTGACTACCTCTTGAAGCTCATCAACAGAATGATAAGAGTGTGTGTAGCAGTAATCAAAGCAAAAGGCGGCTACTTTGAAGAACCTAGAATATAAGACATATTTTCAGTTTCACACTTTTTTGTTCAGTATATAATTCCACGTGTTAATTCATAGTTTTGATGCCTTCAGTGTGAAGCTACAATATTCATAGTCATGAAAATAAGGACAACTTTTTGAATGAGAAGGTGTGTCCAAACTTTTGGTCTGTACTGTACATTAATTGTCAGAGATGCTGGGCCAGATTTAAACTATTGTTAAATTGTAGTTGCAGGACTACAGACTGAACTGTAAGTTCAAAACATCTCTAGTGTCTTAGTTTTTTTACAGAAAAATATGACCTAATCTCTTATTCCTGTTAAGAAAGGTCAGCAATGACACCAAACAAAGGAAATTAGAATATCTTTAAAAGAAACATTTATTATTTATTTATTTTTTTACTGAGAAAGTATATATTTTTGCTTTGCTATGTTTCTTTGCTACAACAACTCAAAGCACTTAATTGAAAGTGTTTGATCTAAAACTGAACTCTTGCTTCTTCCCACATATCACAAATTGTATTGGGACACTCTTACTTTTCTGGTAAAATATAAGGGTATGGTTAGGTCAGTGGTGTCCAATGTCAGTCACTGTCATTTCATTGTCATTTCAACAATGTCGTTTCAAGGCACCCCACAAAGGGTCCCGCTGATGGTCATTGATATACTAAAAACCACAAGGATTGGGATACCTCTCTCTGTCAGACTGATTATAACCATTGGAAAAGAGAAGGGATCATACAGGCAGCAGAAATGGAGGGTGTGTTTGCACCTCAACCATAACTGAGCCGGTTTAGGCTAAACCTGACTCCCCCTTACTCCATCCAACAGGAATGGCCCCCCCTGATAAACTAAGCCACTCTAACTATAATTTTTATCAAAAAAAAAGTTTAAGCCTAGCCTTAAAAAGTAGACGGGGTGTCTGCCTCACGACAAAAATGGGAGCTGGTTCCACAGGAGAGGAGCCTGATAACAAAGGATCTTTTCCCCATTCTACTTCTAGAGACTCTAGGAACCCCCCAGTAAACTGCGTCTGAGAACGAAGTGCCCTGTTAGGAACGTATGGAACAATCAGATCTCTGATGTATGATGGAGCTAGATCATTAAGGGCTTTATATGTGAGGAGGAGAATTTTAAATTATATTCTGGATTTAACAGGGAGCCAATGAAGGGAAGCTAAAATAGAAGAAATATGATCTCTCTTTTTAATTTTCATCAGAACTCTTGCTGCAGCATTTTGAATCAGATGAAGGCTTTTAACTGCATTTTGTGGTCATCCTGAGAGTAAATAATTACAATAGACCAGCGTTGAAGTAACAAATGCATGGACTAGATTTTCAGCGTCACTCCTGGATAGGATATTTCTAATTTTTGGAATGTTCCAGAGGTGAAAGAAGGAAATCCTAGAAACCTGTTTAATATAGGATTTAAATGACATGTCCTGGTCTAAAGTAACACCAAGGTTTTTTACTTTATTACCGGAGGTCAATTTAATGCCCTCCAGGTTAAGTGTTTGACTAGGCAGTTTCTTTTTTAAAGACTCCAGTCCAAAGACAACAACTTCTGTCTTATCTGAATTTAGAAGCAAAAAATTTAAAGTCATCCAAGTTTTTATATCTTCAAGACATGCTTGTAGTCTATCTAACTGGTTGGGTTCATCAGGATTTATGGATAAGTAAAGCTGAGTATCAGCGTAACAGTGAAAATTTATCCTATGCTGCCTCATTGCTGTGTAAATGCTCACACATGTGATTAGCAACTATTTTCTCAAGAATTTTAGATAAGAATGGAAGATTGGATATAGGTCTGTAATTTTTCAAGTCATCTCGATCAAGCGAAGGTTTCTTAAGTAAAGGTTTAATTACAGCTACCTTAAAAGCCTGTGGTACATATCCATTTACTAAAGATAGATTAATCATATCTAAAGGGGCTGGGAATCAGGGGGAACCTTTCCCTTTAAATAATTTGGTTGGGAGGGGGTCTAACATACATGTTGAAAGTTTAGATGAAGCTAATATTTCTGAAAACTCAGGAAGCTCCACAGGATCAAAACAGTCCAAACACAGATCAGGTTCACAGTTTTTCCAATTTTTTTTCCTTCTGGGGATGAAGAAACACTGGGATAGTCAAAGATTTTTTTTTTTATAGAATAAAATTTTATTTAAGAAGAATCCCATAAAGTCGACTGCTAAAAGCTAAAGGAATGGATGGCTCAACAGAGCCCATGCTCTGTGGGAAGTTTAGCAACTGTACTAAAGAGAAACCCAGGGGTATTCTTGTTCCTTCTATTAAGAGAGAAATAACTTTCTGGCTGGCGAAGTGTCTTTTTTTTCAACAGTAGGCTATTTTTCCGATTAATAGGGAAACCCTTGTTGTGTAAGCGCCATTTTCTCTCCAATTTTTTAACATTGTCTTTAATACGATATCTAAATTAACCCGGGCCTGCATCCTATAATAATTTTCCTTTTTTTTTTCAATAACCTATGAAAAAGGAAAAATTTGTGAGGGGCAGAAAAAGAATTTTTGCCCTCCACTAAGATTAAAGTGGAACAATTTTTTAAAGGGTTACAGCATTGTCGACAAGATCTACTAAATGAAATTTTCTTCAGGTGTGGAGTCTCTTTTAAATTAAACTCAAAGGTTTTAAAAAAGGGTCAGACAGCACGGGGTTTATAAAAATTTTGTTATGTCTTTACACTCAAGCCAATGTCAGCAAAAGGGTTTCCAGGAATGAAAAAAGGGGGGTGGGTTTTTTAATGTTTTGACAAACCCAATTTGAGTCAAAGATAGCTTTAAAAGGGCTATATTTAGGCTATCGTTTCAGGTCATCATAAAATGTTGAATCCCCCACTATAATAACTTTATCTGATTTAACACAAAATCAGAAAAAAAGGTCTGAAAGCTATCTAAAAATTGAGAGAAAGGGGCCTGGTGGGTCAAAACACAAACAGAAGGGGGTTTTTATGTTTTTGAAAATTGGTGAGGAAAACTAAGGATTAAATTTCAAAATTTTTTTAGCTTTTGTTTGGGCCCGGGGACTAATAAATAAATGGGCCCAAAAGAGGGTTTGGTACTCCTCATCCTCCCCATTTTTTTGGGGAAATGTAAAAATTTAAAAAATTATTAGGGTTGACTCATTTATAGTATTAATAATCCTCTTGCTGCAGCCAGGTTTTTTTAAATAAATCAATCTGATTGTCAAAATCGGGGCATAACTAAATTTTTGAAGAGAGAGATCTTATGTTATTGACCACATTTGTTTTTTTTTATTTTTTGTCTGAGTTTTGTTTATTTTTATGAGATTTTTCCATTTCCTCCTTTTTGATTATTTTTTTTAATCTATTCAATTTTGGCGTGGGCGAGACACTGCTTAATAGGGTAATGGGGGGGGGTAGCAGTACAGAAGCGGGAGAGAAGAGGTTAAACTACGACCCTGCTTCCTGGGCTGAACCCTGGGTTGTCAAGTTTTGGAGAAATAAAAAATTCGGCCCTATTTAGAAAGAAGACTGCCCCCCAAAGTGGGATGGATGCCCTCTCCCAATCAACAGGTTTTCCCCAAATGCTCGCCAGTTATCAAGTAACCCCCACATTGTTTTCTGGGGCACCACCTAGAAGCCAGCGGTTTAATGAAAGCATACAGCTAAACATGCCCTCACTGGTTAAAACGGGGGGGGACCAGAGAAAATTCGGGGTCCGACTTTTTTTGGGAAACTTACACACCGAAGAAATAATTTGGGACCTCCGATTAAAGTAACAGGGGGCATTCCGCCCGTGTGAATAAAAAATCTTACGTATTTCGCTTACCTTAGCCGCAGTTTAAGGTAGGATTTGATGTTGCCTTCCCCCTGGCAGAATTTGACTGGGGGCGCTGGGTCTTGGGGGTGACCTGCGGGTGGGTCTGGGACATTTCACGTACCGTACCCCGCCTGAGGCCCCCGGCTCCCACGGGCTCTGCTGGAGGACTGCTACGGGGAGCTACCCTAGGTGGCTCCGCGCTGGCTAAGGGGCCTCGGCTATCTGCTGGTTTTTCAACAGCATGGAGCCGGGCTCACTCTTGCTCAAAATAAACACAAACGCTTTCTCTTTATCTACGTTTTTTTCTCTCTTCTTCCTCTTTCTTTTTCTTTCTTTTCACTGCCCCTGAAGGATACATCTTTTTTTGTGACATATTTTTGCCTATTACCCACTTACCTGTGTTTTAGAAGTTTGCATGAGCATTGTACGACAGGAAGTTCATATCAGCGGTGCAATGTAGTAGCGTGTCGCGACCACTAGCGGCCCCCCCTGAACTAATTGTTTTTGCATCTTTATAAAGATTTTATCATGAATTGGAAAAAGCCTTGGGCCGGCCCAGTGAACCACTCTCTGTTGCTTAGCAATGCTGTTGCCTGCATGTTGTAGCTTGGTGCAGAGTACAAGTCTCCTTCGGCTTGCAGCACACATTCTCTGACGAAGTTCCAAAATTATAATTAGAACGCTGCAAAATCTGTGTTGAATGAGCTGCCCTTGACCCTCACAATGATATTGCAGCTGTAATAATCGCTCAAATATGCAGAACAGAGAGGCTGCTTGCAGGACTTCCACACCTGTTTTCCTCCATTTTGGTCTGTGTTCTGTCCCGCCCCCATCATTTCTGTTCAATGGTAGCAATGATCATCACACGCATGGCTTTGCAAAGGACTTTCCTGGAGAGAATACACCCTAAAGTTGCAGTAACTGGTTTATTTAGTGTTATTTGAGTACAGCTGAACAAAATTCAAACGTTTACTACATTTTATCATAACCTTAAACTTTTTTTTATAATACATTACCATACTGCTGTCTAAACCTTCAAATGCTCTGAAGAACCACCAGAAGGCTACACTTGGTGTTGTGTCATTGGCTACAAAAGTATTTTAAGTCCATTATTCACTCTCTTGGAATTCTTTTTATAGTTTCCATTGATTCCTGAGGGAAATGTCAGGCTCTTAAGAAGACAAATGCTGCTCCACCACTAAAAGTAGAAAACTTTGTCAATGTGACATTTGCTTGTGGTCAGGCAGCACAAAGTAGGTTCAGCTCAGGGATCTTTTTTTCTTCTAGCTGAAAACAGAAGGTCACTGGGAGCTGTCAATGGGAAGCAGGTCTAACAGTATAGCGCTGCATGTATATAGCACATTGTTTGCTGACATTTCTCCCTTAAATGATAGTTCTCATTGATGCTGACAAAAATGTTTGTTTCATACAGCTAAGAACTGAGGGCTGTTTTACAATAATGTTCCATGCCTCTTCATTGTACGTGATCAAAGCTAACTTGCACTTTCGTAAAAACATGTAACTTTATTTAAAAAAGTGCTACATAAACAATGTACTACTGTAATGTTAAATATTATAGCTGAAGTTAGACTAAGGAGAATATTCCCTCCAAAAAACCACTAATACTAGAAACATATGGTAGAGCGTATATCTGACAATCTCCACCATGTTCATCATGGTTTATCTATCTGCTTGGCACTTCTTTTGTTCCCATTTTGTTCTGCTTAGAAATAAAATGTGATTAATCTACTTGCATTGCTTACCTAAATTTCACCAAATGATTCCAGCACATGATTTTTCTCCTGTTAGGATGTTGTCCTGATTTTTACTGATTTTCACAGTGTTTCCTTTGCCACGTAGGGCAGTGTGTTGAAAAACACATTATGTAGATTTAAACGTGACCAAATGAAGCGGAGTTAGTGGAAGATCAAGTCCTGTGACATCTTTGAAGTATTTGTTGCTTCTAATGAGCTCCCAGTCTTAATAGTGTACTGGGATTAAGGGTGTGGAATTCACTGTGTTCAGCTTCTTCATGAGGTGGTACCTTACTCTGACATTGACATCATCATCTACTTTCAAGGGTCAACTAACTATCTAGGAATTACATTTTAATTGTCTGTAAATTGAGCCTGTGGTCAGATAATTACTAGCCTAATTAATGAGAAAGTAGCTCATGCCATCAGTTTTACTTTCTGTTTCAAGCATCCAGCATGCCTAGGTGATTTAATCATCATCGACACATACAACACATTTGCATAGTGTGAGATGTCATTTAGTCATGTTAATATCAGTGTTGTACAACACATTCATTAGAAGAGCTAACTTTGTAAAACAAATTTAACTGAATGATGTTTTTCACATGATGAACTGGGGACAAATGCAATATTTACACTTGATAATTTATGCACCAAAGAGTGACAACATTTTCCCTCAAGGCATGCATGATAGTTAATCTGTCTAGCTGTTGTGGGTGCACACAGTTTGTGCTGTCTGTGGGGACACAATATTAAAATGCCTCTCCCCCCATTTTAAAATTCATGATAATACCTTTGACTTTACTTTAAACATAAGAATAGAAACTGAACGCTTATGCCCAAACCAACATGTAAATTTAACTGAATGTTTTTGCACAGTGATTTTATTGTTTATGGGTGGAAGATACAGCAGTAGTAATTGAGAAGCTGCAGCTTAATTTTAGTCAGTTACACTTTTTTACGTAAGTATTTCACAAATACAAAATGCTTGATTTTCTATCTATCTGTCAGTCTGTCTGTCTGTACATATATATATATTTATCAAAATATATAATTTATTTTTGTAACACAATTAACCATATGAAACACATTGTATAGAATAATTACATAAAGATTGATGTTTTCAAGTCATTATTTCTGTTAATTATGATGATGTTCCACTTACATCTAATACAAACATGACATTTAAGATATGATAGATAGATAGATAGATAGATAGATAGATAGATAGATAGATAGATAGATAGATAGATAGATAGATAGATAGATAGATAGATAGATAGATAGATAGATAGATAGATAGATAGATAGATAGATAGATAGATAGATAGATAGATAGATAGATAGATAGATAGATAGAATATTACATCAGACCAATAGAAAAACACCTTGAATGCAGAAATGTGGGCTTAATGAAAAGTATGTTTAATAACCGCTTATGCATTATATGATGAGTTATAATTAAAATATTTTTCTTCTTGGTGTTATGTGTACTGCCATTACACAAGAGATATAAATGACAGAATTAATATTATATGACATCCAACCTGACATCAGATTTCTGTCAAGGGAGTGAGCTATAAAATATAATCTTATGTCTAAACAACTTTAGACTGTATAAAGTCTGTGCAGTATTTTGTAAAGAGAAAGGGTGGGTGTTTAAATATTTTATGATTAATATTTAAGTAAGAACAATAGTTACTTTCTACACTACAGCTCAACCATGCAGGAGAAAAATACAAGCTGCAAGTGAGATGCCTGAATATACTTAGCGTTCTCAGTACATATTCCCTGCATTAGCTTTGAAAAGTACTACACATCTGAGTAATTAGGGTAGACAACAGAAGCTATTAGTCCTTAGCATGTGGTCACAGTGCATTTCCCATCTGTGTTTTCGCAGAATCCTGCAGGCATACCCAATTGCACATTTGTTCGTGTTTTTTTTTTTCCTTAGCCCAGCATGATTTGTTTGTCACTGTCACACAACGACCGTCACAGTCTGCTGTAAAACATATTTTGGCTTTTTTTTTTCATCACATCTAAAAAAGTGGAACAATAAAGCCTTTCTGCATGAGTAAACGGGAATCCTGCTTTTCGAGGACATCTTCCTGCTGCACACAAAACGTCATGTCTCAATGGTTGAGGGTGGGGGGCATACCCTGTATAAGCTCCACTCTCAGGTTGTTAAGACTAAAAAATAATTGGTACTGTGTGGTGGTGGGTGTGCTGGATGTGTAGGACTGGTACTCTTTTGAAGAATAAAAATCTGATAGCTTAGTTGTAATATCAAACCCCAATCACCTCTCAATCCATGTTCTCATTTCGAACTCCAACAAGAACACGCATGAGCTGACATACGCATCCACAGCTCAAAGTTCACAACTCAGCTCATTTCTTCCAGCCACCGCTCCCTAAATCCCTGAAGTGTCATCGTTCCCACACACTCACACAACCAGAAGGCAGATGAGGTCAGCTTAGTGATGGTTTTGGGTTTCCTTATCAGCATCACCTCCACAGAGGGATGGCAGGTCACAGGGGCTCTATTCAGAAAGCTCTGATTCATTACAAAGCTGTGTGCGTACTCACTCACGTGCGCTTGATCTTTGATATTTCTCGTGTTTGGTGTTTGCACTGTGACAGTAAAGTGGCAAGGCATCAGAGAAGAATGAGCCAGGAGACTAATCGCTGCGGTGTCAGGACTTACTTGGAGGCGAGCCAGCTGAATGTCATAAAAACAATTTACTTTTATGATTGAGTGATGAAAAATAAACAACAGGCTGGGATTACATTCTGTGGTGTTTTGAAGCTAAATAATATGGGGTTCCATTAATGACAAAAATATGTTTAGGTGTCTATGTTAGGTGTATATGTTGTCTGTCTATGTAAAGGGTGTAGTGTTCATATGTAATGTGCTTGTGTTAGGTGTATATCTAGTGTGTCTATGTTAGATGTTTATGTGAGGTGTATATGTTAGGTGTATATGTAACATGTATATGTTTGGTGTATATCTACTGTGCTTATGTAAGGTGTATATGTAGTGTGTCACATTTATTGTGTTATGCTGACCTATAGCAATTTCAAATAAGGACCCATGCTCTAATCTTTTTAGTCAATTTCAAGACCTAATGTGAAGTTCAAATGAATCCCCTCATCACTTTACAACTGGAAACATTTTTTATGTATGTGTGGTGAAAAACAATTTTTTTTCTATTTTCAACTATATGAAACTATTTTCATATTTTTTCTCAAACACTTATCTTGAAGAAACTGAAACAAACATCAGTTGTTTCCTGTTATTCAGCTTGTGTTGCAAATAATTTATTTTTATGGACCTCAGTTTCAGTTTCTTCAACAAAGTTTTTTGGGAAAAAAAATATGCATTTTTAGTTGAACAAAAAAAAAGTTCATTTTATTTTCTAACTGTAATAGTTCCAAAAGGTTTGTCCTAATTTAGAAGATTAGTAACTTGACATTTTGTTTTTTTTTTCAAATTACATGTTTTAGTAAATATAACCAGTAATGACTTCCCCTCCTTCTTCCTCCACCTTACATAAACACTTTACATAGACACACTACATACACTCACCGGCCACTTTATTAGGTACACCTGTCCAACTGCTCATTAACGCAAATTTTTAATCAGCCAATCACATGGCAGCAACTCAATGCATTTAGGCATGTAGACATGAAGGTGATTTAAGTGACTTTGAACGTGGCATTATTGTTGGTACCAGACGGGATGGTCTGAGTATTTCAGAAACTGCTGATTTACTGGGATTTTCACGCACTACCATCTCTAGGGTTTACAGAGAATGGTCCAAAAAGAGAAAATATCCAGTGAGCGGCAGTTCTGTGGGCGCAAATGCCTTGTTGATGCCAGAGGTCAAAGGAGAATGGCCAGACTGGTTCGAGCTGATAGATAGGCAACAGTAACTCAAATAACCACTCGTTACAACCAAGGCATGTAGAAGAGCATCTCTGACGCACAACACATTGAACCTTGAGGTGGATGGGTTACAGCAGCAGAAGACCACACTGGGTGCCACTCCTGTCAGCTAAGAACAGGAAACTACAATTCATCCAATATTGTCCAAAATTGGACAATAGAAGATTGGAAAAACGTTGCCTCGATTTCTGCTGCGACATTCGCATGGTAGGATCAGAATTTGGCGTCAACAACATGAAAGCATGGATCCATCCTGCCTTCTATCAACAGTTCAGGCTGGTGGTGGAATGGTCAGTCAGTCAGTCATTTTCTACCGCTTATTCCATAGTGGATCGCGGGGGAGCTGGTGCCTATCTCCAGCAGTCTATGGGCGAGAGGCGGGGTACACCCTGGACAGGTCACCAGTCCATCGCAGGGCAACACACAAACAACCATGCACACACTCATTACACTCATACACCTAAGGGCAATTTAGAGTGACCAATTAACCTAACAGGCATGTCTTTGGACTGTGGGAGGAAGCCGGAGTACCCGGTGAGAACCCACGCATGCAGAGGGAGAACATGCAAACTCCATGCAGAAAGGCCCCCGGCCGGGAATCGAACCCAGGACCTTCTTGCTGCAAGGCAACAGTGCTACCAACTGCGCCACCGTGCAGCTCTGGTGTAATGGTGTGAGTATTGTTGCTGACCATGTCCATCCCTTTATGATCACAGTGTACCCATCTTCTGATGGTTACTTCCAGCAGGATAACACCTCATGTCATAAAGCATGAATCATCTCAGACTGGTTTCTTGAACATGACAATGAGTTCACTGTACTCAAATGGCTTCCACAGTCACCAGATCTCAATCGAATAGAGCAATTCAATTCAATTCAATTCAATTCAATTCAGTTTATTTATATAGCGCCAATTCACAACACATGTCGTCTCACGGCACTTCACAAAAGTCAGGTACATGCATTACAATTAATCCGAATCATTGAACAGTGCAGTCAGACTCTGTTATTTATTCAAATTGGAGAAAAAGTTTGTCTATCTAAGGAAACCCAGCAGATTGCATCCAGTCAGTGACTTGCAGAGAACAAAGTTAAAAGCTGAAATAACAGCAAATAATGCAAAATTGAAGAGTAGTGTGAGAATGTAGCGAAGAGGGTGAAAGTGGTCATTATGTCCTCCAGCAGCCTAAGCCTATAGCAGCATAACTACAGAGATAGCTCGGGATAACCTAAGTTTTATCAAAAAGGAAAGTTTTAAGCCTAGCCTTAAAAGTAGACAAGGTGTCCGCCTCACGGACTAAAACTGGGAGCTGGTTCCACAGGAGAGGAGCCTGATAACTAAAGGATCTGCCTCCCATTCTACTTCTAGAGACTCTAGGAACCACCAGTATACCTGCAGTCTGAGAACGAAGAGCTCTGTTAGGAACATATGGAACAATCAGATCTCTGATGTATGATGGAGCTAAATCATTAAGGGCTTTATATGTGAGGAGGAGAATTTTAAATTCTATTCTGGAATTAACAGGGAGCCAATGAAGGGAAGCTAAAGTATGGGACATATGATCTCTCTTTTTAATTTTCATCAGAACACTTGCTGCAGCATTTTGAATCAGCTGAAGGCTTTTAACTGCATTTTGTGGACATCCTGATAGTAAAGAATTACAATAGTCCAGCCTTGAAGTAACAAATGCATGGACTAGTTTTTCAGCGTCACTCCTGGACAGGATATTTCTAATTTTGGCAATGTTCCGGAGATGAAGAAGAAGAATCCTGGAAACCTGTTTAATATGGGATTTAAATGACATGTCCTGGTCAAAAATAACACCAAGGTTTTTTTACTTTATTATCGGAGGTCAATTTAATGCCATCCTGGTTAAGTGATTGACTAAGCAGTTTCTTTTTTAAAGACTCCGGTCCAAAGACGACAACTTCTGTCTTGTCTGAATTTAGAAGCAGAAATTTAAAGTCATCCAAGTTTTTATGTCTTCAAGACATGCTTGTAGTCTATCTAACTGGTTGGGCTCATCAGGATTTATGGATAAGTAAAGCTGAGTGTCATCAGCGTAACAGTGAAAATTTATTCTATGCTGCCTGATAATTTTACCTATTGGAAGCATATATATAGTAAAGAGAATTGGCCCAAGTACTGAACCCTGTGGTACTCCACAATTAACCCTGGAATTTAAAGATGATTTATCATTTACATGAACAAACTGGAAACTGTCAGACAAATAAGATTTAAAACCAGCCTAGCGCTGTTCCCCTGATCCCTACAGCATATTCCAGCTTTCTAAGAGAATATTATGATCAACTGTATCAAATGCAGCACTGAGATCTAACAGAACCAGTACAGACACAAGTCCATTATCTGAGGCAATAAGAATATCATTAGTGACTTTCAGCAGAGCTGTTTCAGAAACTCTTCAAACAGGTCATTGCTGTGTAAATGCTCACACATTTGATTAGCAACTATTTTCTCAAGAATTTTAGATAAGAATGGAAGATTGGATATCAGTCTGTAATTTATTAAGTCATCTCGATCAAGCAAAGGTTTCTTAAGCAAAGGTTTAATTACAGCTACCTTAAAAGCTTGTGGTACATACCCATTTACTAAAGATAAAGTAATCATATCTAAAATGGGGCTGGTAATCAGAGGGAACACTTCCTTAAATAATCTGGTTGGGATTGGGTCTAACATACAAGTTGAAAGTTTAGATGAAGCTAATATTTCTGATAACTCAGGAAGCTCCACAGGATCAAAACAGTCCAAACACAGATCAGGTTCTACAGTTATTTCCAATGTTGTCTCACTTGTTGAGGATGAAGTAATCATCTTCGGGAGTGTGTCAAAGATTTTCTTCTTAATAGAATCAATTCTATTCTGGAAGAATCCCATAAAGTCATGACTGCTGAGAGCTAAGGGAATGGATGGCTCAACAGAGCTATGACTCTGTGTAAGTTTAGCAACTTACACAGAGTCACTTTAGTAACTTTAGTAACTTTAGAAACCTAGGATTATTCTTGTTCTCTTCTATTAAGGATGAGAAATAAGCTGTCTAGCTTGGTGAAGTGTCTTTTTATACAACAGTAGGCTATTTTTCCAGATTAAGTAGGAATCCTCTAGGTGTGTAGAGCGCCATTTTCGCTCCAATTTTCTAACATTGTGCTTTAAAGTACGCAGCTCTGAATTAAACCAGGGAGCTAGCCTCCTATGAAAAATTACCTTCTTTTTCAAGGGGGCTGCATTGTCTAATGCACCACGCAATGATGAAGTAACACTATGAACAAGAGAATGAATTTGTGAAGGGGAAGAAACAAAATTATTGTCCTCCACTGTGTTTTTCTGTGATAATGAGCAAATTAAAAGTGGAACAGATTCTTTAAAAGGTTGTTACAGCATCGTCTGATAATGATCTACTATAATGAATTTTCTTTCAGGTGTGGAGTACTCGGTTTAAATTAAACTCAAAGGTTATTAAAAAATGGTCAGACAGCACAGGGTTGTGAGAAAATATTGTTATGTCTTTACACTCAATGCCATATGTCAGCACAAGGTCCGGAGAATGAAGACAAAGGTGGGTAGGTTTGTTAATGTTTTGAGTAAAGCCAATTGAGTCTAAGATACCATTAAAGGCTATATTTAAGCTATCACTCTCAGTGTCAACATGAATGTTAAAATCCCCCGCTATAATAACTTTATCTGTATTTAACACTAAATCAGATAAAAGGTCTGAAAACTGATCTAAAAATTGAGAGTAAGGGCCTGGTGGACGGTACAAAATCACAAACAGAAGTGGTTTTAGTGCTTTGCAATTTGGATGAGGAAAACTAAGGATTAAATATTCAAAAGAGTTGTAGCTATTGATTGGTCTGGGACTAGTCAATAAATCGTACTGAAAGATGGTTGCTACTCCTCCTCCTCGCCCAGTATTTCGAGGAATGTGAAAATTTAAATAATTAGTAGGAGTTGACTAATTTATAGTAACATAATCATCTTGCTGCAGCCAGGTTTCTGTGAGGCAAAATAAATCAATCTGATTGTCACAAATCAGGTCACTAACTAGCAAAGTCTTTGAAGAGAGAGATCTTATGTTCAGTATGCCACATTTAATTGTTTTATTTTTATTTTTAGTCTGAGTTGTGTTTATTTTTAATAGATATTCCTGATTTCCTCTTTTTAGATAATTTTTAAATCTATTCGCCGTGGGCGAGACACTGTCTTAATAGGGTAATGGGTGGGTAGCAGTACAGAAGCTGCAGAGAAGAGTGTTAAACTACGACCCTGCTTCCTGGTCTGAACCCTGGGTTGTCAGAGGTTTGGAGAACTAATAAATTTGGCCAGATTCCTAGAAAGAAGAGCTGCTCCATCCAAAGTAGGATGGATGCCGTCTCTCCGGATCAGACCAGGTTTTCCCCAAAATGTTCGCCAATTATCAATGTAGCCCACATCGTTTTCTGGACACCACCTAGACAGCCAGCGGTTGAATGACAGCATGCGGCTAAACATGTCATCACTGGTTAAATCGGGGAGGGGACCAGAGAAAATTACGGAGTCCGACATTTTTTGGCAAACTTACACACCGAAGCAACACTAACTTTAGTGACCTCCGATTGACATAACCCGGGTTTTGTCATTACCGCCAGCATGAATTACAATCTTACTGTATTTACGTTTATCCTTAGCCAGCAGTTTCAGGTAGGATTTGATGTCGCCCGTTCTGGCCCTGGCAGACATTTGACTATGGTCGCTGTGTCTCTAGTGCCACTTTTTTTCTGACTATGGAGCTGCCATTACCAGAGTTGGCTTCTCAGCGGGTGTGTCGCTGAGCGGGGAAAATCTATTAGAAACGCAAACGGGTTGGTGGTGACCTGTGGGCTGAGATCTAGGACTATGCTTCCTACGTTCCGTCACCCAGCCGGCCTGAGAACTTGGCTGCACGGGCTCTGCCGGAGGACTGCTACGGGGAGCTACCCTAGGTGGCTCCGCGCTGGCTAAGGGGCCTCGGCTATCTGCTGGTTTTTCAACAGCGCGGAGCCGGGCCTCCAAATCCGACACCCTCGCCTCCAAAGCTACAAAAATGCTACATTTATTACACGTACCATTATCAAAAAAGGAGGCGGAGGAGTAACTGAACATCTGACACAGAGAGCAGGAGAGAGGAGACTCAGAGAGAGAAACAGCAGAACGGGTAGCCATGGTGGAGCTAAAGCTAACGCTAAGCTAGTGACCCCTTACCACTACTAGAAAAAAACGTGTAAAACACGGAGAGTCCCCAAATGTTAAATACAGCAACAGAAAGTATGTGTTTTAACGTGCTTATGTATTATAACAAGTAAGAGATATCACAATAGAGAGAAATTAGATCAAACAAGAGAGCCTTCACACACCAAACAATCCACCAAGTGCAAAACAGGAAGTGACGAATACGCCTTACCTTTGGGATGTGGTGGAACGGGAGATTCACATCATAGACGTGCAGCCGACAAATCTGCAGCATCTGTGTGATGCTATCATGTCAATATGGACCAAACTCTGAGGAACGTTTCCAGTACCTTGTTGAATCTATGCCATGAAGGATTAAGGGAGTTATGCAGGCAAAAGGGGGTCCAACCTGGTACTAGCAAGGTGTACCTAATAAAGTGGCATACAAGTGGCTTACATAGACATAGCCACACTACATATACACCTTACATAGACACATAAACATATTTTTGGCACTAATGGAAGCCCATAAGATGATGTGGTAGTGTGGGTGGAATCTGTCCATCTGACCATTTTTCAGTATTTTTATACAGTAACTTGGAAATGTTAGGATACTCTTGTAACTTTTTCCTGTCAGTATGAGTCCAGCCACAGATCGCTTTCAACTCCACCTGTGATGGACTGGCAGCCTGTCCAGGGTGTACCCTGCCTATTGCACAATGACTGCTGGCACCAGCCCCCTTGTGACACTGCAAGGACAAGTAAACAGATATATTCTTTTCTTTCCACTTCTGAATTATGTACTTTTCTATCACATAAAATTTGATTAAAATACATTTAGCTGTGTGGTTCTTATGTGACAAATTGTGAGAAAGTTATAGGGGTATGAAAACTTTTGCAAGGTGCTGTGTTTTATATGTATTTTTATTGTAATTACAAATCTTTCAGTCGCATGCTCAGTTAAAGGCCTCTTGTCACCTACTTGACTTGTTTTTCTTTATGATTTATTTAATTGCAGTCAGTTTAAGGGTGGCACTGGTGGGACTTTGACTCGCTTTAATCTCCGCCATTTAAATCAGCCCTATGCATTATGTAGAGCTTGTTTGGTGTGTAAACGATGTTTAAGAAAAGCTAATAATTGCTCTGTCTGTCTCATATTTCATTATTTATTCATGTCAGATCTGAGAATTCCAACATGCAGCCCCCTTAGCCTTTTTCCTCTCTTTTGATTTATTAATCACCTAGGTTAACCTAATTAGGGGAACTTTCTGGAAGAGTTGCACGGCAAAACACAATTTCGAATTCTTAACTCCCATTTCTGACGCTTGTACGCAGCTGGAACAAGCTCATTTGCACCAATATCACACAGCGGCGGGTGATCAGATGACAAGCTGTTGATGTGATGAGACTAAGAAAGTAAACAGCTACCCTGACTGTATAATTCTTGTCCAATTACTACCAATTATCACACTCTGTCATGTATTTGTCTTAAACTGCAGGTTTTGATTTGAGGGAAACTGTTACAAAAACTCTGGTGGCCAGCGAATATGTTGGAGCCTTCAGATGGCACAGCTTGATTTATCAGCAGACATGTGGTTGGTGATGAAGATGGGAGCAATGGAGAGAAGAGCAGATTCAGAGAAGTGGAGTGAGATAAATGTTTTAAAATAAATATTTTTAATAGTTGATTTATTCTAAGCTTGTCTATGGTTTTGTGAAAAAAACAGGCATCCATTTCTTTTTGTAATGTTGGTGAAAAAAAGAAATCGTCCAATTCAATGTATGAATTTATTTTGACATTTATTATGACAAATACAAGCTTATATACATTAAGCCCACATACTTTGATAACTAATTAGTTGTTAACATCGCTGATCAGTTTTAAATTAGAATAAAGCATCACACTTTGCGTTATAAACTTTTAATGTTGTTACAAATTCTTCTGGTGTACAGCAAAAAAGTGTAATATAGTTGCTAACATACAAATGTTAACCAGATGGATTGGCAACTTTATATTAGCTACTTTAGTGTTAATATTCATAACTAGCTTATTTAAGTTTTAATGTCATGTAATAACTATTATATACCTCGTACTCGTCGTCTTCCGCTTTATCCGAAACTGGGTCGCGGAGGCAGCAGACTTAGTAGAGACACCTAGACTTCCCTCGTCCTAGACACCTCCTCCGGCTCCTCCGGGGGGAGCCCAAGGCGCTTCCAGGCCTGCGAGAGACATAGTCCCTCCAGCATGTCCTGGGCCGTCCCCTGTGCCTCCTCCTGGTGGGACATGCCTGGAACACCTTCAGAGGAAGGCATCGAGTAGGCATCCGATATAGATGCCCAAACCACATCAAATGGCTCCTCTCGATATGGAGGAGCAGCAGCTTTACTCCGAGCCCCTCCCGGATGGCCGAGCTCCTCACCCTATCTCTAAGGGAGTGCCCGGCCACCCAACAGAGAAGCTCATTTCAGCCGCTTGTAGTCGGGATCTTGTTTTTTCGGTCATGACCCAAAGTTCATGGCAATAGGTGAGGGTAGGAACGTAGACTGACCGGTAAATCGAGAGCTTCGCTTTTCGGCTCAGCTCTCTCTTCACCACAACAGACCGGCACAGCGTCCCCATTACTGCGGCAGCCACACCGATATGTGTGTTGATCTCCCGCTCCATTCTCCCCTCACTTGTGAACAAGACCCCAGGGTACTGGAACTCCTCCACTTGAGGCAGGAACTCCTCTCCAACCTGAAGAGGAAAAGCCACCCTTTTCCTCTCAAGAGCCATGGCTTCGGACTTGGAGGAGCTGATCTTCAACCCAGCTGCTTCAGACTCGGCTGTGAACCGCCCCAGTGCATGCTGTGGGTCTGGCTAGAGGAGGCCAACAGGAGAACGTCATCTGCAAAAAGAAGAGACGCCCTTGGCTGAGCCTAGAAATCCTGTCCATAAAAGTTATGAACAGGACTGGTGACAAAGGGCAGCTCTGCTGGAGTCCAACATGCACTGGGAAATTGTCTGACTTAGTCTCTAGCAATGCGGACCGAACTCCTGCTCTGCTTGTACAGAGACCGAATGGCCCCTAAGAAAGGGCCCCCGACTATGTACTCCTGGATCAACCCCACAGGGCACCATGAGGAACACAGTCGAATGTGTTCTCCAGGTCCACAAAGCACATGTGGACCGGTTAGGCAAAGTCCCATGAACACTTGAGTACCCTGTAGAGGGTGTAGAGCTGGTCCAGTGTTTTTTATGTCAGGGGCAAAAAACCACACTGCTCCTCCTGAAGCCGAGGTTCGACCATCGTCCGGACTCTCCTCTCCAATACCCTGGCATAGGCCTTAACAGGAAGGCTGAGGAGTGTGATCCTCCTATAGTTGGAACACACCCTCCGGTCACCCTTCTTGTGAAGAGGGTCCACCACCCCGGGCTGCCAGTCCAGAGGCACTGTACCCGACCACCACGCAATGTTGAAGAGGCGTGTCCACTATGATAGCCCCATAACATACAGAGACTTGAGGTACTCAGTGCGGATCTCATCCACCCCCGAAGCCCTGACACTATGGAGCTTTTTAACCACCTTGGTGACTTCAGCTTGGGTGAAGAAAGAGTCCAACCCCAAGTGCTCAGTCTTTGCTTCCACCAGGGAAGGCATGACGGCAGGATTGAGGAGATCCTCAAAGTACTCCTTTCACCGCCCCACTGTAAACAGCGCTGCTTCCCCCTCCTGAGGCGACGGACAGTTTCCCAGAATCGGTTCAAGGCCAACCAGTAGTCCTTCTCCATGGCCTCACCAAACTCCTCCCAGGCCCAAGTTTTTGCCTCTGCCACAGCCCAGGCCATGGCACGCTTGGCCTCACTGTACCCATCAGCTGCCACAGGAGCCCCACAAGCCAACCACAGCCGATAAGACTCCTTCTTCAGCTTGACAGCATGCCTTATAGCCAGTGTCCACCATCGGGTTCGATGATTGCCGCCGTGACATGCACTGCAGACCTTAGGGCCACAGCTACGGGCGGCAGCATCAGAACATGGTCCACTCTGACTCTATGTCTCCAACCTCACCCAGGGGGTGAGAGTTGAATACATCCCTGGCTGAGGGCTCCGCCAGACGTTCCCAGCAAACCCACACTAAGGCATATTATGCTTGGGCCTGCCTAGTCTGTCTGACTTTCTCCTCCACCAGCGGATCCAAACTCTCATTATTTTGTTAAAAATGCCCTTAAATTAAGCTTTAAATCTAGAATATTTGGTTTTAAAGGTAAAAAAGGAGAAATAAGATAAATAAATTGGAATGACACAGGGACTAAGTATTAAACACACATAAATGTATTAAATACCTTGTGGAAAAGTATTTTTTGGGATTCACTATTACTATTACTATTAATTTTGACCCGTTCTTCCACACAAACTGTCTTTAAATCTTGACGTTAATAAGGGTCCTTTTATCGTCTATGACTGGGTCAGTTCAGCAGTGGTTCTTTCCTTAATTTTATGAGGTCTGCCAGTACCACATGCTGTAAGACATCCCACACCATGATGTCCCCACATGCTAACTTCACTTGGCATGGTGTTTTTGTGTTTATGTACAGAGGTATTCTTCATTCAAACATGGTGTGTACAGCAACATCCAAAGAGTTCAGTTTTGGCATCATCTCCCTGACTATATTCCTTCAGTATTTCACTCGCTTGTCAAAATCTATGGCACTAAACTTTGTACTAAGCTTTAACATGTTTTTTTTTTTTTTTTAGCAGTGGAGTCTTGTGCAGTGAGTCTGCATAGAGGCAATTGTGATTCAGTGCATTATGTTTTCTTTGAAATAACTGAACCTGCTTTTTCCAAGCCTTTCTAAAGCTCTCTGTGAGTGTTCATTGATGTTATATCCAGCCAGTGTCTATGTTTTGAGTTTGTTTTTGTTTAGTTCTCCTTGTCTGGTCCTTAGTTTACCCTTAGTTCAATGTTTTTGACTTTAATTGGTTTCACTTCCTCTGTCTCGCTGCAGTCTGACCCACACCTGTTCATAGTTTCCCTGATTACCTGGTCCCTCTATTCATTGGTTCACCCGGCTTTCCCTGTTTGTATCTAAGGTCTTCAGTTTCCATTGTTCCCCGACTGGTTCCTTGTTGTGTTAGCCCTGCCTTCCTTGTCGTTCTGTCGTGTCTGGCACTATGACCTGTATCCTAGCCTGATGTCTGGTGTTCTGTATTCTGGTCTGGTTGGATCATGTCATACTCCTGGTCTCCCTGTCTGAGTACTGTGAGTGAGAGGAATTAAAACTCGACTTACATTCATTCCGCTGGTTCCTGGCATCCTTTTCTGCACTTTGGTCCTGCATTATAAAAGTTGAGTCCTGGAGTTTTGACTCCACAGTCAGAAACATTGCAAGGGGCACCTGGTTGTGGCTGGTTTGTGGTAAAAAGATGTTCATTCCACTTCCAGAAAATGGCTTCATCTGGGCTCATGCTTTTCTTTATGTACCCAGTACTTGTTCCCTATACTATTGCACTCTCTTACACATAAGTTAATAATATTGACTTCTTTGAATATATGGATTACTGGGGTTGTTCACGTGGTATGAATTTAATTCCAACAGATGTATTAGACATAATATGGTTTTTGGTATAAGCTCAATAGTAAATACAAATACAATCATATTCAATAAATTAGAATATGCGTGTAAATGATGCTCATTTCTCAGATTAAAAGTACCTTTGAAAGTGTTCAGCACTTATGTTTTTTAAGAGGAGATTTATTTTATAACTGCACCCTATGTATGTATGTATATGATTTACATTTAAAAAAGGGAAAAAAAAACTGTTTCATTTTACCTTAAACTGAGCAAACCAATCTAGCAGGATGCTTTACTCAATGTTGTTAGACACACATTCAGAAAATTTAACAGGTTTTCATCCCACTGTTTTCATATTCCGAGGGTCCACACTCCTGCTACCACGCAGTGCTTTGACCTTGTCCTCTCTGCAAGCTTCTTCTCTGTAATGAGAGATTCTTCTTTTGGCAAATGCCATTACATATGCACCCACATGCCTGCATGTGTGCATACTGTCAAACTCACTGCTTTAATTATTCAGAAGAAAATAACCAAAATAGCTTCAAGGATCAGGTGTCTATTTTTACTCAAAAGAAGGTTGATCTCTCTAAGTAATTTCAGATGCTGCTTAGGAATCTGTCATCATCCGCGATCATTAAGGGCTGCTTCGGAGAGACTTTTTTATGTTAGTGGATGTAAACATACCACACACTGAGGGATTTATCTGGAGACAATGTCAGAGTGTGTTGACAGAGCTTTTTGTTCATCTCTTTGTCCCCATGAAGCATTCGAAGAGGAGCTTCAGCGTGGGTGCCGGTTCATGTTGCTGCCGCTGTTAGGTGTAACTTGTAGGCCTTTGTTTTCCGACAGCTCCGGCAGACGAAGAGGATCACTATCTGATTATATTGACAAGCCAGAGGCATCATTAAAGGAGTGTCTTTGTGTTGTAAATAAACACCTGGGAGAGACAGATCTCAGAGAACAGAAGACAGAGACAGGAAGCAAAGAGTTGACAACTTTAGAGGGGTAGAAAATCTTCTATCGATGTTTCATTTTCTGCTGTGTAGAGAAAAATGTCTGAAGAAAAACAAATGATTAAAAACCAGTGTTGTGGATGGATTATTCAGATCGGTGATTGTGCTTGATGCCACTGTGGTAATAAGGCTTATAGAAACTAATCTCTGTGATTACAATCAAGAGTGGCCAGAACTCTCACATCCCTTCTCTGCTATGTTTCATACTGATAATGAACCATTCATTTAGGTTAATTTGCTGTGGGACTCTAGTAATCTTCCCCTTGAGTTAAGATGGAAAATGAGCCATCGTAATCTTCTCATTGTCTCTGCTGTGTTTGCCTGGGTGTTTGAGCTTGTGTGTGTAGAAAATGAAAGAAAACACATTTGCCTCTCAGTCCAGGCTACAGTCCAGGCCTTGATGGAGTTTGTTTTATCTGAAGAAGTTTTGATGATCGAAAAAAGACTGGTTGAAATATGGACCAACCACATCCAGGGTTTATTTAACACAACAAAGTTTAGTTAAACGTTTGAGCGTCTGGATTTGAGGTCATTACCTAAAACAGGACCATCAGAGGGTCAAAAAATGTTTAATTCCTCATGTAGGAAATACACAGGAATAGTTCATACTAAGGTTATGTCATTTCATGGTGGAACATGCACTGAAGTGTTCAATTCATGAAGCAGACATAAAATATATATCTCTGGTGAAATGTTTGTTTATGCCCTTTAGGATTACTTAAGATGGGCTGTTTAAGATGTGAAACCTACTTAACAAGAACATAGATCATCATCATCATTAGTGGTTAATTCAAAGCACCAACTTGTCAATTATGGCCTGAGATATCTGCTTGCATGCCTTTTATAATTCTTCTAATCTTATTTTTTGGGTTATTTTTTCTGAAGGTTTTCAAATATTAACTTGTTGGCTTATTAATTATGCATAATTAGCTTTAAATAAAAACATCTCTCCAACTTTTGATGTAATGAATAGATTTAGGGTGTCTCCACAGTGGCACTGTTGGTAGCCCATTTGCCTTACAGTGAGAAGGTCCTGGGTTTGGATCCCGGCCGGGGATCTTTCTGCGTAGAGTTTGCATATTCTCCCTGTGCATTCGTGGTTTCTCTCTGGGTACTTAGGCTTCGTCCCACGGTCCAGAAACATAACTGTTAGGTTATTTGGTCTCTCTAAATTGCCCTTAGGTATGAATGGGTGTACTAATAATATTAATTTAGACTTTATTGATCTCACAATATAAAAATTATCCTGTGTGTTTACCCATGGCCCAGGGGAGCGTTCAGGGGCTAAGGGTCTTGCTCAGGGACCCAGAGTGGCAGGCTGTGAGATTTGAACCAGGGTACTTGTGGCCTCTCCAGGTGTGTTCATGGTTGTGTGTCATGGTTGTGTGTCTCTGTGTTGCCCTGCGATTGACTGGTGACCTGTTATGGGTGTTTCCTCGCCTCTTGCCCATAGATTGCTGGAGAGATAAGCACCAGCTCCCTCGTGACCCTGTACAGAAGAAGCGGGTATAGAAAATGGATGGATGGATGGATTTGGGTGTAAAGAGGTTCTAAAGACTAATAACAAAAAGCTGTTTGACTAAAGTAAGGAAATTATAGATAAAATTTGAATTAAGTAAAAGTTTATTTATATTATTTTTTCAAGCCAGGTGCTGTGGAGAAGGAAGCTAATAACATCAAACATCAGTATATTGAAATAGTTAAATAAAAGCTAATGCTGCATTTATCTCCACATTTTATTTTAGCCTTTTGCTCTAGTGCTACCATCAGTTGTATTTTCTCTGACAGTTTCCTGGGCTGGTATATTACTCTAGTGCAGATGCAGTGTGTTCAAATGGGATTTCTTTGAGAGGAACTCATTTAGTTCTAATTGTCTCTGTCTAATAAAGATGAGTCAAATTTCAGTTTGAAGATTAGTTTTGATCATCACCCAACTGCCACATAAGGAGCTGACAGCTATACCTGAGTGCTGTTAGTGCTATAAAACATGCAGAGCTCTTATGACACACATCAATCATTATCCTGTCTAAATTCCTCAAGCAAAAGCATTGAGTCACCTTTAATATATATTAGAAGCTACACCTGGCCTGACTCTGTGTCTACCTGTGACAACTGTCTGGAGAGGGGCATCGTCCGAGCTTCTGCTGGCAACAACTTGGTGCTCACCCTCTACCGATGATCCACATGGCCCTGTCTTTCAGTGTTTAACCCTTTCTCTCTCCTAGACATAGCTACTGACGGAGCTTTTACTGTAACTAACTCTATGTGCTCTCTTCAGACTCTAACATTGAAAACTGGCTCAGAGTTTATCTGTTCTTTCTTTCTAGGTGAAACGACTAAAGGAGCTACATCCATTAACATTTACTTTTTCCTTTCCCATAGAAAGTACTCCTGGATCAGTGCTTCTTTGTTCTCTTTGTGTCTCTGCTCTGTTTCTTCTAACCCCCAGTCGGTCGGGGGCAGATGGGCCGGTTCACACTGAGCCTGGTTCTGCGGGGAGGTTTTTCTTCCTGTTAAAAGGGAGTTTTTCCTCTCCACTGTCGCTACATGCATGCTCAGTATGAGGGATTGCTGCAAAGTCAACGCCAGTGACTGTCCACTGTTTCTACATGCTCATCCAGGAGGAGTGAATGCTGCAAGTCACTGACTGGATGCAATCTGCTGGGTTTCCTTAGATAGACAAACTTTTTATCCAATTTGAATAAATAACAGAATCTGACTGCACTGTTCAATGATTAGGATTAATTGTAATGCATGTACCTGACTTTTGTGAAGTGCCTTGAGACGACATGTGTTGTGAATTGGCGCTATATAAATAAACTGAATTGAATTGAATTGAATTGAATATATTAGCTTACTACCTGTGGAAATCCAGATTCCCTTTAATATTTTAAGTTGTTGTTAAAGTTTCAGGTTACTAATTTTTATACTAGTGTAAGATGAGATTTATTTTCTTTAGAACACTGAATTCTATGAATATTTCATTTACATGGATGGTTTGTTCTATATTTGTAGGAACCATATTTTCTTTATCTGGTATATGTATCAGGTGGAGTGATACATTGAAAAGGGGGGTGTTCGGTTGGTTCGGTGTTACGTATAGGGGGGAAGAAACTTTACTGTGGATGTTAAGATACATTAAGCTTACGAAATGAGAATATGCATGACACTGGGTTCACAGAGGAGATGAGATTTCTGAGAATATTTTAGGGAAACTAAGAATGGGAGTCAAGGTCTCTGAAAGCAACAGTTGTGTTAAAAGGAATCTATAATCAGATTCAGACAATGTCTAATCTAAATTTTCTTTCTCTGGAAATGAAAGTAATTTAAATGCACTCAAACAACAGAAATATAATTTCGTAATTTGGGATAAGATACCACACCACTTAAAGCACATTTTTATATACACCAAAATACATAGCAAGATAAAAAAGACCGCAGTCTTTATATACTTTGAAATATACTATAACTACTAAAATAGTTACTCTATACATCAATCATAACTCTTAACTTTTAATTTTTTGTAGATTGTAATGCATGTTACCTTGGTTCCACCACTCTCACTGTCAGATTTAAAAATCTATTTGCTCTCTGGCAGTTTTGGTTCTTTCCAGCTGAAGTTTCCAAACCTTTCTTGCTTGTGTGTACCCTGATGATTTTTCTTTCTTTAGTTTTGCCAATGAACAGACACATGCCTGTGCTGGGTGTGCTCTTTTCCTGGCACTCAGTCGATTCAAGGTGTAAAGCAAGAGATAATGGCAGCGTTTCATAAATAATGCAAAAGACAAATCTCCTTCCTGCGTGCATGTGTGTAGTATTTGTGTCCATATCATGCAAGAGTGAGACTGCCCTGTCAGCACTCTCACTTCTCCACTCCAGCACCTCCCTGACATCGAAGAGAGACCCCCAAGGTGGAGGTTTATTCCGCTTCCTCCTTCCCTTGCTCGAGTTGTCTCCTGCGCAGACAAATACAGAACACACACTCACCATCACACTCACAGTATTCAGACACCCTCCATCAGGTTTTAATCTTAGAAGCAACGCTCTTGCACCATGATCCTCCTTCCCCACGGGCTGACAAAGAGGAAAAAATATAGAGAAGACAAATGACTCATTTTATGGTGCAAGAAAATTACTGCCTGGGAGATATTACAAGGTGTATGTATATGTTTATTGTAGGAGAAGATGAGATTTAAGGCCTATTTTTGTGAGAATTACAAATAATAGGGCAGGGAAAGAGATCATGCATGTGGGGCTCCTTTGCAAATGAGAACCTTGGCTAAGGAACTGTTGTTCCAAGTGCTAATCATATGCCATGAAATTCAATGTATAGAACACTGTATATGCTACACATGCCTCCAGGATTAGTTCTAGCTTGAATCGCTAACAGATAAAGGCTGAAAAAAGTATATTTTATTGCTCAGGATGTTTTTTCTTTCTGTAAGAAAAATGCCCTTTTGTAGATTTTTAGTTTATTGGATATAACCAAAATGCATGTTATTATAGGTGTAATGGAGGACACTTTTTTCCCCATAAACTGTTTGCCTTGGAACCCGTGGAACACTGCACACACCTTTTTTAGATTGGAAGTAGATAGCAAAAGGCATGACTTTTAGGTTTCACTCTAAAACTGTCAAAGTTTGTTAAAATAGTCAGATTGACACCCATTGCTAAAACTTTTTACTTTACTGCAAAAAACAAATCCAAACTTTAAAAGAGAATATGGTTTTGGCAGGTAATGCCAAATGCATTTTAGATTTTGAAATGTTTTAGCTATAATAGCTTATTAGCTAAAATCACTTATTAGCTGAAATAAGTGAGTAAATCTTCATCAGTGCAGACAGAGCATCTGCATAGCCTTGCAATGTACTAGATAAATAAATTGTCCATAGACTTTCTGTGTTTGGTTTAGAGGCATTAGGCTCTTGTGTCCATGCAGCATCATGTAGGAGCTGCCAGGACTTAAACAGAAGCAGGCAGAGATAGATTGGCAATTAATTATTAATTATAGCGCCAAAACAGCCTTCTTTCATTAATGTTTAATATTGTTTTGTACTTTTAGACTGATGATTCCAAAAAGGTGAAAACTGAAATGAGAGAGGAAGAGAAAATAAATAAGCAAGGAAAAAAAAATGACCCAATCTGCTGCATTCATGTGTGTGTATATATATATATATATTAATATATATATATATATATATATATATATATATATATATATATATATATATATATATATATATATATGATTAATGTGGCTTGGAAAGCACACGGTGCCTCAGCTGAGACAGAAAAGTGCTTGAATGAACAAGTCCTGATGTCCTACTCCTATGCTGAATAGAAAATAACCAGCAAGGAATTAATTTGTCTTTACTACATTTTAACTACTTTTCTTTTGCAGAGCAAAATGAACAAAAAGAAAACACTAATTCAAAGACAGGTTTCGAAAAGTGGTTTCATGTTGCTTTTTACCCGCTATGTTGGACTCTACTTGTAAAAACAACTGTGTGGGGTGAACTGCCCACATGATGGATGTCGCGGTTTGTACATCTGAATGACAGGAAGGCTGCTTATCATGCTCCTAATCGTCAGGCTACTGACATCTGTCACCTTCATTCTCACTTCTTCCTTCTTGGCGGCTCTATCTCTTTCTGGCCTTTGAACACACACCAACGCTGTGTTGCACACAGAAAACAGAAACACACTGTTCTGCCACAGTGCCGAGTCCCCCACTTCCAAAGCATCTCTGCCACTTATCTCTCTCATCACTCAAACTGTTTGCCGTAGCACTCCTCCTTCCTCTGCGGCGCGGGGGGAATGAAAGGAACAAGACAGGCGAGAAAGGACAGGGAAGACAGAGCGGACAATTCATTCATTCGGGAGGGCTCATATGTTCTGAAAGGTGCTGCTTTGGCAGCAAAAACTTTCCTGTGACGCGTGTCCAATTGATACGTAGAAATGACTGCCCACTCAGCAGAAGTGATGGGACAATTCCACTCGTCTGCAAATTGGAAGATGAGAAAGTAACGTTAGCGAAGGGAGAGATTGGAGTGCCACAAACAGCTGAAAATTCAAGCTATCACCTCTAGCACTTTCTAGGCTTGTCTTATCTATTTTATTTATTTCCTGCACATCATTACTTCCAACCCCTATACCATCATCATCACCAATATGCAAGCCACTAGTGGTCGTCCTTATGTCCTGCAGCTTTATATAACCTAAGTCCGTTTAAAGGGCTTGTAGGAGCCTAAACTATGTGCTATGCAGGGTGTTTGTTAATTATGAGGCTGGTAAGATGCTTAATTTGGTAAGATGATGTGGGTGGAGCCTAGGGGGAAAGAAGGAAGGTGGAGGGGCCAGACGGAAAAGATGGGGAGTGAAACCTAACAGTTTTTTGACTTCCCTCTCTCCTTTTTGTTTAACTAACAACATGTGGATAAGTCGCTTTTCCTTATTTTTCTCTTTTGTTGTACATGATCGGTTCATTAAATAAACATTTTGAACGCAAGACATCTCTGAGAATTTATTTTTTTATTTTTTGTCGGGATGAGAAACATGCGGGAGGTAATGGGAGCGTCAGGCTCAGGTTTCTTTTAGTGAGGATTGACATTTTCGTCAAAAAACTTGCTTCGCATGGATTCTGGATTTAAAAAGACATACTGGATATTTTTTGGATTAAAGATCAAGCTGGAAAGAATGGACAATGGAAAGCTGTAAGTGGCAATATTTTGTGTTGATGGATAGCTACTAACAAAGACAGCTCTATGGTGGATGTTTCGGCTTGTGAGGACAGTCAGGTGCAGTGGATTTCTGCTATTTCATACGTGTTTTTTGGCTTTTAGTAAATAAAGAGTGGACAGCTTGCTCATTATGGATGAACAGGATATTGGAAAGTGGACAGTAAAAATGACTGAAAAAGCTATGGAAGAACACAGGGCTAGACAAATCCAAGCTCGCAGATACAAGTTATCCCAGCTAACTACCATGAAACAAAAAATTGAGCAGTTAATGAACGATGATGGAAATGCTGACACGGTAAAAAATAATCTCCGTGTTGATTTTAGTAGACTGCAGCAGGAGTTTTCTGACTTAAATGTAACTTTAAAACGGTACATGACAGAGGAAGAGTTTTTGAATGACCAAAAGGACTGGTTTGATCCTAAAATAGATACAATCAATACGTTTTTCTGGAAATGCGAGGATTGGATGAAAGAGGTTTTAAAACGTACTGAAATGGCTGAAATGTGTGATAAACAGGTAGCACCTTAAGACAGTAGGTCAGCTTTGTCAAAGTCTACAAGGCGCAGCAAGCATGGGTCACAAAGTGGACGCGTTTCTTCAACGTCTTCATCCGTACGAATAAAAGCAGAAATGGAGCGTGCATCATTACAGGCTAAAGCTGTTGCTTTGCAGGAAAAATTGGCAATTGAAAGGGAAGAAGCAGATTGGCATGCACAGAAAAGATTTAGATTAGCTCAAGAAAAACTAAGAGATGCCGAGTTTGAAGCTGAGCAGCAAAGAATAGAAGCGGCAATAAAGGCTAAGAAGGAAATGCACGCCATACAGACTGCCTTGGCTGAGGCAGACGCAAAAATGGAAGTTTTGCAAAAATATGAAGGTACTCAGGAAGTTAAAAGCATTGTAGGAACAGGTGAAAGGGGGGGATAAAACAAAGACATATGCCACCTTACCACAACAGCTTTATAGTGTGAAGCCAACACCTTCTGAGGATCATGTTGTTCAGTCCATTAAACCACGAAATTCTCCAAATACTCCGATTGCAAATTTCAATGATGGATCAGTGTTAGATGGTCTTTGTAAGGCAGTATCTCAGCAGGCTACTGTAACTGAGTATCTCGTTAAGAATCACAAAGCATCACTTTTGCCTGACCTCACGATTCCAACATTCAAAGGAGACCCATTGGAGTACAAATCCTTCATCAGGGATATCGAGCACGGGATTGAAGGTCGTACTGACAATGATTCAGATCGTCTTCAGTTTTTGCTGCAGTACACAGGTGGACAACCACATGAACTAGTAAAAAGCTGCCTCCCCATGGAACCTTCAGTTGGTTATGCTCATGCTAAACAGATGTTGAAGGACTTTTTTGGTGACGACTATAAAATAGCTGAAGCTTATATAAATGAAGTATTGAGCTGGCAGACAATCAAGCCAGAGGATGGTGCTGCTTTACAATCATTTGCATTATTTCTGACAGGATGCTCCAATGCCATGGCAGATATTAACTACATGGAAGATTTGGATAACACAACTAACATCAAGGCTCTGGTTAACAAGCTTCCGTACAAGCTCAGAGAAACATGGAGAAAGAAGGCTTGTGACTTGCAAGAAAACACAAAGAAAAGAGTAAGGTTTAAAGACTTTGTTGACTTTATAAATAATCAGGTTAAGTACATGCTTCACCCGCTGTATGGAAATATTAAAGATTCAGCAAATGAAAAGGAACCTGCAAAACAGAAATTGAAGGAGCAACCTTCACAAACAGTTCAACAAAAAGGGTGTTTACAACAACGGTCTTTCCAAAGGTGAAAACAGAGATACAGACAGCTGCAAGCAGGAAAGACAAAACAGCCAGACACTCCACTTGGATGCAAAGAGCAAACCTTGTGGTTTCTGTAAAGGAGAGCAGCACACTCTTTCATCCTGCAGAAAACTAAGGAGTAAAACACATCCAGAGAAAATAGACTTTTTGAAAAGTAAGGGGCTATGTTTTGGCTGCTTAAAACATGGTCACATGAATAACAGCTGCAAGGAAAGGGCTCAGTGTCAAGAATGTTCACGATCGCATCCTACACTGCTGCATGTTACTCCTACAGATGCAGGACAAGAAACAACAAGAGAAAGCTGTGAAAGACAGACAATATCAAGCGCTCTTGTCCAGATGAGTGAAAGTTTTGGGGTCAATGGGGCCGGTAAGGAAAATTGTGTTCTGTCCATTATCCCAGTACGTGTTAAGTCACAAAAGGGAATAGAAGAAGTAACTACTTATGCGTTTTTGGATCCAGGTAGCTCTGCCACCTTTGCCACAGCCACGCTCATAAACAGGCTATGTATGACAGGGCGTAAAACCAACATTTTACTCCGCACAATGGGAAAAGAATCTCTTGTGAACACTTCTGTTGTCAGCGGGTTTGAAATCAGTAGCCTGGATGGTGATCAGTACATACAGCTTCCAGGTGTTTTCCACAAGAAAATATTCCTGTGGCCAAAAAGAAAATTCCCTGTCAGGAGGACATTATTATGTGGCCACACCTGAAGGATGTAAGCTTCCTACAATCAAAGCTGAAGTTGGATTGCTTAATAGGAAAAAATGTTCCCAAGGCAATGGAACCACTACAGTTAATCAACAGTGTCGGAATGGACCATATAGTGTGAGGACCAGGTTAGGATGGACAATAAATGGACCCTCCAGAAGGTGAAATGCTTCAGTGCACAAAAAATCAACTTACAGAAGTGACTGTTAACAGGATCTCAAGTTGCCAGGTTGGAAGAACTTTTGGCAGTTGCAGTTCGAACAGGATTTTTCCTGACATTGGACAAAGGTGAAGACACAGAAATGTCTAAAGAAGATCACAAGTTTATTGAGATGGTGTCTTAGTCTTCTAAGCTTGGTGACGGTCATTACAGCATTTGCCTTCCTATGAGAGACAAGTCCCGGACTTTGCCAAATAATCGATTTATTGCAGAACAACGTGCATTCAACTTACGAAAAAGGTTTTCTAAAGATGTCAAGTTTTACGAGGAATATGTTACTTTCATGGAAAGTCTTATTCAAAAGGGATATGCGGTGAAACTTGATAGAGTTGAAGTTGAATCTGCAGATGGACAAACCTGGTATCTGCCACACCATGGAGTCAGACATCCAGTTAAAGAAAAGATGCGTGTCGTTTTTGACTGTGCAGCAAGAACTTGCTGAGTTCTATTCCTGAAGAGGAAAAGGTCCCAGGGTTTCAGGATTTTGACCTAAATAAGGACAAATTGCCAATGGAGAGGGCATTAGGAATCCAGTGGTGTGCTGAAATGGATCAGTTTAAATTCAAAATCAACATCAAAAATAAGCCACACACAAGAAGAGGTCTGCTGTCCCTGATTAGTTCAGTCTTTGATCCTTTGGGATTCATTGCTCCTGTGGTACTGCCTGCCAAAAGGATCCTGCAGAATCTGTGCCGAGAAAAATATGGATGGGATCAAAATCTCCCAGAAAACATTGTAAGGAACTTTAAACAATGGGCTGAAAGTTTGCAACTTCTAAAAGATTTTGGAGTTTCCAGATGTATTAAGGAAAAACTGTTTGGTGCTTCAGTCTTTCCACAGTTACATCACTTTGCTGATGCTAGTGAGGATGCTTATGGAACAGCAACTTATCTGCTCATACGCAATGATAAAGGAGATGCTCAATGCACTCTTATGATGGCAAAGGCAAGGATTGTTCCAGGTAAGGCTCCAACTATTCCAAGGATGGAACTGACTGCAGCCACAGTAGCAGTTAAAATGGACCAGATTCTCAGGAAAGAGCTGGAGTTAGAGCTTAGTGACTCTGTGTTTTGGACTGATAGTACTGCAGTACTAAAGTACTTAAATAGTGAAAGTACAAGGTTCAAGACATTCGTCGCTAACAGAGTTTCAAAAATTTTGGAAAGCACTAAAACATCACAATGGAGGTATGTCAATACCACTCTTAATCCAGCCGATCACGTCTCTAGAGGACAGAGTGTTGAAGTGTTTTTGAATTGTAAAAACTGGTTAACAGGACCAGTAATCTTACTCAGTCCTCAAGATCAGTGGCCCAGAAACCCAGATCCTATGATGGTTGACTTTGATGACCCAGAGGTCAAAAGAATCACTTTCGGACAAGTGACTGTTGTTCGAGTACAACAGGAAGCAAACAGATCAGTTGATGAAACACTTTTCTTCTTGGATAAAGTTACAGCGTGCTGTAGCATGGTTTCTGAAATTGAAAGACTTTCTGAGAGTGCTGACAGCTAGCCATAAACAACTAAACAGCTCTTATAAGAAAGAGAGGAAAGTTCAAACTCTCAACAGAACTGGCAAAGAAAGGCAGCTAACCTGTGAAGATTTAAAGAAGGCAGAAGCAGAAATTGTGAAACACTGTCAAAGAGAGGAATTTAATGAAGACTTAGCAATGCTGAAGGAATATCATAAGGTAAAAAAGTGCAGCTCACTATACAAGCTTAATCCAGTTTTGCAGGATGGGATCATTTGTGTAGGAGGAAGGCTGAGTCGGGCAGCTTTGCCACATGATTGTAAGCAGCAAGCCATTTTGCCAAACGATTCCCACATTACCAGGCTTGTCCTAGGACACTTTCATAACATGACAGGTCACGCAGGAAGTAATCATATGTTGGCTGAATTACGTCAGAGATACTGGATACCTGGAGCAAACGGAACCATTAGAAAGTTTTTGTCCAAGTGCATCACATGCAGAAGATTGCATAGCACACCTGGCAACCAACTTATGGCTGACTTGCCAAAATGTTGGGTCCAACCTAATGATCCACCATTCACAAGAGTTGGAGTTGATTATTTTGGTCCGTTCATGGTGAAAAGGGGAAGAGGACAAGTAAAAAGATTTGGAGTTATTTTTACATGTCTCACCATACGGGCTGTACATTTAGAAGTTGCATCTTCACTCGATACAGATACATGCCTTAATGCTATACGAAGATTTATAGCCAGAAGAGGACAGGTTAAGGAGATGTATTCTGACAATGGAACAAACTTTCGAGCTGCTGATTTGGAATTGAAGAAATCTATTAGTGAATGGAACACAAACAAGAATTCGAAGATGCTGCAGCAAAAAGGTATTCAGTGGTACTTTAATCTTCCAGCCGGTTCCCACTTTGGAGGAAGCTGGGAGCGTTTGATTCGTTCGGTGGAAAGATTCTGAACACCACTGTTAAGCAGCAGATGTTGGATGAAGATGGGCTCCATACCTTGCTGTGTGAGGCTGAAGCAATCTTGAGCAGCAGGCCCATAACAACAGCATCCTCAGATCTGAATGATTTAGAAGCATTAATACTAATCATCTGCTTTTACTCAAAGTCAAACCTGATTTACCACCTGGAGTGTTCAACAAAGATGATCAGTACGTTAGACGCAGATGGAGACAGGTCCAGTATCTGTCGGATGTCTTCTGGAAACGATGGTGTAAGGAATATCTTACCCAACTCCAAGAAAGAAATATGGTTAAATCCAGTTTTTAAAAATACTTCTTTCTTCAGTGATTGTTTTTTTTCCCAGATATCTAATAATAAATATGAATCTTTAGCTTTCAGGTCTCCTTCTAGTCAGATTGTCATACTATCTCTATGACATGGCTGGATCCAGGAAAATTTGGAGAACCTCCTTATTTTGAAAGCAATCATGATGATGCTGTTTCCTTAATACTCACCGTATCCCTGCTTTCCTAGCCATCCTACTACAATCATACCCACACAGCTATCATCTTCATAATTCCCCAATATATGTGGGAGATTTCTCATGCTTTTTTAATTTATTACACTCAAGCTAGAGTAAAATTGTATTCTTAACCCTGTGAGCCACTGCTCATAGTAATCACTAAGTACAATGCCAGGACTTCTCTTTGAGAACTTTTGCATTTTGACCGCTGCTTCTAAAACTCAAATGGGGCCTAAATTAATTAAGCGGAGCCTAAATTTGTAAGTGTGCGGGCTTCTCCAGAGACGGGAACGTTGCATATGATATTTATGTGCTCAGGGTCTGATCATTGTGCAGTCTGCTATTTATGTTGGTGTAGACTCTAAGTCATCCAGGACATGAAAATCTCAAGTGCATAAATATAAGGCCACAGGACTTTTTGAAGACATTTCACCTCTCATTGAAGACGTTTGGGAAAATATTCTGTCTGACTGATAAGATGAAAGTGGAACTTTTTGAAAGGTTTGCATCTATCCTGTTGCATATAGCCTAAAAGTGGCAGCATTTTAGAAAAAAGAACGACAAACACAGTGGTGCTTTGGTGCTTCAGAACGTGGACGTCTTTCCCTAATTGATAGAACCATAAGTCTGGCCATCAGTTTGTAACATTAAGCTTTTGCCCACAGCTATGATCAAAAGCACACCAGCTAGTCCAACTCTGAATGGCTCCAAAAGATAAATAAATAAATCAAGCATAAATCTAACTGAGATGCTATGGCATGACCTTAAACAGGTTTTTCATACTTAATCTATGGTACTTGCAAAAGAAATCTATTTCCTGACATTTGTTCTTTACAAAGTATATACAAAACTTGCTGCAGATCCTTTACTCGAGGCAGTACTGTTCAGCTGGAGACAGTTAAGGACTGTATTCAACAGTTTTCAGCTTTAGGGTTTAGCAGCCATCCTGTTTGTTGTGGGCTTTCTATTCCTGCTGGAAAGCTTCAACTATTCTCTTTCCTCATGCTGTTTTTCTGTGCCTGCTAGGCGCCATGCGGTGGCGAGCGTTCCAGACCTTCTAAGCACGTTAAATAATGTAGCTGCTTTTGTGATCTTTATACCCACAAAGCAAACAGTGTATCAGAATTCTTTGGGGCTGAAATGTTTTTCTGCTTGAAACCTTCTCCTGGCTGTCATAAACAGGACATGGTGTGTTTTGTAGGTATAACGGAATTCAGTTCCTTTGATACCCAAAAAGGGATTCTACCTCAGCAAGAGCCTTTTTCTTAATGTATGTTAATTGTGGCAGTAATGTGAGCTGAATTATTAGCATTGCTGGTTTTGTTCACTCCGCTAAGCACTGTCCATCCCCAGATAAATTACTTATCATTGGATAAAGTTCAGCATCCACATACAGGTCTTTGCTGAACACATCTGCGCTCGTTTTGAATTGGCATCAGTTGCACAGTACAACAAAAGCAATTCTCTGTGAAACTCGGCTCACTGATTCCCTTTCCCCTTTCTGAAAGTGGAATACTGATATTACCAGTCAGAAAGGATTGCCTCCTGAGAATGTGCCCGACGCTGTTGCCTTTTCTCTGAAGAGAACTTATAATGGCCCAGCCAACAGTGACATGTCATATGAGGAATTCCATAACATCTCTGCTGTATACAGGGGATTTATCTTGGCTCACAACTCACTGAACTGCAGTGATGCTCCCACTGGCTTCCAGATGAGAAAACACAATGCATCTGAGCCAGGCTCTGCTTGTTATGTTCCCAACAAGAAACAGCAAGCTGCTCATAATGAGGCACTGAGCGAATGAGTGAGCGCATGCTATCATTTAGTTTATTTCAGCTAAATATCTGCATGCTTTAGAGGGAGTTCGGTTCTGACTTTGTAGTTCAATCAACAGCGCCCTGCAAATTATTTACTCAACTTGAACTCTTTCTCATATTACAACCGCAATCTTCAGTGTTATCCGAATTTTATGTGATAGACCAGTGAAATTAAAGGGATCAATTAAAAAAAACTAAATATTGTGGCTTGTGTTGTTATCCAGCCCCCTTTACTCTGATACAATACACTTAAATACAATCAAGTGCAACCAACTGCCTTCTAAATGTCACTTAATTCGTAAATGGGTCTATATGTGTGTGATTTAATTTTAGTATAAACCCAGCTGGTCTGTGTAGACCTCGTAGCTTAGAGAACATTAGTGAACAAATAGCATCATAAAGAATGAAGAGCAGACTTTTGGTCAATATGCAAAACACTTGGTTAAAAAACTAACATTGCACATCACCCTGATTTCACCTTTCTTAAAGTGAAATGTGGTGGTGGCAGCATCATGCTGTGGGAATGCTTTTCTTTACCAGGGACAGGGAATTGATGCAATGTTGGATGGCGCTAAATACAGGGCAATCCTTAAATAAAACCAGGTAGATGCTGCAGTTTGAGACCCCTAGTTTATATAAAAGCATATTCACTTTTTAAAATGACCCAGTCCAAGTCCAGACATTCAGAATGTGTTGCAAGACTTGAAAACAATGCCCTCCATTCAGTCCGACAGGTTTTGAGCATTTTGAAAAGAAGAATGGGAAAAATGTTGGTCTCAGTGTTGAAAAGTACTGACAACCGGGGGGCAGGGGTTGAGGTGGGGGTGGGGAGTGTATGTGTTGAGAGGCTGAATACAAATGCACGCCACAGTTTGTGGAGTTTTGTTTGTAAAACATTAATAAAATTATGTTTCATTTTCCTTTCGTGTCACAATTATGCACTTGTTACACATTACCCAATAAAAATGCATTGAGGTTTGTGGTTGTTGAATCCTGATATGTGAAAACGTGCAAGAATAATGTATTGGTACTGTGATGGTTTGCACCAAATTCTAGCTGCTAACTTAAAGAAAATTGTGGGGCTACAGGAGACAAAGTGCTAAATAATGCTAAAAAGGAACTACTCAAGCACGTTCTGTGTCACACAAGCACTTAATTCCTTGGACTGTTATGATTTAGAAGTGGTGTTGATGACACTCTCAATTTTACACTAAGCAGCATGAAAAAAGGAGACTGAGACTAAAGAGACAGGACTGAGCACCAAACTGCAACAACCGCAAGGTTTTAAGACCAATCGGAAACAAAATGAGATATACCCACGATAAATGGCTGCTGGTTAATCTATTTACTGTCTCACATCAGTTATTGAACCTGTATTCCCCAGGCTCATTCCTCCATCTTCTTTTATGCAATGTTAAAGTTATCACTGCAGCTACAGTCATTGTTTTCCTTCTCAGTGCATCATTTAGACTACTTTTAAATACATTTTTCTATGTTCCCAAACTCCTTTTCCAACTTGTTTTTTTTTTTTTTATTCTCTATCCATTTAAAAGTTTATTTTATAACCACTGCTTGACTTGACTTCATAGTTTCTACTGACCTGGGATCTTTTCAAGAATGGGTCCCCCTTCAGGTGGACCTGCATTTTGCAACCAACACGTGTATACACTGTCTTGCTTGGTGGCAGCATTATGCTGTGGGGATGATTTTCTTCAGCTGGTCCCAACAAACTAAGAAAAAACATTACCCTTATTATGTCCGAGTGCATAAAATGTTGAGTGGGTATTGAATCAAATAACTGTGTGCATGTACAAGTACAGCCACCATGGAGCTAAGAAAAGCCAACAAAAAACAGCTAGAAATAGTTTTTGCTTAAAGAAAATCACAAAGTTAAGTTCCTGGTCAATATTATGATTATGCATAAAAGAACTGCAGTCAAATTTGTGTTGTTGGGATTATGATTAATTGATTAATTAATATTTATCAAGAATTATAATTAGAAATTATAATTTGAGAAAATTAATTTCTTAACCAAAAATCCTCATTTATGAATCGAAACCAGAGATGTCCTCTGGGGTTGTAATTGTGGCTCAAAGCCCTTGATAATTACAATTATTAAATTCTCAGTAATAGTTGATAACTATTAATAGATGACACTGTTTAATCAGCCGTTTCTGCCGAAACGTGGGGAACTTTAACCTTATTTTGACTGAAAAATCACTCTTGCACAAAATAAACACAATGCCCTTCTTCTTTATCTACGTGAATTATTTATTAAATCAACAGCCCTGATACAACTCGCTCTTCTGATTCAATAATCTTCCCTAATCAAACCTGCAAAGTTCTACTAAAAAAGGGTAAAATATCTAACTAAACAAAAAAAAACGGCATTGGGGTGTGTATGAAAACAACCAGCAGTTATGGCAGTTATGGCAAAAAACAAAAGGAATATGGTTGAACGAAGCTCGGGGAGGCCACTCCCAAAGGTAACTCAGTTTACTGTAAGTCATAAACTCCCCCACCGCTGGGGAGTCCGCGCACACAAAGGGTTGTAAAACTTTTGGCGGAAACTAATAAAACCAGTAAAGTTGAAGACAAAGAAAATGGTGAATTTCACCATGAGGTTATTATAGCAGTTCAGTTCTACGGCGCACCTGCACTCAGGTGTCCACACAGTCAAAACACAACCTGCGAGACTCGGCGGCCTCCGAAAATCAACAGCAATCAAGTTTCAATAAAAACAATGACATGCACATACAATTCAGAACACAAGTGGCGATTCTAAATCGCACTAAAACCCTACTCTATCCTGCCCAAGCTCTCCCTAATAAAGAAATAAAAGAAACGAACAGATTTTACTTGTTGAAGTCTTCCTTGGGGCAATGAGGCAGAGGAAGGGGGGGGGGGCGAGTTTCCACGCGTCCGTGGGTAGCTCTCAAAAGATCGGTCTGTCTTCGTCCTTTTCGGCCTCCTCGGCAGAAAGGTGAAAAATATGACGGACCATCACTAGTCGACTGGAACAAAAAAAAAAAACAAGGAGGAAAAATGTGTCTCCCTGAAAACTCAGTGTTTTTTTTTGGTTACGTGTTAAATCCACGCCTTCGATCGGTACAGTTGAAGTTTCCTGGTCTTCTTATCCCAGAAACTTCTTTCATGAATTTTTCTTCTCGTTGGCCAGCGGGGGGGGGGAGAATGAATTAAAGTCCATGTGGGATTTTCTTCTCCAGAATCATGCGCTTCAGTTACGTGGTAACCGCGTCTCGGTTTCCAGCTGGGAAAGCACCTCCTTAAAGGGCTCACTTTCTTAAATAGCCCATTGTGACGTCAGAACTGGGACGCCCCGTCCTATCAGCCACGGTGCCCGCTGGGATTTGTAGTAGCGGACTATCCTGGGATACAAAATGGCCGATGACGCCGGAAGGCCTGGTGGCGTCCAGCAACATGCAAATGGTCCAATATTCAGCAAAACATGGTCCAACAGTGTCTTCAGAAAGTCTTTCACTGTACATTGGAGACCTAATTGTTGTAACGGTAAACAGTCCACAGCTAGTTGTAAAAATCTGCCAGTGTGCCTCTGATAAGACATGCAACCAATTCCGTGAATATAATTGAGACTACAGCAGGGAGAGGTGTTTGAGTTGTTAGCCGGCCAAGGCAGAGAGATTTTTATGCCCACATAGAGATTAGTGAACCACAAGTGTTCCAGTCAAATGTTGGATTAGACACCAGCTAACAGTTTTATTTCCCACCACCTCTTAGTCACACTTTTATCAATGTAAGCCAGCTGCCTCTGGAAATGTTAAAATGTCAACAGCCTTGATCTTTTCCTATTTTTGAAAGACTGGAACTTTACAAGGTTTTTACCACATCTGTCATGATCTCTGGGTGTTAACACCATCTCCTTGTTCTCTATGTTCTATAGCTCTTGCCATATTCAGTGCATTCCTGAGTTCATTATAATTGTTAGAAAGGTATTGCCTTTTTAGTCCATTCCTTTGTGTTTAGTTTCTTAGTTTATTCTCTTGTTCTGTTCTTTATACATTTGGAATTATTTTTGTTAGATCTCTGTTAGACTTTCCCCTTGGTTTTAATCTTAATTCAGCCCCATTCTTTGTTAATAAGGATCCCTCCATTAGCTTCCCTGCTTTCCTATTGCTAAAGTTGTTCCACATCTCTACTGATTAGCTCTTCAGGTCCCTTTGTCATTCTCCACTCCTTCTTCATTTTTAAACTCCTGATTTTTCACTGTGTGTTCACAGTGAATTTTGAAACTTTACTCCAGTTTCAAAATTATTATAACGATTTATGCGAAGACCTTTTAAACTGTCACAATGCTTGCTTTGGTGGGGAATTTATACGGAAGATGATGATGATTATCCATATAAACTGAACTCTCTGATATAGAGTACAGAAATAAACAAATATTGTAGCAGTTTCATTGAACACTGGTTTATTGTTTTTTACATTGCATTGCTTTTGCATTAACCAAGGGCAAAAACTTTTTATCTATTTTTGCTGTGTAACTTTTAGGTTCTTTACTGAAACATTTCAATATGTGTTTTACACAGCGATGATTCCCATGTGGTAACTACTTTCACCTCCATTTCCCCTGGTAAGAATAATCAGCTTCTGTGGAAGTAACTGTCCAATGGTTTAAAGGTTCATAAAATATCATTTTTATAAACCGCTGTGACCCTTTTTAAAGTTACTACAAGACTGTTGATGTGCGATTTGTTCTTGGCCCCTTGTAGAACAACCCTTAGCTTTAATCTTTGGAATAAACTAATCTGGATTTACACTAGACAAAGATGTTAGTAAAAGGTTACACAGGAAATCAACAACTGGCCCATCCAGATGACCGCACCTGTCGGTCGAGAGGAAGCATGAATTTTCTCAGGTGAGCAACTTTGAAGTTTAACATGGTTTGTGTAGAAATTAATGACACCATCTTTAAGAGTAATTACTTTGTTGACTCAAAGTTCATAAAAACATGTCACCATTGAATTTCTCATTTCATTGTGTTCGTGTACAACACTGTCAATGTCATATCATCGCATTAAAAGAAACCAACAATAATAAATACCAGCTAATTATTTCAGTTTAGCAGCTTCAATCAGAAGAGACTTTGAATTAAGCAGGTTAATGTAGGTTACCGGTCCTTTAGATGTCAATGCATTTCTTAAGCGATAACATTTGTCCTTACTTGCTCCTCATTGGACAAACCACCAACAAAATCTTCATTGCTGATGCATATTCTAGCTAGAAACCATGACTGCTTTGTTCCATTGTGGCCATGATGGTATGCCAGTGAGTCCTAAAATTATGTTCCTGATGTGATGTCTTTGTTCTTTGGCAAGTTCATACCTGATTATGTCTTTTTTGATGGTAGAAATGGAAATTGATATAATCACTGTAAGGTACAAGCCCGACCACAACTGAAAAGGAAATCATACAACGTATTTGTTATGATTCTGGCCCGTCTGCCTGCTCTGCTCTCACTCATGCAATTAACTCATCTGCTTCACCTGTCTGCTGCTGCGCTGCTGCGCAATCACCGTCATGCCACACACCTGTGGAGCTGCAGTTATATACAGCCCTCTGACCGGCAGACGGTGCCAGATTTTCGAAAACATTTGTGAGTAGTTATCCAGCGTACCTTCCTGACTGATCTCGTTCCATGACCTTGCCTTGCCTTACGGATTATTCCCTCTTGCTTGCTCCGTGTCTGACTGATTGGATTTTGGATTTCGACTCCGTTTTCTGCCTCTGGTTTATGTCTCTGCCTGCCCCTTGTCTGACGCCTCTAGCCCTGGAATTTGACCCTGTTTCTGTCCCTGGATTTACGTCTCAGCCTAGCCACTGGTTTATTCAGCCTGCGTCCGCCTGGCTCTCTAGTCTGCCTGGACTTATTGTCAAGAGGACAATCACAGCTCTGTGTTCCTGTCACAGCTTCAGCTCGTTCCCCGGAGGATTTGGATCAGTCGGCAATCCGACTTCAGTCTGTCGGACGCTTCCTCATTAACTGTCTGGATCTCTTTCTCCTCTGGATTCTGTGCCTCATCCCTAGACTGAGAAGGTTAGTGGCTTTATCTAACTCCTTGCAGATCCTGAGTTTTATTCAGCCACTAACTAGTCCCTCTGTTCTCAGTGGTTCCTGGAAGCTGACTGCTGCTCTTCTGCTCCCTGATCCTGAGTTTCTGAATAAACCTTTTTACTTATCACTTTGTGTTTGGCTGAATTTGGGTTCTCTGTCTCTGGTCGTGATAGTAACATCTGGCCAAAAGATGGACCCATCGCCAGCACAGCAGTGGCGTACTAATGTTGATCACTATTGCCCGTCTAAACTCCAGCATGGGGGAAATGATTTCTATGGTGCGCTCCATGACTCCTGCTTCCACGCCAGCGTCCTCACAGCCTGTTTCCCCCAGGGTTCATGATCTTTCCGCTATGGTAAGAGAACCTAGACTCACGCCTCCTGAGCTGTTTAGGGGAGATCCTGACCAGTGCCGTGCTTTTCTTACTCAATGTGAGATTCATTTTGAGCTTCAGCCTTCTTCGTTCCCTTCTGAGCGCTCTAAGGTGGCGTTTGTTATTTCCCTGCTCTCTGGAAAGGCTAAGCAATGGGGCACTGCTGAGTGGCAAAATGGTTCGATCACATGTGCTTCTTATTCTGCATTCTCCAAAGAGCTCATCAGGGTTTTTGATCCAGTTCTTCCTAGTCGTGAAGCTGCCAGAGGTTTACTCTCCATTAAACAGGGAGAGAGAAGTGTTACATCTTATATCATTGACTTTCATTTACTGGCAGCAGACAGTCTTTGGAATGAGCATGCTAAAATGGATGCTTTCATGCAAGGTCTGAATGAGAACATCAAGGATGAACTGGCTACCCGGGACTACCCTGCCTCCCTTCACCAACTTGAGGACCTGGCAACCCGCATCGATTTGCGGCTCACAGAAAGGAGGAGGGAGAGGCTTCATAGAGTGGTTAAATCCTCTTCAGCTCACAGTCCTGTTCCCCACCTAGAAACCAAGGGTCTTCCACCCCCTTCTGATCACCGTTGTGACCCGGAGACCATGCAGTTGGGTCGTTCAAAGATTTCTGCGGGGGAGCGAGATCGACGAAGGAAGAATAACTTGTGTTTTTATTGTGGTGGACAGGGTCATGTTGCATTCAAGTGTCCGTTAAAAGCCCAGGCTCAGTAGAGGTGAGGAGAACTCTACTGAGCCGAAGTCAACTGTCTGTCTCCTCATGCTCATTTCCTGCAACCATTCAAGTGTCTTCTACTTCTCATCAGGTGTCGGTGTTCATTGACTCAGGGGCGGACACGGAGTTTATGGATGAGTCGTTCGCCAGGGACCATGACATCAAGCTCCTTCCCACGTCTGACACCCGTAATGTCCTGGCATTGGATGGTCATAGTATCAACAGTTCATACTACAAGACGGAGGTAATAAAACTCACACTGGGGGGCAACCATCAGGACGAGGTCACATTCAGGATCATCAACTCTCCTAAACTACCCATTGTTTTAGGGGCCTCCTGGTTACAAAAGCACAACCCCCATATTGACTGGCAAGCCAAAGAGATTTTGGGCTGGGCTAAGTCCTGCTTGGCCACTTGTCTGTCTTCTGCCTCTACAGATATTTTTCCGGAGAATGACATCGAGGAGACATATCCTGATCTGTCTAAGGTACCACCCGAATATCATGCACTTAAGGAGGTTTTCAACAAGTCCAGGGCTACGGCACTTCCACCTCATAGACCCTATGACTGTGCCATTGAGCTCCTACCAGGCACTTCTCCCCCTAGAGGTCGATTGTATTCATTGTCAGGACCAGAGAACCAAGCCATGAGGAAGTATGTTGATGAGTCACTAAAAGCTGGTGTTATCAGACCTTCTTCTTCTCCAGCAGGGGCAGGTTTCTTCTTTGTGGGAAAGAAGGATGGTTCCTTGAGACCATGTATCGACTACAGGGGTTTAAACGACATCACCGTCAAGAACCGATACCCTCTACCACTTATGAACACTGCTTTCGACCAGATTCAGGACGCCAAGATCTTCTCTAAGTTGGATTTGAGAAACGCTTACCACCTTGTTCGTATCAAGGAGGGGGATGAATGGAAGACGGCATTTAACACTCCCACTGGTCACTACGAGTACTGTGTAATGCCTTTTGGTTTAACCAATGTCCCTGCAGTATTCAGGCATTGGTGAATGATGTCCTGAGGGACATGGTGGGACAGTTTGTTTTTGTATACCTTGATGACATTCTGATTTATTCCCAGGATCTGGAAACCCACAGAAATCATGTCCGGGCTGTCCTCCTCCGTCTTCTTCAAAATCATCTGTTTGTCAAAGCTGAAAAGTGTGAGTTTCATACCACTACCACCTCATTCCTTGGATTCATCATTTCTCCAGACCAAGTCATAGTGGACCCCTCCAAAGTCAAGGCGGTCTTGGAATGGCCTTCTCCTACCGACCGCAAACAGCTTCAAAGGTTTCTGGGGTTTGCTAATTTTTACAGACGGTTCATCAGGAATTATAGCCTCGTAGCAGCCCCTTTTAATGCTCTCACATCATCTAAAACAAAGTTTGTTTGGAATGAGACAGCAGAAAGAGTTTTTGTCAAGCTCAAAGGATTATTTACGTCTGCTCCTGTTCTACGGTCCCCTAGCCCCGATAAACAGTTCATTGTGGAGGTTGACGCCTCAAACACAGGGGTTGGAGCTGTCCTAAGCCAAAGAAATTCTGATGACCGTATTCACCCATGTGCCTTTTTTCTAGGACTTTGTCCCAAGCAGAGCGCAATTATGATGTGGGGGACCGAGAACTGTTGGCAGTGAAGTTGTGCTCTCGAGGAGTGGAGGCATTGGCTAGAGGGGGCTAAGGGACCATTTCTTGTATGGACAGATCATAAGAACCTGGAGTACCTGAGATCAGCAAAGCGCCTTAATCCCAGGCAGGCAAGGTGGGCTTTATTTTTTGGAAGATTCAACTTCTCTTTGTCTTTCAGACCTGGAGTCAAAAATGGCAAACCAGACGCCCTGTCCAGAATACAGGAACCCTCCAAGTCACAGACCTCTGGGGAGGATGAGTTTATTCTTCCGGAATCAGTGAGACTCTCTGTCACCATGTTGGAGTTGGAGGGAGAGGTTAGAAATGCCACCAAAGACCTCCCTATTCCAACTTCATGCCCACCTGACCGGTGTTTTGTTTCGCAGCGCCTCGTACCCAAGGTACTGAATTCATGCCATAATTCACGTCTGTTCTGTCATCCTGGTATCAGCAGGACGTTGCAGATGGTCCGAACTCAGTTTTGGTGGCCATCTCTCGTCAAAGATGTCACAGATTACGTCACGGCCTGTACTCAATGTTCCCAAGCCAAGTCTTCTCATCGCCCTCCTGCTGAACTCTTGCATCCCCTACCCATTCCTCCTCGTCCCTGGTCACACATAGCCATGGACTTCGTCACAGGTTTGCCAGTTTCTAATGGCTTCACAGTTCTGTTAACTATCATCGACAGATTTTCTAAGATGGTTCACCTAGTCCCTCTCAAGAAGTTGCCCTCAGCCAAGGAAATGGGGGACATTCTGGCACGTGAGGTTTTTTGCCTTCACGGCATACCCACAGACATTGTCTCAGACAGAGGGCCCCAATTTGTGTCACGTTTTGGAAAGAATTTTTGTTTTCCCTTGCTGGGGATTACTGTTAGTTTGTCCTCAGGATTTCACCCACAGTCGGATGGACAGACTGAGAGGGCCAACCAGGAGGTGGAGACCAAACTTCGCGCACTATGTGAGTCAGACGCAACCAATGGTCTCAAAATTTACCCTGGTTGAATATGCTGTCAACACCCTCCCGGCTAGTGCCACGGGGTTATCCCCTTTCCAAGTTGTGTTTTGTTTTCAGCCACCCTTGTTCACAGTCCAGGAGAAAGAGGCTGAGGTTCCTTCTGCTCAGGCCGCAGCCCTAAGATGTCAGCGCATCTGGAGGAAGGCAAGAAGGTCTATGATCAGAATGTCGGAGGTGCAGGCACGCACAGCAAATCGTTGGAGAATCCCTGCTCCAAGCTACCAGGTGGGACAGAAGGTTTGGCTATCCACCAAGGACCTCCCGCTTCTGGTTGACTCCCGTAAGCTGGCACCTCGTTTTGTGGGACCCTTTCCCATATCCAAGATCATCAATCCTGTGGCTGTTCGTTTACGTCTGCCTCGTGCCATGAGAGTTCACCCTACCTTCCACGTGTCCCGGATCAAGCCCTATGTGGTGTCCCGTCTCGGGACACCACATAGGTGTCTGACGGATTGGATTTTGGATTTCGACTCCGTTTTCTGCCTCTGGTTTATGTCTCTGCCTGCCCCTTGTCTGACGCCTCTAGCCCTGGAATTTGACCCTGTTTCTGTCCCTGGATTTACGTCTCAGCCTAGCCACTGGTTTATTCAGCCTGCGTCCGCCTGGCTCTCTAGTCTGCCTGGACTTATTGTCAAGAGGACAATCACAGCTCTGTGTTCCTGTCACAGCTTCAGCTCATTCCCCGGAGGATTTGAATCAGTCGGCAATCCGACTTCAGTCTGTCGGACGCTTCCTCATTAACTGTCTGGATCTCTTTCTCCTCTGGATTCTGTGCCTCATCCCCAGACTGAGAAGGTTAGTGGCTTTATCTAACTCCTTGCAGATCCTGAGTTTTATTCAGCCACTAACTAGTCCCTCTGTTCTCAGTGGTTCCTGGAAGCTAACTGCTGCTCTTCTGCTCTCTGATCCTGAGTTTCTGAATAAACCTTTTTACTTATCACTTTGTATTTGGCTGAATTTGGGTTCTCTGTCTCTGGTCGTGATAGTATTCCCATACTTATTGGGTCACCCCTACAAAGAATTGAATGGAGGTGTTCCAGTAACTTCCATGGACACAAATGTATATTATCCAGCACACATGCAGACACATGCAAACTGCTTCTACAAACATTTGTAAAAGAATTGGTCACTCTCACAGGTTCAGCGAATTGCAGCAATAGATCTTGGCAGGATGCCCAATGTGCAAGAAGTCCAGTCATGAAATGCCCTCACTACTAAATATTCCACAGACAACAATTTGTGCTATTACAATTGCAAACAACAAACATAAAAGTTCAGGGTCAGCGGGTGTTGAGGTGTTTTAGCGGCAGAGGTCACCAACTTTCTGCTGTCAGCTACAGACCTCCAAACTGGTGTGTCAAATTGGTCTGATGTAATATTCTATTCCTAATTGTCATTAGCTGTAATCAGAAAATCATCATAATTACCAGAAGTAAATGCTTAAAAACATCAGTCTGTGTGTAATCAATTTATAAAATGTTTTTCACTTAATGAATTGAGGTACCGAAATAAGCTTTTCAATAATATTCAAATTTATTGACTAAATTAACTATAATGTGTTCTTTATGGTGTTTTTTTTTTTTGTTCACTATCTACTATAAATAAAACTATTTTACTATGAGCAGCAACTTGAAATAATCTATGGACATCAGCATGTTTCCCTTCGATCACTAATATGAAAATCCTTTTTCCAAACAGTTTAACTTTCCCTAGCAGACTTACTCTCTGCAGTTCTGTTTTTTTAGCTGGGCAAAAACAAACAGCTGTTAAAAAGAAATCCCAACTACCCGCAAGCTAAGGAGCTAACAGCTGTAGTTTGTAACTAATAATTTGAATAAAAATTTGTGAACGTCTCATCTTAAAGTCAGGGACAAAGACCAAATGTGAATTGCACAGAAAAAGGTTGCTAATCCTGTGAATGTCTGGACGTTCTGGAATTAGAACACAGCATCCAAAAGAGGAAAATACGCAGGAGAAAATGTCATAGTCATTTTGTGTTGGTGTGGAGAAAACCAGAGAGACAAAACGAGAGACACAGAGTCAAAGAGATGCAGGAAAGAATAGGAAAAAGCTTCACAAGGTCAATCATGCATTTGGGGGATGCTCGACCTCTCATCTATTTCAGAAGAATACCAAAGTGCACTCACCCAGAGACACAGAAACACTGCAGAATGTTTGTGTCCAGTTAAATTTGAGCATTTAATGCTTAAAATAGAGGAAAAAATCATAAGAACAAATAAGATAAAATGGTTAGAGACTACAAAAAACAAACCCTAGTGTGTTCTAAAAGCACAAATACCATACAGGTCTGTAACACCATGAAAATGTTGACTGTCCTTTTCTGTAGCTTGTATCTATCCCAAAAGCACAGCAGAAAGGTCATAATCCACTTCCAGGTTCTGCCGGTGTCTGCAGAAACCTGTGAGCTGTCTCATCAGTCAGACAGATTGCAGAAACACAACACAACACACCAGCAAAAAATATACAGGTGAACATATTTTCTTCCAGCTTCAACCACTTCTACATTTAATCAAGGAAGGCACATTGCTTTAGAAAAGGTCTAAGGCGAAATGGTTTAACATTTAAAATGCCATATTTAATGTCCACTACTATTTCTATTTTACATAAACTATGAATGTTTAGAAAAGCTTTCAAATTAAATTCCCAAAACCCACTTGGGCTGGATTTAATTTTGGAGCTCCTGAGCGAATGAAACAGGAAGTGACAAGGTGGTATTGATTCCAAAGTGGCATTTATCAAAGTATCACACAGTCACAGAATATAAAGGTTAGCTTTATGAACTGCCATGGTGGACAAGAACTAAGATTCTGGGTCTTATAAGGCATCTAAACAAAAGACCTCTGTAAGTCTCTGTACACTGCTTGAAGACTGAGGACAGCCTTTAATTTAATTGTGAATGCAGTTTTTTGTTTCGTTTTCATAAGTTCTCTCGGAGGGGTGGGAGCCGGTCATTGCTTTGCAAGTCAAAAGTCTTTTCACTCAAGTCTCAAACCAAGTTCCAATAAAAGACATTGACCTGCACTTGACTTGGACTAGTCAAGTCCAGGTCCTAAATTCTACATGTTGAGTCTTAAACAAGTCCTTTAATAACATATGTAATTTTATCACAGAGTTATGAATAATATTTTCTAGAATTAATAAAGAAATATAAAAAAAATGCATGTGTTTGCCAGAACAACCAGCAAAAGGAACTGGGTGTCTAAAACATCAGAATATTAGTGCTGACAAAGCAACAGAAACAAAGAAAACAGCTGGTAAATTGAGAAAATAATGAACAGGCAGATCCATAATTAAGATCAAAATTAACTGGATTTTTATACATAATAAAACAAATTTCCATGTTAACCTATTTTACAACAGCAGATGATTATGATGCTCCTATCTGCCAGCTTGGATCCGCTGACTTTGTTTAGTTTGTGCTGGATGCTCATGTAACTTTAAAGTTAAATTTATGATTTAACAAGGTGGGCAATTACTTTTTCCAAGAAGGCCAGGTTGTTTTTGATAGTTTTTTTTTCCCATTGAAAGCTGCTTTTCGTATTAATCTTATCCATTATATAAAAGTGCTTTATAAAAATGTTTTATTATCTAAAACATAACAGAATAAATCTGTCAGGATTTATGTACAGTGTTTCACAAGACTGTATACTGGCACATCACATGGGTCTAAATGTTAGGAATTGAAGGGTAATTTATTAACATCAAATGCTGCTGCATCTTTGAAGTCTTTGTGTCAATTTTGTTGTGCTCCTGTTCTGAATGCATATATTGAGATCAATGATGTGGAATTCACATTGTTATGTTGCGTCAATGACTGGGTACCAGAGGTCGCCCTAGACTTTTTTGTTGTTGGTCATTTTGACTGACAGGGTAAAAAAAATCTATTTTTACCCGTCACTTTATTTTTTTAAATGATAATAATTAAACATTCAACAGCATTTATTGTTATTCATTTGAATTTCTGCATGTTCGTGCATCTTTGGACAAATCAATTTCCCATATTGGCTTTTTTACACATCACAGAACATTTTTCCATCCTCCCTCCTTAGCCAGAAGAACTCCTGCTCCCACTGAACTCTGTACTCCCAACTAACCTACTTGCTGCCGCTTGCTGGCTCAGTAGTTGCCGAGGGCTGATTAGTTGTTTGTTCTTTATCCTCAATTGCACCACTCCCCCTTGTTTCACCTCTTCTGCTAACCACATCGTCGTTATTGGGCTTTTTGAAAAAACTTCGGAAACTCAGCTGCCGTGACATTTTTCCGAGGTCATGCATCAAGTGAGAAAACAACTAATTGATATGCTAACACGCCACCAAGTGGTCAGGGTGTGAATTGCAATCTGTCAAAATGACAGATGGCCTTCAGATTTTTCCAACATTAGCATAAACATTTTAAATAATCTATACTTGTAAAGTTAGTTGTATACAGATTGTCATAAATGAGGCACAACGTATTCTAAAAGCATTCCCTGCAGGTGTGTTTTGTGCTCAAATAGTTCCTTAAAGATTCCTGCTCTGACTTCTTACCGCTGCTGTCCACCATCTCCATGACAGCAGGAGCTGTTGCAGAACTAGTGCTGCTCACTGTACTGACACTTCTTTCTTCAGCAAAGCAGAAGAAAATCCGAAATCCACCCATAATTTTCTATCTATTCAAATTCACTAATTGACTATACAGACACACCCCCTATCAACTATAGGGGGTGTGTCTGTCTTTACCTATCGCTACCGCAGTCTGTGGGAGTTTCAGGCAGGCAAATACCCGAGTGAGCCGTGCAAACTGCATGGATTGTGTTTTAAGCGCAACCCAAATCGAACACTTGGTCCCGCCCCTCAGCGATCACAGTGCAGCCCAGGTCAACGGCAAGGCCACTGGGAAATGACCCAGTGCTCCCCATGGCCAGTCCACCCCTGGTTATTACCAACAGCAAATAAAAATCTACTTGATATTATAGTGATATAATATCATATATCATATATAGTGATATAGTGATAATATAATCATTATTTGGAATAATGGGATGTCTTGGTCTCGCTTCTGGCCCTCCACAACAGACACAGTTACTCATAGTAGTGGTAAAAAGAAAGTTCGCCTTCTTTTAACTGTTGAGTTTTAGACATCAGGACTTGAAAACTTATCTGTTGAACATAAGGTTCTAATCAGAGGCACTTAGGCAGTTTTGACCACCTATATAAAAACAGCAATTTGGCCAGTTTCCTTGCCTGAAGCATACATACAGAAATTATTCACAAGTAGAAAACATTTAAGGCTGGTTGCCAGGCTATCCAGAACTGGATATCTCAGTATGTTTACTTCAAGGTCTAGTCATGTAAATTTAAGAGATATAGGAAAATACCCGAGAGCCACAGCTTAACTTCTACAGGCTTTACTTAGAATGTTAAATCTTAAAGTTTGTTGAGAGAAAAATTAGGAAAAGGCTGAACAACTAAAGTTTGTCCAGAAGAGTTTTAGGTATTTTGAATTCACCTAATTGATGTTGAACTCTTGTACAGTCAAATGTAAGACCATTCTTTCTACAACTGAGACTTGTACCAACTTTGTCAGCAAGAGAACTGATCCTAAACACATCAGCAAAACTACTACAAAGGCCCAGAAATCATCTTGACCTCAACCTGAATTAAAGTACTGTGATGAGAAAAAACAAATCAAAACCCCCCATAATATGTAAAGATTTTGTAAATCTTTTTATCTTTCTGTCCTACAGGTTTAAGCATATATTTTTTAAAGCAGATCAGTTATTTTTTCTGAAAAGTGCAGCATTGTGCATTTGTGTTCAGTCCCCTTTACTCTGATACCTTTAAATAAATTTCAGTCCAACCACCTCCAGACCTAAATCCAATTGAGAATCAGAAGAAATATCAAAATTAACCTTCACAAATTCTCGCCATCCATTTTGACTGAGGGTGAACTAATTTTGATAAATGATTAAGTACAATTTTCATTGTCTAAATGTTCACAACTTTTAGACATACCCCATTTTAGACATACCCCAATAGACTTATAACAAAAGGTGGTTCAATAAATTGTGGACTGAATACCAATCCATGCTTGACTTTTCAGAAAAAAAGCATGTGTCATTTAGTGATATTTAGCAACTGAGTGAAATGGCTCTTAGAGCTGACTTTGAAATGAAAGACAGAGCCGGTTCCTGATTGGGAGCCATTTTCCCCTGCTTCTCTCTCCTCAACTTTTTTTCTCTTCAAACTGCATGTGATTTTTCAATATGTGTGTCGCTGTCTCTGCCTGCACTAAAAGACAGGTGGAGGGCCGGCAGTTATACACATTGACTGACTATATGGCAATGGGTGTGGGCAGCGCTGCATTAAATTCAAGCAACAAAAACCTTAGGAGCCATTCAAGAGCTGAAAAAAAAAGCCGGCTCTTTTAATTGAACGGAGCCAAAAGAACTGGTTCTCTAAAAGGAGCAGGAGTTCCCATCAGTGTCACTATCATTTTTCTCTGTGATGGACTGGTGATCTGTCCAGGGTGTACCCCACAAACACACACACACACACACACACTTGTTTTGCTATATGTAGTGAGGACCATGTGTTGACTTCCATTGATTTTCAGTAATTTTCAACCCTTTCTATGCCCTAACCCTGACCATAACCCTAAACCTAACCATTACCAGTGCATGCGTAACCCTAACCTTAACCTAAACTCAATTCACACCTTAGTCCTAAACCTAACCGTTAGCAAAATAGGTCGTGAGGACCAGCAAAATGTCCTCACTTTGGTACAAATGGTCCTCAATTTGATGGTGATATCGGAAAATTGGTTCTCACTGTGTTGCTAAAACGGGAACACACACACACACACACACACACGTTTCTGCTTAGGAGGTGACACAACGTGTAAAAGTTCATGACAAATGAATACAGTAACAAGGCTCTGTTTTCTACTTCTATTCTATAATAAACATCAACTATATCCTGAATGAGTCAAAGAACTCAACATTTTCTGTTTGTATTTCTTATAAAAATCTTTCATCATAAAGTTTCACATCTTGTATTCCTGAGTTACTTAGTTATTATAATATGAACTTTTACACTTTCTGTGTGGATTGAATAGTGTTGATTTATTACTTTAATACCAATAAACTGTAGACCTGGCTGTCACCCTCACTGTCATCCTGTGACAGAGACTGCACTCAGGTCAGTGCATTCAGTTGCCTCAGAAAGAATTGAAGCATGAAGTTGCCTGTCATAAAGGCCATTCTTGGGTGCACCGTTCACACAAACCTCCAAAACTTTACCAAGAGCATGGACTGTCAGCGCAGGTTCTGCCCGAGAACTGGAAGCTGCAACTCAGCCGATGCTGGCTGAAATCAGCATGCAAGGAGTGGGGACAGGGTCCTGGAGGGAATAGAACCTGTCTTCCTAACACAAACATGATGGGATCTATTTGGTCATGGATCGCTCAAGGTGATTGAATACCAATGGCTTTACACACACTATCACACACCCAAGTTCACCCAGGGGCATCTTTCATTCAAAATGGCAACAACACTTGCACGCATGAGGGCAACTGAGGTTGCCATTTTTGGCCAAAGTGCATATTTGTAATGCTCACACAAACACAGAGACTCCCATATTGATTAATAGCATGTGAAGGCTCTCTCAAACACACTTTGCATTTTAGCTAAAAGGGTCATTGTAGACCCTGGAGAACTCCGAAGTCCTTTAACTCTTATTGACAAGTTCTTAAAACCCAGAGGGCTAGAGCTAGCAGATGCACCAGCAAACACACGAACAAAAGACGCGTTCATGCATTTACATCACAAACACGTGTTTAAACTTGTGCACCCTCTGAGAATAATATTTTACTCTCCCTCTGTTGAAGTGGAGTTATTTCACCTAAAGTGGACTTTGTAAAAGCTAATCATTCATCTGAAGGCTTTTTTATGTGAGGAGAGCATTAATACGAGGCAGACAGCTGTACTCTGAGTGACACAATTACACTTATCGCAAAGCCTTTACACCACGGCTCTCACACATTCTGCAGCACTGACAGCAACATTAACACAGGCTCCCATTCAGACCTGTCAAAGTGACGACTCTCACCATGCAACACTTTAACATCAAATGAGTATAAGTGAATGAGAATTGCAAAAAAGGGATAAAGGAGGTCTGGAGAATTCATAGGGGACAACAAACCAAAAAAGACATCTATATACACGGACATGGATGGGAAAGAGGCAAAGCCGTCTGGATGAAGCATATTCTATGTAATTTATGTGAAAATGTGACTATCTGCCCTTGCAAAACATCATTTAATCCCCAAGCTATGTTAATAACGTTTTTATCATGAAAAAGGCAAATCAGCTAAGGGGGGTTAACAGAATAACACATGCTGATGCAAAAAGTTATTTAGTTGACTAAAAATATATATTGGTAATTTGGTTGTGTTACATTTTTCATAGTTATTATATTTATATTATATATTATATTTATATTTATTTTTTGCAGTAATGTAAAAGGAAACACACTTTATTCGAGTATGAAAACCATAAAGGGACTAGAGTGAAGCTTTAGCATTTACAACCAGTTTCCAGAGCATCCAACAGTCAGTCAAAACAGTGAGTGTTGACACATTAGACTGCTTTAGTATAAGATGTATTTTTGTTTGCATGTGGCTGAATGGTCTTATAATGCACTTGGAGAACATAAATGTGACAGTAGTGGAATGTCTCTTTTAGTTTTGCTAAGTGCTGCTGTTGTTTTATGAGTGTTTGTTGAGCCATACTACATACATGAGAAGCATAGTATTGTGTTGTAATTTGTGCAATAACAATGAAAGTATTTGAATTTGGAGAACTTTAAGCTCATCACCAAACTTAAATTGTTAAAATAACAGTGAAAACATGCTAAAAGTTGGTCAGCAATTATCAAAAGTGTTGACTAATATAATCTCAGTAGAGAGTATAAATAATTTACAATATGAAAGTTTATTTGTTTAAGATATTTTTGGCACTTGTGACCTTTTTTGAAAGTTAGACAGGAAATGGGCAGAGAGAGAGAAGACATGCAGCAAAGATCTCAAGGTCTGGTATCAAACCCAGGAAGGCTGCGTCGAGGACTATAGCCTTTTTATATAAATTAAAGCAGAATAATTATTTTTTTTCCAAAAATTATTGTCTTATTATCCTTTGGGAGATGCTTTTGTCGTTTCAAATCAGAGAAAAATTTCTTGACACTGAAACAGCAGCAGAAAATTCCAACAAGGTCTGGAAGCATTCTATCTCCTGTATTGTATGAATGTCTTGTAAAGGAAGTCAGGTTAAAGAGAGAAGCATTCTCTTCCAAAGAAACCATCCGCCCTTGGGTAAAATCTTTCAAAAGCTTGTTGAAGAAAGTGTTCTTTTCTTTGGTACTATCTGTTCCAGTACCAAAGAAAACTGACCTATCAGTCCTCAGTGACTACAGACCTGTTGCACTGACATCTCGCATCATGAAGGTCCTGGAGAGACTCCAGTTGGCCCACCTGAGTAAGCAAACAATAAACTATCAGGACCCCCTTCAGTTTGCTTATCACTGTGGAGTTGGAGTTGCCATCATACACTTGCTTCAACAAACACATTGTCATCTGGACAAAGCTGGCAGCATTGTGGGGGTCATGTTATTTGATTTATCCAATGCATTTAATACAATTTAACCTAATTTGCTTTGTCACAAACTTCAGAAGACTCAGATTTAGGCCTCAACAATCTTCTGGATCAAAGAGTATTTGACAAACAGACCACAGTGTTGGGACCCCAGAAATAAATAAAACATGCATGAACATGGACACTGAACTGTACACAAAGGTCTGTATAAACCTTTGCATCGCTTAAAATAAATCACATTAACCTATTTCCCACACAGCCCAGTAAGAGGAGAAGTAAAAAAAAATCTCTGATCCAAGGGCACCCTCCGCTCAGTCTCATTCTGGCTGCGGACAGCGGCAAATGGAGGGACTAGAGCAAGCACCAGCTGAAGGCCTTGAAACCCGCAAAGATAAGGCTTCTACTTTTTTGGATCCAAAAGGGACTACAACCACGCCGATCGTATGCAACAAATTTAAGTAATGATTTTGCTGTGTGAGTATTCAGCATTCATTCGTAAAAGGGTGCAATAAAACTTGCCCACACGTGGATTACTGGGACAGTTTCGCTTCCCGCAACTCGTCGCCCAGGACATCTTTTCTTCAGCACGGTTCACGTAAGAGTCGTTGTTTGTTTAGAATGAAATAATCTAAGTAATGTTTATTCCATGACCTTTGGTTTTTGTTTTTGTTTAGAAAACTCATCTACGTGCTAGCAGAATAGCAGCTCAGCTAATGATGTGTTCTGTTTTGTGTTTTTTTAAAGTTAAGACAAACTTTATTTAAAGGTTGGTTTTTAAACATAGATTATCCATAACGCACTGTCAACGCTTATGAATTTTGATTCTTTTATTGATGACATTTTAAAGGTACATGTTTGATTTTAAGGCATGGTAACAAGCAATTAGCTCCTTTTCTTAGCTTCAACCGCTATCGGCTAAGGTAACACGTGACCACCCTTTTATGAGTCTATAAAGAATCATTTCATCAGGGGACTTCCAGTTAGCATGCAAACAGAGTAGATGTAGGAACCAGTTGCTCCAGTGCAATTCAACATTCTAACTACTTTACCCCACAAATGGCCACCTGCCTCCTCAGTTAACATGCTCAGTTCCAAGCTAGAGGTACGACAGGCCCTGGAGGAACAGGCAGAAAAGGTCTCCTCCCTGGAGCTTGCATCAGAAGATCTGAGTCAGCGAGTTGCTAGCCTCTAAGACACATGTGCCGCTCTGCGTGAAGACAACAACAAATTAAAGGACAAACTCACTGACCTAGAGAGGTGCAGCAGACGTGAAAACATCTGCATCCTCGGTCTACCTGAAGACACTGAAAGCGGACGCCCCACTCACTTTTTCTCTAACCTCCTCAGCGAGCTGTTTGGGAAGGATGTGCTCCCAACTCCACTGGAGCTCCATAGGGCACACCGCTCCCTCACAGCTAAATGACCCGCAGGACATCTACCTCGCCCGGTGATCCTTCATCTACACCGGTACAAGTCCAAAGACCTCATCATCCGGGAAGCCAGGAGGAGAGGAAAGCTTAGCTACCGGGGCGCATCCCTTCGTATTGTGGAGGACTACAGCCCAGACGTCCTCAGCCAGCGCGTGGAATATAAGGACAGTGTGACAGTGCTCTATAAGCGGGGCCTGAAGCCGACTCTTCTCTTCCCAGCCCGGCTTCGCCTAACGCAGCCCAGCGGTGCCAAAAAGGTTTTTGGTTCGGCGGAGGAGGCTCAACAGTTCGTCAAGAGGCTCCCAAAACCATCGAAGGACTCGTAAAGAAAAAGCTACCACTCAAACACAAGTAGTTGTTTTTCCTCCTCGAAGTTTTATTTTAAGGACATAGCTTGTTTTCTTATTACCAAGAGAATGATTCCTGTCACCCTTTTCTGCTCTCGTTAGACTTTATGCAAGGGCAGCTCCAGTAATGCCCGTTTGACTGTGGGCCAATACTAACACCTGCTACAGAAAGACTCGGCGTCCATTTCATTCTACTTTTCGATCCTATTTCAAAGTTCTATTCTAACATTCACTTTTCTCTACGTTTATATGGTTTCCTCTAAAGTATGTTTCAGAAGTTAATAACACTGTGTGGGGTTTACTCTTAGTTCGTACCTACTAGGTGCAATGGTTAGTTTGCTAGATATAGTTCTGTTTTCCAGATACCAAGGTTATTAGTGAAAGGAAGATTAAACGTCAAAGAATGTTAAGTTTGAAGGGTTTACTTCCCGTTTTTTTGGCAGCTGTATTTGTTTGGGGTGAGGTTTGGGGGAGGGTTGGAGTCACTGCCAGGAGTTTCATTAAGTCACTTAAGTTTTCCATTACCTCTCTTGCTCTGATTTCCACGTACCACACTGCCAGGTCAAACCTATCATCCAAAGCTAACATTGAACCGTGATAAGAGAGGGTACTCATATTTCTCACATGTATACCAAACCTACTCAAGAATTGATTACTTTATCACTGATATTAAGTGCCTGCAGCACATTCGTTCCTGTGACTACCAGAGCATAGTTTTTTTGGACCACGCCCACTTACTTTGTCCCTGTCTCTTTCTCACTTCCCCCCAAGGGCTGGACAATGGCATTTCAACTGAACCCTGTTGTCAGATGAACATTTTCTAAAGTTTATTCAAGATGAGATATGCTTCTATTTTGCTATCATCTCTTCCCGAGAGACTTCCAGCCTTGTCATATGGGATGCCTTTAAGGCCTACATCAGAGGCCAGGTTATTGGTTATTCAGCAAAAATTAAAAAGCAGTCCGTTCATGAACAGAACAAGCTAATACAACAAATTAAAGAGATTGATAAAAAATAATAAGTGTCCTGAACTTTTTGGAAGGCGTGTTGAACTCAAAACGGGGCTTGAAGTATTGACAACCCACTCAGACGAACATTGGCTCCTGCATGACAAATCCAAATTTGACATGCATGGTGACAAACCTGATAAATTATTGGCAAACCTACTTAAGGGCTCCAGGGCAAGGCAAACCATCCCCAAACTTTAAAAACAACATGGTAATATAGTCACAGATCATGGGGAAATTAATGATTGCTTTCAGCAAGGATCCCTCCCTCAGCTTGTATCACACTTATTGCAAAAAAAGGGAGGGATCCGATAGAATGTGCCTCATATACCCTATTTCCCTCCTTAAAACAGACGTCAAAATTTTTGCCAAGATTCTTGCCCGTAGGCTAGAAATTGTTCTACCATCATTTATTTCAAAAGACCAAACAGGTTTCATCAAAGGTCGCCATTCGTTTTTTAATGCACGAATGTTGCTCAATATTGTTTATTCCAGCTCCACATACTCTGCTGAGTGCGTTGTCTCTCTAGACGCTGAGAAAGCCTTTAAACGGGTTGAGTTTGATTATCTTTTTGCGTTCCTTAGTAGATTTGGCTTCGGGAAAAAATGTATTTCATGGATTAAATGATTGCATCATCAGCCACCTGCCAAATGCAAAACTCCTGAACCCACACTGATTCATATGTACTGGTCCTGTCCCAGCCTTGGTCAGTTCTGGAGAGATGTTTTTCACTCCCTTTCCAGGATGCTCAGAGTTGGGGTGACACCCAATCCTCTCCTGGCTCTCTTTGGCATCAGTGGGGAGGAGGTGCACCTATCAGCCTCTAAAAGACAGGTGTTGCCATTTTGTTCTTTAATAGTGAGGCGTGCAACTTTGATAAGGTGGAGGGGCGCCACTCTTCCAACTCATAAACATTGGCTATATGACCCTATGTCATGCTTGAAACTAGAAAAAATAAGATGTTCAGCATTCTACTGGGAAGTTTGAAAAAACAGGGAGGACCCTTCCTTGACGCATTTTATAATGTACAATAATATTTAAGGCTAATTATTTTGTTTTAGAATGTGCTCTTCCTCCTTGTTGGAGGTGAAGGTGTAGTGCGCAGATCTAGGGCAGTGACCTGGGTAGGAATGAATGGGATTATTTTGCAGGGATTGTTTTGTTGTATTTCCGTTTTTTGTTTAAATGTTTGATTTCTCTGTACCCATAGTTCTTTTGTATGTTTAAAGGAAAAATTTTAATAAAACACAGTGATTTAAAAAAAGAATCATTTATTCAGAAAGGTTGTTAGTTTCCAATCTAGGAAAATAATATTTCCCAAAATATTATTTTACTAAATGTGATTGCTAATTAAACACTATTAAGACTCATTTACCCAGAAAGGTTTGGTTCTTATTCAAAATAATATTTCCTTAAATATTATTTTAATATTTCCTTAACAATATTTCCTTACATATTATTGTGCTAAATAAACACCATTGTGGATAAGTCATCCAGAAGGTTGGTTTTATTCAGCAAATATTTCTTAAAATAATGTTTTATCTGATCTTGCATTGTGAATGGCTGTTTAAAGGTATACCAATTTTTTCCTAAGTTAGTTCCAAGACTAACTTAACTTGTTGTCCAGATTCTTCAAGATAATCCTTGGTTCTCAAACATAAATAACATTGCATGGTAATGTTGCATCACTTTATTGGCCATGGTTTTTAACCATCTTTGATTCACTTGTTCATATTGTATGTAGTTGGTCTTCCTTATTCTTTCATTGTGCTTAGTAGTTTAGTTGGATTTTTTTTAGTATAGTAAAGAGTTTGTTTATTGAAATATGTTTGACTTTAAAGAGTTTGTTTATTGAAATATGTTTGACTTTGAGTTGACTTATTTTTGTTAATAAATTCTTGTATTTAAAAAAAATGTGTGAATTTATTCCATGTGTGCGCCGAGTTTTGCTGTTCAGTGTGTCAGAGCTAGGCTCACCCCTTTCACTATTGTCCTAAAAGCACCGCCTTATTGGGCTGGTATTCACCGGACAACACTTAACAGACTGAATTACTATTTAATAAAATACAAAATATTAATATTTAATATTAAATAATATATTCATAATATTAATCACAACAATAGTTTTTGAGACTGAAGAGTTGTGTCTCTAACCAGGTTGTCAGCAGCACAGGAGCACCACAGGGGAATTTACTCTCTCCATTCCTCCCTCTGTACACCTCAGACTTCCAGTAAAAGACAGACTCCTGTCATCTGCAGAAATATTCAGATGAGTCTGCAGTCATTGGGTGGATCAGAGATGGACAAGAAGCTGAGTACAGGGAGCTGGTGGACCGCTTTGTGGCATGGTGTAGAAACAACTTGAACGTGAATAAAACAGGAATAGGACAAACACTATTATAACTCCAGTACAACGATCCTCAGTGCCATATTAATATTTTGCCATGCAACATATGTGCTTATCAACCTTACAGTAACTCAGCACAAGACAGAAAATAATATTTTCTAGATTATGAATAATAATAAGTTCATCTTTCAAACAGGGGTCGGTTTAGCAGCTCAAATTGAAACGTATAAACTCAACGACATTTAGTGTATATAATAGCTAGTACAGTTGTTAAAATAACATTTATAACAGTAAAACAGCTCAGCTGTGGTGAGAGACAAAAAGAGCAAAGCAATGCCAGATAAGTTCATCTTTCAAACAGGGGTTGGTTTAGCAGCTCATAAATTGAAACATATAAACTCAACGACATTTAGTGTATTTAATAGCTAGAACAGTTGTTAAAATAACATTTATAACAGTAAAACAGCTCAGCTGTGGTGAGAGACAAAAAGAGCAAAGCAATGCCAGATGTTGAAAGAACTCGTGCCAAATCAGAATAGTACTCAAAGTTTCACCCAACTTATCACCACCATTAACGCCTATTACATAAAATAAGGTGTTTTTACAGGAATATTAGCTGATCTACATAATTAGGGTGAATTAAACTGCACTAAACTGAAGAGGTCCTAGAAATTATTTCAGTGTTTATTTTGGGTCACTCATGGCAATTCTGGTCCAAAACAGTAAGAGTGACTAATGCCAAAATATTGCTGCTCCACAACAGGAATAGCAGCAGACGGATAAAACCACAGAGACGGAGAATCTATCAAATCCCTTAAAAGCTCCGGGGTTCATCAGTACCTACACAAAAATAATGTTGATTATGTTCTGTTTTAAAAGAGTCGGGCACACCATTCAAAGTAGAGGATTTTCCTATTCTATCTATATTCCGTGTCCCCAAGCTAGTACACAACCTTCCACGGCTGACCTGCAGACATGCAGACACTCTAGTCAGCCTTTGTGTCCTTCCTAGTCTGAAAAGGAAGATGCATTCTTTATAAGAATTTTGCCCTATGAGGCAGATAACAAGGAAAAGCCAGAGGATGATTTTACACCATGATGCTAGCAAAACAACCATTGGTCTGGCATCTGAGAGATAGACTTTAATCTTTGAGAGCAGTTTAAAAAGATCAGTAACACTCCTGTACCTGCAACAGTGAAGGAATAATCATGCAAGATGACTAAAACTAACATCACATGTTGAAATATTAAAGTGCCTGTGACTTTGAATTTTCATGATAAATCTAATAAAATTTATGGAAAGGAAATATTCATTAAATATTTTAAAATGTAAATTCATGCCACTATGAACAGATGTTGAGATATATGGTCATACATTTCACTAAAAAGGCATTTCCGGACTACCATTTGTTGTTCAAAGGGGAACCCCGGCACGTAAACTGACTGCTGCTACCATGGCCAGCAACACAGACAGCAGCGACAAATCTGATATTTCTTTAGATATATTTCAGTCACTATCACAAAGAGATGCAGCAGAGTAAGGAGAAGTAAGTCAGCTTTCATCAGATGGCAGAGAACAAGTGCTGCTGCATGCGGACAGCCATCTATCGACCAGAGTCTATTGTTGCCAGATGCCGGAGCACGGCCAGAGTCAATGTGCATGAATCACACCGCACCACCAGGAAACAGAACGAGCACAACATCCGGATTTTCAGACTAGATCTCGCTACATTAATAAATACACACATATATTTATATATACACGTCTATATATTAGCAGTTGTTTACATTAGATCAATTAAATCAGTTACTGGGTTAACTGCGATATTATAAACCAAGTAATAAACATTAAATGTACCAAATTAAGCAACAAATTTAGCTTCGCTGCACTCAGTGAATTCACCCATTGTAGAACAAAAGACATAAAAAAAATCTGGATGCATAAAACGAAAGATGAAGCAGTTTAACTAGTTTAACTTTTGGAGAATGAGTTGTTTTGGACTTGGTGCCACATTTATCACTGGCTTTTATTGTGCTATCTGCATATGGTTCTTGTAGCACCTCCGGGCTTCGCAGCAGACCGGAATCCAGGGTTACAGTATATATACAGCACTGAGACAATCAGAGGCAAAGTGAGCAGCATGGAGCAGTAGCTGCAGACACAAGGGATGATTCAAAATCTGAAGGCACTATATACCTGGTGTCATTTTTTAAAACTTTATATTAAAATCTTTAGAGAAACATTTATTTAAATATATCATATGCACGTTTAATTTATCTTATAATAATAATAATTTCAGATTAGTATTAGTAATAATAAAATTTAAAAATCTGATTTTTAATTATTAACAATAACTGCCCATATCTAAATGTGCTTATGTGACAAAGAAGTGTTCTTACCTGCTGAGCCTTGATCCGTTTAGCAACAGCAGCAACAACCTTTGCTTTGGACATCTTTTCCCATCAGATGCTCGGAATAGCATGGCTATAGCATCTGCTTCAACATTCTCCTTCATCTGTAAAATATCCCGACGTCTGGCATTATTTCTCTTGTGAATTCAGAGGTTCCTTGTTCGAAACAGTTTGCGAGAAGTACTCCGATCACACCTAGCTGTGCTTGGTGGGACCAACCCATCTGTCCCTCGTCAGTTTTTCAGCTCTGATCCAGGCAGCTCTGATCCAGGCAGCTCTGATCCTCTTCGCTTCAGGAAAAAAGTGCAGACTAACAGCTGCTGCCATAGTATTGCTGCCACCACCAGCAATGCAACGTTTCACCATATTAACGCTGTTTTTAACGCAACTTGGCTTCTGTCTGAACCGTTTATTATTGAGGCTCACACCAATGAATGACCGAGACTTCCGTTTTGACGTAATTTCCGGGTGACTTTGGAGTTGTAAAATTTAACATGAAAATATGCTTATTTTGTGTCACAATTGTCTTTTATCACATACTTAATCCAAATATCATGTCAATTACTGCACAATTCCTTTAATATATAGATGTTTTCTTTCTATTTCTGCATTAGTGGAAAAAGCGTGTCACAGGCATTTTAACATTGTACATGTAGGCCCATTACAAAATTATTTCAGTCCAAGATACCCCATTGAGATGTGTTTCTCAGGTGTGGAGTCCACAATGCACAACAACTTTATTCTAATGCACCAAATAATAACTTGACCAAATAATGTTGTGCAGATGCAGACAGTTCCATCAGGTGCAAAACATGATGCGCCAAAATGACCAGCACACCTCCCTCTATTACTTCTCTGTTCATTAGTAAAGAAATCAGCTGCTAAAGTGGCTCGTAATAAAATAAGCGGTGGAGTGAGACTTTAAACTTATTTTGTTTTTTCTAATTGATTGCTGAACTGCCTACTATGTCTTGATGTTGTACTAATTGAGATAATAAAGATATTGCTATACTGTAATTGGTGATATTTTTTCTGCTCTTTACTAGAAAGAACCCTGTGCCTTTAAATAAGGTTGCCACGGTATCAAAAAAGGACCGACTGTTAAGTGTTTTTCTAAATATCAGTAGGCTATCTAGTCTAATTTTTGTATTGTGACAACTTCACTGGGACTAAGGTGATCTTGCAGCTACACAGGTGCTGTAATAAGAAGGTAAAATATAATTTAATTAAAAATGTATCTGACATTTTAAGTCTGACCTCATATATTATGTATTTGTGTATTCTAATAGGGGAATTTAATGTAGTAGTTTTAGAATCCAATCAGGGTTGGAAAGTGCTCTACTGATCCACTTGTCTTGTACTTTTGCTTGTCCATAAATCGGCTCTAAATGGTGAATTCTGACTTTGCTAATATGTACCATACCCACTCAGTTAGATTTACAATGAAAATCCTGCTAATAAACCTGGATTGCTGTTAAATATAACACATAGTATGTATAATGTGCACAATCGCTCATTTTGACATGCAGCTGCAGGTCAAAAACACTCCTTTGCCTGAGGATATTTACATCTGGTGATTTACCAAAAATAGACAGATGATTCTCCAGAGGCTTAGTTACAAGAGGTAGGGCTAAAAGCAATGCACAAATGGTCTTTGTAGATTCCTGGAAATAGAAGATGGGTAAATTTCCCCAACTTTTCAGTGCTTTTCAGTGCAAGTACGCACAAATTCATACTCATCACATTGCACTATTAAGAGACATTTTAATGCAGCGCTACAACGCTGTAAAATATACAGTACATTGAAAAGTATTTGTTCCCTTACAGTTTTCTTAATTTTTTTATCATGCTTAATTCAGAACATTAAAAACATTTTATTTAGAAATAAAGATACCCCGATTAAGTACAAAATGCAGTTTTCTAATGATGAATTTGTTTATTAAGGGAGAGAAGCAATCCAAACCTACCTGGCCCCGGAAGAAAACTTATTGCCCCCTAAATCTAATAAGTCATAGTTCCACCTTACAGTCAAGTGTTTGCGACAACTGACAATGACTCTTTTACACTGCTGTGGAGGAATTTAGGCCAACCCTTTTTGGCTGAACTGTTGAGAGTCAGTCACACTTAGGGTTTTCGAACAGGAACATTCTCCCCAGACCAGAACTAAATAAAAGCAGGCAGCATTGAGTTTCTATGCTTCTCACCTCTGAAACCTGAGAGCTGCAGAAACTATTGGCCCTTTTAAATCAGGACAACATCAGCGTTTACTGCATCGGTGTAAAACCCTTTGAATTATCCGGTGTATGAATGGTGCTAAACATCATCACATAACCCTCACCATGACTGACTGATGTTATTTTGCTGGAATCCAGTTTAACATCAGATAATAGGACCTTCTAAAATGTTCTGCTCTTGTCTAGTCAGTACACAGAATATTTTTCTTGGGGATAATCAACACATGAGACGGGCCTTTGTGCTCTTTTTGGTCACGAGGGGATTTTTAAATTGGAAATTCAACCGTGGATCCCATTTTTGCCCAATCCCTGTGTTTTTGTGAAGTCTTGAACACTGATTCTTAATTGAAACAAGTGAAGCTTGCAGTGCATTAGGTGAGAGAAGGAAAGTTTATTTGTATAGTTTTGTATACCACATTTTAGCAACAAGCCAATTCAAGGTGCTTCAAATGATGAAAATATAAGAAATGGAAAAAAAAAAACTAATAGTAAAGGAAAGTAGGACTAAATACTGAAATTAATGATGTTTCAGTTAACAGTTTAAATAGATCAATTAAAGCAACTCTAAACAGCAACTCTAATTTTGGTAGGCTGGTCAATCTTGGTAAGGTTAGCCACTGTTCCTTTATCTGCATTTGGGAATAATGAGTCCCACTGCCGTTTGCTGGAGCCCCAAAGTATTATATGCCCTGTTGTAGGTCTTTCCAGACTGAAAGATGTCAGTAATTTCATTTTTGATATGTCCTTTAATTTATTTAGATGGGGGCTTCTGTTGCATTTTATGATCTTTTAGCCTACTTCATTTTGTCAGGTTGAATTTAAATGATTTCTGATTTTAGGGCCTGGCAGTAACTGGGCCTTGGTGTGGGTAGTAAAATTGAAATTAATTCATGATATAACAAGGGGGGCAATTACTTTTCAAGTAGGACCAGGTTGATCCTATGTGAAAATGTGGAAATACCTTTTTTCCTCCTAATAAATGAAACAAGATTTTAAAACTTCATATACAGTCCAGATATCTTTGTAGAGAAATATTTCAGTGTGACAAAAAAGGACAAAAGAAATTCCCCGTTCCAAAAACTTTTAAGTGATTTGATGAACTGTATGAAGTGTTGTGCATTTCTAGAGACATTATTCATAAAAACCCTTCTCCTTGATTTCATTTACAGGTACCACAATGCTAAAGGAATCAAACAAGTGAGTTTTTACAGTGTGTGTTTTCCACATTCGAGAGGGGAAACATTCCATAGGCCTGATGTAAAGATGTAATTACATCCTGAACATTATGTAAACAGAACTGTGGTCACATTTGCATGCGTTTAAATGAGCTGTGCAACATCTAAACACACAGACACACACGTGTTGACAGTTCCTCCAAAGGGACAGGATAATTGGCTGCTGTTTGAGAGCACCCTTAAGCTCCTCATTAGCAGGTGAACATGCGTGTGCACAATCGAGTTCTGCACGTACTGATGTGTTTGATCAAAATGTGCATCACATCACATGAAAATTCAACACGGACCATCCTCTTTGATGCTTTCGTACAGAACTGTTTTGTTGCAGTCTCTCATACGTAAAAATACAACTCGAGATGCATTGCAACTTGTGTCCTGCTGGATGTTGCAACAGTCTTTTATCACTCTAAGGGGAGATAATATGAGGTGATCTCCCTGCGGTTCAGTCAGAAAGTTTTCTTCTCTTTTGCAGCCACTGTGGAGATTAACTGACCAATCACTTGTTTTTTTTTTTTTTTACTAAAAAAAAAACAACTCTTAACTGCCTAACATAAAGAGATTCATCTTTCTTTCACCCAAGCTGGAAGGCTGAAAAAAAAACCTATAAAAAATCTTGTTTTTGCCTTTTGAAAAAGTTAAGCATCAGGCACATGGTGAAAAGATGTCAAGTGATCCATCTTCCGCATTATTTTTCCTGCGTTCAGATTCAAGAACAAAGTCGAGCCATGTATAAATATTTAGCATTCAATAAATTTGAATGCTTAAATTACAGTACGAATGAAAACAATGAAAAACAAAATATGACCTGTGGGGGTGGGTGGGGGTGGTGAAACTCTCATACAGTCCTGCTAATGCTGAAGCGGTTCGACACTTGGGAGTTGGAATTACCAGAAGCAGCAGGCTTTTTGCCAACAGCTATGGCAGGATGAATGGAGCCGAGGTCTGTTCATTGATTTCTTGGGTTGGTGCACCATCAAGGGCATCGCTGGAGTTTTTTGTTATGTGTCAGACTGCATACTGGATGCAGTTTTGTAGCCATGGCCCACAACTTCAAACTGGTCCGTACCTTTTTGCAGCAAAGTTTCACCCAGCACCTCAGAATCGTATACTGAGTCAAACAGCTTAATAAGGACAAAGTTACATATCCAGTCTGCAAGGACAAAGAGCTTAGGATTTATCAGAAATGCTTTATCAGAAACGTTTTCCTTAATCCTTCACACTTTTCATGCACTTAAAAAAACACTGTCAAAATAATTTAAAGCCAGTAACTCCCGCTCCACATCAACCATTATGTCAATACAAAGAAACCTGTCAAGCTGTGAAATCCAGGAAAATACATAAAAATGAAAAAAAAAAAAAAATCGCTGCATTTATTTGCTTGATGTTTCTTTCTTTCTTTCTTTCTATGAAACCCTGAGTAATTTCTTATTCTTAGTGGAGCAATGTAATTTCAGTTGAATTAAAACATAAATAAACCAGCAGGATTTCATTTTTCAAAACTTGCATGATGTGTGTGATTTCACACAGTTAGTGATCAGTCACTATGTAAGCAAGATTCCAGCTGAGATCAGAACGATAGGTTTTCGCATTGTACACCTGTGTCAATACAGGTGTACAATGGTCTATTCAGTTCTTCTGAAAAGGAGCAAAAAATATGGATACTGAAACGCGGTTGGTTTAAGCCTGTACAGTAGACCCAGACTGGGGGTACTGTGGTGGTAACTGTTTGAGTTTGTCCTCAACCTAATCACCATGTCCTCCATTGAGGAGGCAGAGTTTGAGGACTCAAGAGAAGACGAGCCCATCTCCATAACAGAGGCTGCTGTGTTAACTCAATTCAGTTCAGTTTTATTTATATAGCGCCAATTCACAACACATGTTGTCTCAAGGCACTTCACAAAAGTCAGGTACATACATTCCAATTAATCCTAATCATTGAACAGTGCAGCCAGATTCTGTTATTTATTCAAATTGGATAAAAAGTTTTTCTGTCTAAGGAAAGGAAACCCAGCAGATTGCATCTAGTCAGTGACTTGCAGCATTCCCTCCTCCCGGATGAGCATGTAGAGACAGTGGACAGTCACTGGCGTTGACTTTGCAGCAATCCGTCATACTGAGCATGCATGTAGCGACAGTGGAGAGGAAAAACTCCCTTTTAACAGGAAGAAACCTCCAGCAGAACCAGGCTCAGTGTGAGCGGCCATTTGCCACGACCGACTGGGGGTTAGAGAGAACAGAGCAGAGACACAAAGAGAACAAAGAAGCACTGATCCAGGAGTAATTTCTATGGGAAGGAAAAGTAAATGTTAATGGATGTAGCTCCTTTCATCGTTTCATCTAGAGAGAAAGAACAGATAAACTCTGAGCCAGTTTTCAAGGTTAGAGTCTGAAGAGAGCACATAGAGTTAGTCACAATAAAAGCTCAGCCAGTAGCCATGTCTAGGAGAGAGAAAGGGTTAAACACTAAAAGACAGGGCCATGTGGATCATCGGTAGACGGTGAGTATTAAGTTGTTGCCAGCAGAAGCTGGGACGATTCCCCTCTCCAGAAAGGTGTCACAGGTAGACACAGAGCCAGGCCAGGTGTAGCTTTTAGGAAGAGAAAAGAGAGAACAAAGTTAAAAGCTTAAATAACAGCAAATAATGCAAAATTGGAGAGTAATGTGAGAATGTAGCGAAGAGGGTGAAAGTGGTCATTATGTCCTCCAGCAGCCTAAGCCTATAGCAGCATAACTACACAGAGAGTTTTAGTTTAGATTATTTAGTTAAACGGCGCTTATTTACAACAATGTCAAACCACAATGATTGGGATACCTCTCTCTGTCAGACTGAGTATAACCATTGGGAAAGAGAGGGGGTCATACAGGTAGCAGAAATGGAGGGTGTGTTTGCACCTCAACCATAACTGAGCCGGTTTAGGCTAAACCTGACTCCCCCTTACTTCATCCAACAGGGAGGGAGGAAGGCTCCCTCCCTGATAAACTAAGCCACTCTAACTATAAGCTTTATCAAAAAGGAAAGTTTTAAGCCTAGCCTTAAAAGTAGACAGGGTGTCTGCCTCACGGACTAAAACTGGGAGCTGGTTCCACAGGAGAGGAGCCTGATAACTGAAGGATCTGCCTCCCATTCTACTTCTAGAGACTCTAGGAACTACCAGTAAACCTGCAGTCTGAGAACAAAGTGCCCTGTTAGGAACATATGGAACAATCAGATCTCTGATGTATGATGGAGCTAGATCATTAAGGGCTTTATATGTGAGGAGGAGAATTTTAAATTCTATTGTGGATTTAACAGGGAGCCAATGAAGGGAAGCTAAAATAGGAGAAATATGATCTCTCTTTTTAATTTTCATCAGAACTCTTGCTGCAGCATTTTTAATCAGCTGAAGGCTTTTAACTGCTTTTTGGTCATCCATATAGTAAGAATTACAATAGTCCAGCCTTTGAAGTAAACAAATGCATGACTAGTTTTTCAGCGTCACCCCCTGGACAGGATATTTCTAAATTTTGGCAATGCTCTGGAGGTGAAAGAAGGAAATCCTAGAAACCTTTTAATATGGGATTTAAATGACATGTCCTGGTCAAAGTAACACCAAGGTTTTTTACTTTTGTTACCAGAGATCAATTTAATGCCATCCAGTTTAAGTGATTGACTAAGCAGTTTTTTTTAAAAACTCCGGTCCAAAGACGAAAACTTCTGTCTTGTCTGAATTTAGAAGCAAAAAATTTAAAGTCATCCAAGTTTTTATATCTTCAAGACATGCTTGTAGTCTATCTAACTGGTTGGGTTCATCAGGATTTATGGATAAGTAAAGCTGAGTATCATCAGTGTAACAGTGAAAGTTTATCCTATGCTGCCTGATAATTTGACCTATTGGAAGCATATATATAGTAAAGAGAATTGGCCCAAGTACTGAACCCTGTGGTACTCCACAATTAACCCTGGAGTTTAAAGATGATTTATCATTTACATGAACAAACCGGAATCTGTCAGACAGATAAGATTTAAACCAGCCAAGCGCTGTTTCTGATCCCCACAGCATATTCCAGCCTTTTTAAGAGAATATTATGGTCGACTGTATCAAATGCAGCACTGAGATCTAAGAGGACAAGTACAGACACAAGTCCATTATCTGAGGCAATAAGAACATCATTAGTGGCTTTCAGCAGAGCTGTTTCAGTGCTATGATGAGCTCTGAAGCCTGACTGAAACTCTTCAAACAGGTCATTGTTGTGTAAATGCTCACACATTTGATTAGCAACTATTTTCTCAAGAATTTTAGATAAGAATGGAAGATTGGATATAGGTCTGCAATTTTTCAAGTCATCTCGATCAAGCGAAGGTTTCTTAAGTAAAGTTTTAATTACAGCTACCTTAAAAGCCTGTGGTACATATCCATTTACTAAAGATAGATTAATCATATCTAAAATGGTGCTGGTAATCACAGGGAACACTTCCTTAAATAATTTGGTTGGGATTGGGTCTAACATACAAGTTGAAGGTTTAGATGAAGCTAATATTTCTGATAACTCAGGAAGCTCCACAGGATCAAAACAGTCCAAACACAAATCAGGTTCTACAGTTATTTCCAATGTTGTCTCACTTGCTGAGGATGAAGTAATCATCTTCGGGAGTATGTCAAAGATTTTATTTTTAATAGAATCAATTTTATTTAAGAAGAATCCCATAAAGTCATGACTGCTAAGAGCTAAGGGAATGGATGGCTCAGCAGAGCTATGACTCTGTGTAAGTTTAGCAACTGTACTAAAGAGAAACCTAGGATTATTATTGTTCTCTTCTATTAATGAGAAATAAGCTGTTCTGGCTTGGCGAAGTGTCTTTTTATACAACAATAGGCTATTTTTCCAGATTAAGTAGGAATCCTCTAGGTGTGTAGAGCGCCATTTTCTCTCCAATTTTCTAACATTGTGCTTTAAAGTACGCAGCTCTGATTTAAACCAGGGAGCCTGCCTCCTATGAGTGATTACCTTCTTTTTCAAGGGGGCTGCATTGTTTAATGCACCACGCAATGATGAAGAAACACTATGAACAAGAGAATCAATTTGTGAAGGGGCATAAACAGAATTATTGCCCTCCACTGTGCTTTTCAGTGATAATGAGGAGATTAAAAGTGGAACAGATTCTTTAAAGGTTGTTACAGCATCGTCTGATAATGATCTACTATAATGAAATTTTCTTTCAGGTGTGGAGTACTCGGTTAAATTAAACTCAAAGGTTATTAAGAAATGGTCAGACAGGACAGGGTTATGAGAAAATATTGTTATGTCTTTACACTCAATGCCATATGTCAGCACAAGGTCCAGAGAATGAAGACAAATGTGGGTAGGTTTGTTAATGTTTTGAGCAAAGCCAAATGAGTCTAAGATAGCATTAAAGGCAATATTTAAGCTATCACTTTCAGTGTCAACATGAATGTTAAAATCCCCCACTAAAATAACCTTATCTGTATTTAACACTAAATCAGATAAAAGGTCTGAAAACTGATCTAAAAATTGAGAGTAAGGGCCTGTTGGACGGTACAAAACAACAAACAGAAGTGGTTTTATTGCTTTGCAAATTGGATGAGGAAAACTAAGAATTAAATATTCAAAAGTGTTACGACTTTGCGAGATATTGGACCCCAGGATGCAGATGAGGAGGCAGCGTGATGGTAAGTGAAAATTTAATCAAACAAAAACTCACTCTTAGCAGAGGCAGGAACAAAACAGAAGCAGGCTGGCTTGACAGGCATGGCATGGTCCACAAAACAAGACATGAGTAGGGATACACAATGATTCCGCAATGACAAACAGAACAGGTGTGTATATACGGAGTGAAAACCAGGTGGAGCAAGACAGATTGACAAGGTGCAGGTGAACCGGATAAAGATGATTAACAGAACAGAACGTGGCTGGAGCAAGAACAGAAACTCTTGAATATAAACAAAAACTAAAGCATGACCAGAACCAAAAACCAAACTTGACAAAACATGAACAAGACTAAAACATAACCAGAAAAATAACAAAAGCATGATTCAAAAACTGTGAGAAATATAAGAAAAACCCAGAAAAACAAACAGAAACATGATTCAAAACCTTAACTGTAAAAAACATAAAGAAAAAAACAGAAACCAAAAACCAAACAACCCCTAATCATAACAAAAAGAGTTGTAGCTATTGATTGGTCTGGGACTAATCAATAAATTGGACTGAAAGATGGTTGCTACTCCTCCTCCTCGCCCAGTATTTCGATGAATGTGAAAATTTAAATAATTAGTAGGAGTTGACTCATTTATAGTAACATAATCCTCTTGCTGCAGCCAGGTTTCTCTGAGGCAAAATAAATCAATCTGATTGTCACAAATCAGGTCACTAACTAGCAAAGTCTTTGAAGAGAGAGATCTTATGCTCACATTTAATTGTTTTATTTTTCTTTTTAGTCTGAGTTGTGTTTATGTTTATGAGATTTTCTTGATTTCCTCCTTTTAGATTATTTTTTAATCTATTCAATTTTGGCCGTGGGCGAGACACTGTCTTAATAGGGTAATGGGTGGGTAGCAGTACCGAAGCTGCAGAGAGGAGTGTTAAACTATGACCCTGCTTCCTGGTCTGAACCCTGGGTTGTCAGAGTTTTGGAGAACTAATAAATTCGGCTAGATTCCTAGAAAGAATCCAAAGTGGGATGGATGCCCTCTCTCCGGATCAGACCAGGTTTTCCCCAAAATGTTCGCCAATTATCAATATGTGCTGCCAGCATTGCTGCAGAAGATGAAGGGGTGGTGGGTCAGCCTGTCAGTACTCCGAACACATACCATACACTGCAACAAATTGGTCTGCATGCCTCTTGTCCCAGAAAGAAGACTTTTCTAAAGATTATCCACAAGAAAGCCCGCAAACAATTTGCTGAAGTCGAGCACACTAAACTAAGGACATGGATTACTGGAAGCATGTTTTATGGGATGATGAGTATTCCAACAATATAACGACCTCAAACACACTTCCAAGACAACCACTGCCTTCCTAAAGAAACTGATGGAGGAAAGTGGAGGAGTACATCCATTATGTTGTAATAGAGAAGTGAAAGAGGATTCTAATAGCAACCTGTGAAGCTCCAGTGAACTCCGTGCCCAAGAGAGTTAATGTAGTGCTGGAAAATAATAATGGCCACACAAAATATTGACACCTTGTTTGCAATTTGGACATTTTCACTTAGGGGTGTACACACTTTTGTTACCAGAAGTTTCGACACTAATGGCTGTGTGTTGAGTTATTTCAAGGGGACAGCAAATTTACCGTTATACAAGCTGGACATTGAGTACTTTACACTGTATCAAAGTGTCATATCTTTATTTTTTCCCATGAAAAGATACAATAAATTATTCTCAAAAAATTGAGCGGTGTGCTCACTCAATTAAGATACTGTATATTTGTTAGACCTAAAATGCATAAATATCCAATCAGCAAGTTGTGTCCTGTTCGGCAGAGTGGCACTCAGAATTGTTGTCTGAGTGCCAAGAAGTAGCCCAACAGATTTACTTTCACAAGTGGAGCATTACGGCTAATACTGTAATGCTCCACTTATATATATATTATATATATTATATAATATATATTTATATATGTATATTATGTATACATATAACATATTCAAATTCAATTCAATTCAATTCAAAAATACTTTTTAATCCAAAAGGGAAATTAATGTTGTTTAGCTCATTATGAAGGTTTTTTCAAAGAGCTGTTGTAGATGCTGATGGGGTTGTGGGCAGGAAGGATCCCCTGTCACTCCACTTACAGCACTCTGAAGAAGCCTCTGACTGAAGACACTCTGTTTTTAAGACAGTCTCATGAAGAGGATGCTCAGGGTTCTCCCTAAATTTTCTTATTTTATGAAGAATCCTTTTTTGCACAATGATCTCCAGCAGTTCCAGAGGAGTCCCCAGAACAGAGCCAGCCTTCTTTATCAGCTTGTTGAGCTTTTAAGGTCCCTGGCTCTGATGCTGCTTCCCCAGCAGATGATGGCAGAAGAGATCACACTCTCCACAACAGACTTTTAGAAGATACGCAGCATCTTGCTGCAAACACCAAAGGACCTAAGCTTCCTCAAGAAGTACAGTCTGCTCTGTCCCTTCTTGTAGATGGATTCACAGTTGCATCTCCACTCCAGTCTGTTGTCCAGGTGAGCACCGAGGTATTTATACTCTTGCACCACCTCCACCTCTTCTCCCATGATGGAAATAGTTTTTGACTTATTCCTGTTTCTCTTAAAATCTACAATCATCTCCTTTGTTTTAGCCACGTTCAAGATGAGATGACTGTTTCCACACCATGCCACAAAGCGGTCCACCACCTTCCTGTACTCAGCTTCTTGTCCATCTCTGATCCACCACACAAATGCAGAATCATCCGAGTGTTTTTGCAGATGACAGGAGTCTGTCCTGTACTGGAAGTCTGAGGTGTACAGAGTGAAAAGGAATAGTGAGAGTACAGTCCCCTGTGGTGCTCCTGTGCTGACTACCTGGTTAGATACACAACCCTTCAGTCTCTGTCTTTGATCCAAGAGATTGTTGAGGCCTCCACCTGAGTCTTCTGGAGTTTCTGACAAAGCAAATCAGGTTGGATTGTGTTAAATGCACTGCAGAAATCAAAGAACATGATCCTCACAGTGCTGCTGGCTTTGTCCAGATGACAGTGGGTTTGTTGAAGCAGGTGTATGATGGCATCTTCAACTCCAACTCTACAGCGATAAGCAAACTGAAGGGGGTCCTGATTTTATTGTTTGCTTACTCAGGTGGGCCAACAGGAGTCTCTCTAGGACCTTCATGATATGGGATGTCAGGGCAACAGGTCTATAGTCATTAAGGACTGATGGGTGAGTTTTCTTTGGTACCGGAACAAGACAGGAGGTCTTCCACAACACCGGAACCTTCTTCTGGGCCATATTGTTTTGTTGGAGCTTGCTCTCCAGCTTCCTCTTGTACACCTCCTTGCTGTCCCTTATCTTGACTTTAAGTTGCTTCTGTATACTCCTCAATAATTATCTGTCTCCCTCTGTGAAGGCTCTTTTTTTCTCGTTAAGCAGGTCCTTCAGGTCACTGGTGATCCAGGGTTTGTTACTGGGGAAGCATCTCGCGGTTCTGGTGGGGATGATGTTATCCACACAGAAGTTTATATAGTCGGTTACACACTCAGTCATGGCACTGATGTCCTCTCCATGTGACTGGCACAGTGCGTCCCAGTCTGTAGCCTCAAAGCAACCTTGCAGAGCTTCTTCAGCTTCCTGTGACCATTTTCTCACAGTCCTCTTTATTACAGGTTGCCTCTGAACAAGGGGCTTATATTTCGAGCAGAGAAAAACAAGATTGTGATCTGATTTGCCTAGAGGAGGTCTTGCTTTAGAGATGTATGAGTCCTTGACATTTGCATAAAATAAATCCAACGTTTTGTTTTCTCTGGTAGAGCAGCTGACAAACTGTTGAAATGTTGGAAGTGTAGCAGAGAGTGAAGTGTGGTTAAAATCACCAGAAGTTGCCACAAAAGCATTGGGGTTTTGTGTCTGTAGCTTAGCAACAACTGAGCTGATGGCATCACATGCTGTGTCGGCAACAGCGGATGGTGGAACGTATACTATTGCCAAAATAACACTAGTGAACTCTCTGGGTAAATAATATGGACGAAAACCTACTGCCAGCAGTTCAATATCTGGACTGCAGAGACGACACTTCACAGTAACATGCACTGGATTACACCATCTGTTGTTCACAAGTACTGCCAGTCCACCTCCTTTACATTTGCCGCTCCTCTTTAAATCTCTGTCTGCTCGTATGGTTAAGAAGCCCGGCAGAGAGACGCTGGAGTCTGGGATATGATCCTGCAGCCATGTCTCAGTAAAACACATAATACTGCATTCCCATTACTCTGTCTGGGTCCTTTGTAGGGCTTGGAGTTCATCCAACTTGTTTCCCAACGATCTCACATTGCCCATCATAATCGACGGAAGAGATGGTTTGAATTTCCTAATTCTCTCTCTACTCTTTGCTCCTGTTTTGCATCCACGACATCTCCTTTTCAACTCATCAGGGATTTTGGGTTGTAGTTGAAGTATTATTTGAGCTTTTGAGATATTAATCAGCTGCTCCTGGTTGTAAGAAACAACCCCGTTGCCATGGTAATGCATCATAACAAATGTCCAAAAGTAGAAAAGTATTAGGAAAAATCCTCCTGCACAGCATCCAACACCGGAGAGGACAGTCGTCCAAAAAATAAATAAACTGTATCCACCACAACAGGAAGAGTTCCCAAAAAAAGAATAAATCAGAATCAAAAGTAACAGAGCTACTCCAACCTGCTGCCACCTTTAGCGGCGCAATTTAGATATTTATATATATATATATATATATATATATATATATATATATATATATATATATATATACATATATATTTATTCAAATCTAGGATGTGTTATTTGAGTGTTCGCTATATATACACACTGCTCAAAAAAATAAAGCGAACACTCAAATAACACATCCTAGATCTGAATGAATGAAATATTCTCATTGAATACTTTGTTCTGTAAAAAGTTGAATGTGCTGACAACAAAATCACACAAAAATCATCAATGGAAATCAAATTTATTAACCAATGGAGGCCTGGATTTGGAGTCACACACAAAATGAAAGTGGAAAAACACACTAAAGGCTGATCCAACTTTGATGTAATGTCCTTAAAACAAGTCAAAATGAGGCTCAGTATTGTGTGTGGCCTCCACGTGCCTGGATGACCTCCCTACAACGCCTGGGCATGCTCCTGATGACAGGGCAGATGGTCTCCTGAGGGATCTCCTCCCAGACCTGGACTAAAGCATGCGTCAACTCCTGGACAGTCTGTGGTGCAACATAACGTTGGTGGATGGAGCGAGACATGATGTCCCAGATGTGCTCAATCGGATTCAGGTCTGGGGAACGGGCGGGCCAGTCCATAGCTTCAATGTCTTCATCTTGCAGGAACTGCTGACAGACTCCAGCCACATGAGGTCTAGCATTGTCCTGCAATGGAGGAACCCAGGGGCAACTGCACCAGCATATGGTCTCACAAGGGGTCTGAGGATCTCATCTCGGTACCTAATGGCACATGGCCGTGCGGCCCTCCAAAGAAATGCCACCCCACACCGTTACTGACCCACTGCCAAACCGGTCATGCTGAAGATGTTGCAGGCAGCAGATCACTCTCCACAGTGTCTCCAGACTCTGTCACGTCTGTCACATGTGCTCGGTGTGAACCTGCTTTCAACTGTGAAGAGCACAGTGCGCCAGTGGTGAATTTACCAATCCTGGTGTTCTCCGGCAAACGCCAAGCGTCCTGCACGGTGTTGGGCAGTGAGCACAACCCCCATTTGTGGACCTCGGGCCCTCATACCATCCTCATGGAGTCGGTTTCAGACACGTGGACATTTGTGGCCTGCTGGAGGTCATTTTGCAGGGCTCTGGCAGTGCTCCTCCTGTTCCTCCTTGCAAAAAGGCGGAGGTAGCGGTCCTGCTGCTGGGTTTTTGCCCTACTATGGCCTCCTCCACATCTCCTGGTGTACTGGCCTGTCTCCTGGTAGCGCCTCCAGGCTCTGGACACTACGCTGACAGACACAGCAAACCTTCTTGCCACAGCTCGCATTGATGTGCCATCCTGGATGAGCTGCACTACCTGAGCCACTTGTATGGGTTGTAGAGTCCGTCTCTTGCTACCACGAGTGTGAAAGCACCACCAACATTCAAAAGTGACCAAAACATCAGCCAGAAAGCATAGGTACTGAGAAGTGGTCTGTGGTCCCCACCTGCAGAACCACTCCTTTATTGAGTGTGTCTTGCTAATCGCCGAGGATTTCCCCCTGTTGTCTATTCCATTTGCACAACAGCATGTGAAATTGATTGTCAATCAGTGTTGCTTCCTAAGTGGAGAGTTTGATTTCACAGAAGTTTGATTTACTTGGAGTTGTATTGTGTTGTTTAAGTGTTCCCTTTATATTTTTGAGCAGTGTATATGTATAAAATTTTATTAGAAACTGCTTTGGGATTTGGGATTACCCCCTCCTTGAACCGCCACCTTAACGTGGTGGAGGGGTTTGAGTGTTAAATGATCCTAGAGGCTATGTTGTCTGGGGCTTAAATGCCCCTGGTAGGGTCTCCCATGGCAAACAGGCTCTAGGTGATGGGTCAGACAAAGAGCGGTTCAAGAATCCTTCATGAGGACAACTAAATCGAGGCACATGACGTCGCCCAGTACGGCGGAGCCGGGGTCCCACCCTGGAGCCAGGCCTGGGGTCGGGACTCGTCGGAGAGCGCCTGGTGGCCGGGTTGCTCCTCGCGGGACCCGGCCGGGCCAAGCCCGAACGAGAGACGTGAGGCCATCCCCCAGTGGGCCCACCACCTGCAGGGGGAACCGTGAGGGACTGGTGCAAAGAGGATTGCACCAGAGGAGCGGCCCGATCCCCGGATGCTTAGGCTGGCTCTAGGGACGTGGAATGTTACCTCACTGGGGGGGAAGGAGCCTGAGCTTGTGCGGGAGGTCGAGAGATATCAACTAGAAATAGTCGGTCTCGCCTCCACGCACAGCGTGGGCTCTGGAACCCATCTCCTTGAGAGGGGCTGGACTCTCTTCTACTCTGGAGTGGCCCACGGGGTGAGGCAGCGGGCTGGGGTGGGTTTGCTTGTTGCCCCCCAGCTCAGCCGTCTAGTGTTGGGGTTTACCCCGGTGGATGAGAGGGTCGCATCCCTGTGCCTTCGGGTCGGGGATAGGTCTCTGACTGTCGTTTCGGCCTACGGGCGGAGTGGTAGTGCGGAGTACCCGGCCTTCTTGGTGTCCCTGTCGGGGGTGCTGGATAGTGCCCCTCCCGGGGACTCCATTATTCTGCTGGGGGACTTCAACGCCCACGTGGGAAACGACAGTGACACCTGGAGAGGCGTGATCGGGAGGAGTGGCCTCCCCGATCTGAATCCGAGTGGTGTTTTGTTAATGGACTTCTGTGCTAGTCACGGATTGTCCATAATGAACACCATGTTCAAGCATAAGGGTGTTCATCAGTGCACTTGGCAAAAGGACACCCTAGGCAGGAGGTCAATGATCGACTTTGTTGTCGTATCATCAGACCTTCGGCCGCATGTTTTGGACACTCGGGTGAAGAGAGGGGCTGAGCTGTCCACTGATCACCACCTGGTGGTGAGTTGGATCCGCTGGAGGAGGAGAAAGCCGGACAGACTTGGCAGGCCCAAGCGCATAGTGAGGGTCTGCTGGGAACGCCTGGCGGAGCCCTCGGCCAGGGATGTATTCAACTCCCACCTCCGGGAGAGCTTTGACCAGATTCCAGGGGATGTTGGAGACATAGAGTCCGAGTGGACCATGTTCTCCGCATCTATTGTCAATGCTGCTGCCCGTAGCTGCGGCCGTAAGGTCTGCGGTGCCTGTCGCGGCGGCAATCCCAGAACCCGGTGGTGGACACCGGCAGTAAGGGATGCTGTCAAGCTGAAGAAGGAGTCCTATCGGCTGTCGTTGGCTGGTGGGACTACTGAGGCGGCTGACGGGTACCGTGAGGCCAAGCGTGCTGTGGCCCGAGCTGTGGCAGAGGCAAAAATTCGGGCCTGGGAGGAGTTCGGTGAGGCCATGGAGCAGGACTACCGGTCGGCCTCAAAGCGATTCTGGCAAACCGTCCGGCGCCTCAGGAGGGGGAAGCAGTGCTTTGCCAACAATGTTTATAGTGGGGGTGGGAGGCTGCTGACCTCGACTGGGGACATTAAAGGGTGGTGGAAGGAGTACTTCGAGGATCTCCTCAATCCTGCCATCACGCATTCCCAGGTGGAAACAGAGGCTGGGGACTCGGGGTTGGACTCTTTCATCACCCAGGCTGAAGTCACCGAGGTGATTAAAAAGCTCCGCGGTGGCAAGGCTTCGGGGGTGGATGAGATCCGCCCTGACTACCTCAAATCTCTGGATGTTGTGGGGCTGTCATGGTTGACACGCCTCTTCAACTTTGCATGGCAGTCGGGGACAGTACCTCTGGACTGGCAGACCGGGGTGGTGGTCCCCCTTCATAAGAAGGGGGACCGGAGGGTGTGTAAAAGGAGCGGGAGATCGACAGACGGATCGGTGTGGCTGCCGCAGTAATGGGGGTGCTGTGCCGGTCCGTTGTGGTGAAGAGAGAGCTGAGCCGAAAAGCGAAGCTCTCGATTTACCGGTCGGTCTACGTTCCTACCCTCACCTATGGCCATGAACTTTGGGTCATGACTGAAAGAACGAGATCCCGGATACAAGCGGCTGAAATGAGCTTCCTCCGTAGGGTGGCCGGGCACTCCCTTAGAGATAGGGTGAGGAGCCCGGCCATTCGAGAGGGGCTCGGAGTAGAGCCGCTGCTCCTCCACATCGAGAGGAGCCAGTTGAGGTGGCTCGGGCATCTATACCGGATGCCTCCTGGACGCCTTCCTCGGGAGGTGTTCCAGGCACGTCCCACCGGGAGGAGGCCCAGGGGACGGCCCAGGACACGCTGGAGGGACTATGTCTCTCGGCTGGCCTGGGAACGCCTTGGGCTCCCCCCGGAGGAGCTGGATGAGGTGTCTGGGGACGACTGGGTGTCTCTGCTGAGTCTGCTGCCCCCGCGACCCGGTTCCGGATAAGCGGAAGACGACAAGTACGAGTACGAGTGCTTTGGGATTATTTCAATTGATACGGAGACGGAAATGGAAGTGTCTCTGGGGGTCCAGAGAAGGAAGCATTGTAGAAAGGCCACCAAAGCATGCCAAAGACTGGGCACCCCGCCAACCCCACACTTCAACCCAGGAGGCGCAACACACTCCCGCACGGCACACCCCGCCACACTGAGCAGCCCCTCCACCAAAGCAACGCCACATCCCAATCACCACTGCACACTGCTCGGCATCCCCCCCAGCCGAAGGACCGTGATCCAAAAAAATCCAAACGATCCAGAGAGAGCTGAAAAGCCAGCCCAGACCCCAATCAGAAGGTCTGCTCCTTCTCCCAGCCTCCAACCTCAAAGAGCAAACAGCGAACAGGGATGTGAAAAGACCCCAAGCCTACCTCCTGTGGTGTTGATAGGTGTTGTTGTTGAGTGCATTTAAAAAGAAAAACAGGTGGGGAAGAGGGTCTGCCCCCGCCCAGAACCCTCATGCAACTTAACCCTTAGAGGGGGGTGCAGGCAGCAGAGGTGAGGTTAATAAACACAGTACCCTATGGATGCCATTAAGCTTGCCCACCCAAAATTGGGTCATGTGATGGAGTGGACGGAATGACCTGTCCGGGGATGGGTAGGGAAGGATTGGGGGGCAAAATGCTCTCCCAGGGAACAAGCTCCCCGGTTGACCCCAACAGGCACCTTCGTTCACCGAGTTCCAACGAAGGAGGGAGGCACAGGCACATCCACCAGACCCAAGGCTAGGGACAGGGGCCGAGAACCGACCGCTTAATTTAGCTACATCGCCAGTTCCGACGCACACCCACTGGAGACTGTCTTGATAGACTGTACTGTCCCAGGCCACAGCAAAGCTGTCAGCAGGCCTGCCTGAACCTTTTTGTTGCAAGGCAACAGTGCTACCAACTGTGCCAACGCAGCCCATCCCTGGAACCTTTAATGACCGTCTTACTGCGCCCAACCTCAGCAGCATACTTTTTCACTAGTCTGTTACCACAGAGGACAAAGGTAAAAACAAATTCGTTAATTGTATGAAGTCCAACTTTGGGGAATTTGACACACAGAATTATTAGTTTATTAAGCTGTGTTCAACATGTTGGGAATAAGTAAAAATTTCCCAGAATTAACTTGTTAGTTATGCATTAACTGATATGTGATTAAAAAAAGTGTTAGACACAGAATAAAGGATACAGCCAGGCACGTTCTGACACAGAATAAATTCCTGGTGATTCGTATTTTAGTCAAATTTTACTCATCTACGTGTAATGAAATATGGACTGTTGGTCAGGAAGTTGACATAGTAAAAACCATTCAATTTTGAAACATTTTTTATTTTATCTAAAAAACATTTGACAAGGTAAGCAGGGAAGGCAAAATCTTCTTACTGATTTATTTTCATCTTTCACACATATTTTAAATAATACAAATGGCAGACAGATAAGAAAGGAAATCTCATGAGTGTTGGTAAACATCTGTCTTGCTTCCCTTTTGAGCTTTTAATGCACCATCAGCTATATTGGACCCCATCAATAAATTGAGAACAAAGTAAAACAAGTAAAATCCCTTGTTTGTATGCACAAACTTGACAAATAATGGTCATGTTTATAATCAACTTGCTTCTCTCTTGCTGTGCTGTAACTTTAGCATCTAATAATTATTTTTGCTTATTCTTGACACATCTTAACAAAACTGTGAAAATATTGATAAGTATAGTAAATTTCTGCATAATTACTTTGATATCAATTTTCTTACTGTTGCGTCTCCTAATTATCAGTTTCAAAGTTTATGAAAACATAATGCTGAGCTTAGAAAAAAATAATGAAATGTTAACTAGGTTAAACAATGGAAAGGGAAGCTGTGACTGACTAGAGCTAGCACCTACATTGTTAGCACAATAAGAAATAGATTAACAGCTATGAAACAAGTTAGCTGTGACAGTATTCTGCAAAATCACAAAATAGTAAAATAAATTGATTTTATTTCTTCAAGCAGACCCCTTTTTGGTAAAATTTGTTTTTATCTAAATCAAGGTGTCAGAAAAGTAAAAAAAATGGCTAAAGCAGATTGAGTCTCTCCAGACAAGGCTGCATGCACAAAGTCCAAACACAGAAGCAGTCAAAGTAATGGAGAACCTGAGTTGCTCCTATGTGACCTGTTAGATTTATTTTAGCTTAGTTCTAGCCTTTGACATGAAAGGAACAGACAGTTTGTACAGACACATTTTGCAGAGGCTCTTTTAGCAAGCAAAAAGAACAAAAAAGGCAGGGGCACAGTCTCTGTCAGATGTGGCCCTGTATGGTGAGCTACTCTAACACTCCATGACAAATGGCAGTGCTTAGCACTGGGCAAGGCAGTCAGAGACCAGGAAACAGCACAAAGGGTACATTCAATGATATTCAATAGTAGGGGACAATATTCTCAGCACAGCCTAGGCTCAGGATTCATGGCAGTTACCCTAACTCAAGACATTAGTCCCATAACTAGAAATATAAACCAGATTACCTTGATGATATCCCTTGCATAAAGTTGTGCAACCTTGTACCAGAATTTTTTTGCATGCCTCTGTTGACACTCCCAAACCTTTAGAGGTCACAGGGACAGGTCTGGTTAGGTTTGAAGCCGCTAGGGTTCTACTTCTTTTAGCTCAAAAGATAACTACACTGGATACTAAAACAAAGCTCATTAGTATTCCCTGTGTGATTTGCTAAAGATGCGGAGAAAACAATGTTTGGTGTTGTTAGGGGGTGTTAATCCTTGGCAGATATTTCTAAACCTGAATGACAAGGGGATATTAAAGTACGCACACTGAATCCCAAACACCAGGCACAAGTTATTTCCGCAGTGTGCCTATTATTAGGCTTTCATGCTCCAAATGTTTCACTCTGCCGACACTAAGCTGTTTGCTAGCTTTAAATCAGCAGCTGTAAAAAGAAGAAAAAAACATTTGATATCTTACATGGAAGCTCCTGTATCATGACAAGTTTAAGTGTTTTAGAGTTCTAATGCAGTAAGAAGGATGTACACTGGTCCTTTTTTAACCTAAGTAAGCTGAAAAAGGTGTAAAGTTTGTAAAATGGACGTACTTTCTGTTTCAGCAGTACCCCATTGTGTCACAAATGTCATTACTGAGAGTGTTATATTGCTGCTGTGAGCCCTACAAAGGACACATAACTGTCACCAGCACCAGATCGGATTCTTCCCTGGCGAACTGTGTACCTCAAACGTGAAGGCAATTATTAGCTGTGTGCATTAAGACTTCACAGGAAACTCAGTTCTACCCATTAAGGACTGCATTATATTGTTCCAGAATATTAGAGGCCAACGGGGATACAGTCATGTGAAAAAAAATATGGACACTGCATTTAATATTCAGTTCTTTCAATAGAAACATACTGATGTCTAATCCTTTTTATTCTTTTTTGGCAAAGACAGATTTAGTCACATATAAACATGAAACATTACTCTCCTTTTACTTTGTAAAGAAGATAGTTAAAATAGATAAAATGTGTATTCTAAATTAAGAAAAAGTAGAGACACCCTACCGCCAAATAGCTTGTCCCCCTTTACTTTAAATACCTTTAGACGCTTTATATAGCCACATCCCTGTTTTTGACATTCATCTAAGGAAAGTTTGTCCCACTCCTCAGTTTCAACTGTGAGAGGTTTTTAGCGATTTCTTGCATGTACAGCTTTTCAAATCACCTCACAGCATTTCAATGAGATCAAGATCTAGGCTTTAACTTGGCCCTAGAATTTCCATTTCTTCATTCTCAGTTGGTTTTGTGGATTTACTGGTATAGTTTGGGTCCTGTTACAGGGTACAGTTCTGCTTCACATTATTTTTTGCACAGATGGTCTCAGATTTTCTCACATTCTCAAGCACCTTCAGATTCACAGTAGAATCACAGTGGATTATATGATGGTGAGCAGACAGGTCAGTAGTTCATCCCCAAACCATGACACGTCCAGCTCTATGCTTTTTAGTTGCAATGAGGTTATTTTCCTGGAATGCTGTATGTGTTTGGAATGTCCTCCACTTATAGAGTATTTTCCCAACAGTGGAACAGCTGATTTCAAATTCTCTTGGGACCTCTTTAAATCTCAGAATCGTAAGCTGCTACAGTATTCTATCTGAAGGCCTCAGACAGCACATTGGATCTCACCATAGTGTTCTCTCTCACTTCAACATAGCAACAATATTCTGCTCATTTTCACCTGAAGAATTCGACATATAGATACTTTTAGCAATTACAGTGGGCGTAAATGTATAGGTATCCTAATTAATGCGGCAACAGAATTTGCATTGTTCGTTTATGTCACATCGTTTTTTCACATGATTGTAAATTCTTCAGACACAATAGTAAAAGCAAGGAAATAGAGAAGACATTAGAGAAATTGTTATGAATATGAATCAGCAGTTAAAATATGTTTACCCTACCCTTTTGAAAGCTATCTGGGTGCTGATCATTTCACCCTCTCATCATTTTATACTTTTGCCGGATTGGTGTCCTTACAATCCTGACGCGTTTGGGTATTGATCTACTGTTGTGTATTTTGGCTATTGCTTTGCTGCTTATTATATTCTTAATGCCGTGCTTTCTTAGGTTTATTTCCCTGTGCTTATTAGTAGTTTCCTTATTAGTTAATTCTGTCTTTTATTCTTGTGTTCTAGAGTTATTTCCTGATAGATTTCTGTTAGATTCTTCCCAGGGTTTCTTTGTGTTTTTGTTCAGCTCTATTCTGGTTTCTTAGTCTTCCTACATCAGCTGACATGCCCTCACTCACCCGCCTCAGCAGCTCCTCATTTCCTCTGATTAGCTCTTCTGGTTCATTGGTCACCTTACACCTGCGTCTCATTATGTTTTTTTTTGTTCTCTGCTGGATTCTTTTGTTGGACTTCCATTGATTTTGTGTCTCTCCGTTGCTCCGAGTTGCTGCATGTTACATTTCATGCCAGTCCATGTCATATTTCGTTCATGACAAGCATTGTAAGTCTTTATTTTTATTATTAAATCACTTCACTTCAGCTATCTGCTTCTGGTTCTGCCTGCATTTGGGTCCAGCTAAAACCAAACATGACACAGATGTTTCATACCCAACTTTTGTGTATACAACAAAGAGCCATCTGCCATGGGACAGTTTGTACTGACCATGCACCAATAGGTTCCCACCTTGGGAATGTTGCATAATCACTTCATGACCGATTTACTCAAAGTTTACCATAAGGAAATGTGGTTATGTGATTCCAATATATAATAGCTTTTAGCCAGAGATTGTTTACTTTGTTTTGATCAGGGGTAACAAAAGGGGTGTTTTACATTAGCATGAACTGGCCTAAATGATGATCCGAACCACAATCAATACAATAAAAGTGTTAAATCCAAAGTCTTCAGAAAATAATACACAAATAAATTAGATTATATGTAAAATTAAAGTATTTTCATTAATATTTATTTGGCAAAAATGCAACGTTTAAGATCTCTATATTAAAACTAACCTACAGTATTTGTCTGGCTACAGGGATTGTGCTTAAGTGATAAATTGTGACATTAACAAAGAATTGCTAATAGCATATTGGAAAAAAAAAAAAACATTTAATGTCTGTCAACTGTCAAGACAAAAAGTAATTACTTGGGAATTTCTTGCACCTAAAAAACATGGGCACCTTGCCACCATTCAGTGGAGCAGAAACGTGTCAGTATACCAATGTATTGGAGAGACAGAACATTTTTTCCAATTTAGTCCAAATTGGAAATTAATGCTTTTCTGAATCGTTTAGTTGTCTTCTAAAGAACTTATTTGTTTTCCAGACAAAATTAAAACCTAAAAGTATTTATATGGTATTTCAGTAGATGTGTACTCATCAAAATGAGCAGAATGTAGTGTGGTACTGTTAACAAATTTATTTGTAAGGCCCAGTCAAGGTCAAGATGATCTTTAATATTCCTACGGGTACAATTTGCTACACGGAACAGCAGTAGTAAAATAATCCAGAATCAATGCACAAACAAATCACACAAACACACAGAGAAAAAATGATGACTGCAGTCTTACCGGCAAAGCCGCTATACTAATTATGGTATTTTATTTTCAGATGCTGAAAAAAACTTTTATACTGATTTTTCTTTAAACCTGGAAACAAAATGAGTTTCTCGGCTGTTTTGCATTCCTGTAGAGCTACCATTAACGCTTGTCTGTAAGATGAATCAGTAAAATGCAAGGGTCAGCGTTTTTCAAATCAGATTAAAAGTTGCACATTGCCTGTTTGTTAGAATATCTTTTACCTACAAAAAGGCATCACAGTCAGAGAGTAACACCAGCTATGCAAAAACACTGAACCCTGTTGGAAGTCACAGAGTTGAACAATTAAAGAAAATATCTGAGTTACTTTTTACTGTTTCTTATTTTGCTATGTATGTTAGTGTATCTAGAAACGATTTTTATGGGAATCTAATCGGGAAGAAACAAATTGCTTCTTATGAATCAACAAGTTGTGTGACGTATATGACATAAGTATGTTTATGAGGCATCCCTGTAACATATATTGTGGTGCGATGAAAGTATGGTATGTGCAATGTTTCTGTGGTGTTATCACCTTGTTCCATCTGGGACAATGGTGTTTGTCTCTCCCCTCTGAAGTTGTTTCATTGCCTACAGTCTGGTGTGCCTTTCAATTGGGTACAAAGTTAAGCCTCTTTTAGTATATAACACTCCACCACCAATACTCTTGATTGCACAATTTGATCACCAAGCTAAGCCAGGCTCTAACAGAGTTTTGGGCATGTCCAAAGTTTCTGTTAATTGAACATTGCAGTTCAGAGATGCCACAGTGCTACTCGGATTTCACCGCAATGACCTGATGATAATATAACTTATTCTCATGCTGCACTAAAATGATGCTTCAGCGATGAAGACTGACTCACCTCAGTATGCTGAATGCTTGGAGCAGTACCAGCAGCCAGCCAGATCCTACTTTCTGATTAATGATTAATGATTAATAATTAATAATTATTTAACCACTTTGGGGCAATCATAGACTGTTTATACAGCTTTAAATCTTCATCTTCAGAATGTTTGCAGAATTCTATCACACGCAACATAGCTGGCTGCTGTATTGGCCTTTAAACAAGTATCAGGGTTCGTACACTTTTTCCACAGCAAAATTCAAGCACTTTCAAGCATTTTCAATGCAAGTTTTCAACCTTTTCCAGCACCAAACTTGAAAAACAGTCTGTATCTCTGTACACCTTTTCTTTATTGAGCTTTCTAACCACGGCACATACAGCGGTACCTATGTGCAGGGAGCCTATAAACAATTCTCCAAGTTACAGAATTAATATAAAATGGAGATATAGGCTGAAGGGGCCGAAAAGACATCAGAGATACAGCTCGCATGACGTAACATTACAAAGCCACAGCTAGTTTATGCGTAATTAAACCAGCTGTACAAGCATTTTCAATAAAAATGTCTCTTTAAAGTACAGATGACATAAAACCCTAGCTCAATCCATCCTTCAAACAATCAATTTGCAATTTACCTGCAAAGTTGTAAGCTAGTTTAAATTTAAGATTCCCTCCCACCATGTGCGGTTCTAGACAGGGGCCAACAGGGGCCATTGCCCCTGTAGAACTGTTCCTGGTCCTTGTTATGGCCCCTGTACTGAAGACTTTTATTTTTTAGCTTTACAGTTTTACTTTAAAAATAAATTAAAATATAGATGTTCCACTTTTAGCTTCATCCGTATTGAGATATGATCATAGTTTTAATCTGCTAGATCGGGGGTCTGTAAGCTGCAGCTCCAGAGCCACAAGTGCCTCAATTAATATATATAAAATAATGAAATATTGACATTTTTTTTTGTTTTGTTTTATTCTTTAGTTCTGTGCCAAAAAAAAAAAAAAAAAACATTTTAAAGGAACCCTGAAGTATTTATCTCACTGCAGGTGACTCTAATGCAGAGCGAAAACACACTACTGAAATAGTGGAAGCAGTTCTGGAAGAAGGCATGACCGAATGCTCTAACGTGCCTTTGGCAGCCATCCAAAGTGCAATGCACAGTGCATTTCTATACCGTGGCATTAGATTTTTTACAGCCACTCCTGAGCCTCTGCTACATCATTTTCATTCTGGGTGATGTATGTGAGATATTGCAAAGTTGCTATGTTTTAACCTCAGAACTTGATGAAATCACATATAAATCAGGGGCTATCTGACATTGCTGGAGATTGTGGTACATACTGACTCTAGAATATCAGATATGTAATAGGCAATATTGCGATGGTTCTTTCCAACAGTCATCTATCACATTGTGCTGGTAAAATGCAAGGAAAATAAGAAATTATATATTACTATAAATAAGAAAAATGGGTAAAAAGTTTGTGAAACATTTGCATCTTGTACTTGTACTAAATTATGCTGAATTATGTCTTTCTGACTCCAAGTGTAGTTTTGAATTTAGAGAGGTAGTATTCTCATGTTTCAAAAACCAACAGTTTTTGGTTTCTGGTGAATTGTTTTGTTTCATAATAATCATTTTCTGCCAAGTTAAACTGAACAAAAATTGAAAAAGAAGAAAAAAAATGAAATAAAGATGTTAATTATACTGTGTACTACGGACTACTACAGAACAATAGTAGGGAACTTCAATGCTGTCAGATGGCTGAGAAAAGTTTGCTTGGTCAAATAATTTTATATTTTAAGGAAAAAATCCAGAGGTTAAAGCTAAAATCACAAAAGGCAGAGCAGGATTAGATGCAACTAGAGGTTTAATTCTGCCAAAATGCAAATGAAAGGCAAATACCAATGAGTTTTCTTGGAAAAACAGTGTGTCTGCCTAAAACTGGCCTGTTTGCCTGCAAAAACACTTCATGCAGACGTTTGGTAAACTGATTTCTTTTAAAAGTAAACCAAAATGTTACTTTTTTGCTCTTTTGATACAGTTGGGCCAAACAAAGACCATCCCACACGTGAACTTTAAATGTGCAGACTTTTTAGCATGATTTAATGGGACTTTCCATTCCAGCCTGACTTTACAATAATAGTTTAAGCTGAGGTCAAACCTAAGAAATGCCTTGTGGGTTTATGATTTTAGTGACTACACTTTTGTATTTTTTTAGCAACTATGCTTTTGAAAGTTACATTATCACAGTGACATAATGACCAGTTTTCCCATCAGCTTGTTTTAATGAAGTTGAAGAAGGACCCACAAGCAGAACATGGTCGTGGCAAAATAAAGTTTTTTTAATAAGGAAAATAAGAAACTTACAAAAACACAGGAGAGAACCACGCAGAGCTATGGAAACACAGGTAGCAAAAACCACAGATCATGAGGCAGGACAACGGAGGGACAGAAAAAAGGAACTTAAATACAACTGAGGCGAAAGGAACTACATGGAAAACAGGTGGATGCAATTAACCAAGACACTACAGGGGTGAATCATGACATTAACTGTCAAGGTTTGCAGTAGTAAAAGGCCAAAGTAGCAACAGGGCAGTGGCAGGTGCATGGTGGATGCATACCTTTTAATGAAAGGATGATGAACTTATAGGACATAAAACAAACACAGGAACCAGGGGGACAGCAACAGCAATGGCCAGACTACAACAGACGACCCATCAACGAAGGGACAGAAACTGAGGTGAACATGGTAGGTGTAATTAACAGGTGGGTGTAATTAACAGAAACACAAACAGGTGAGGATCATGACACATCTAGCTGTGAAACTTTCTTTTTTAGCTTCTACTTGCATTGATACTCACTGACAGCTGTGCAAGCAGATTAGTCTGAAAGTGGAAACAAATGTTACAGGAAATAGAACAAATTTCTGCAACCAAACGAATGTCAGATGATGCTTAAGTACTTCCACTTAATGTCAATTCCACCTGCATTCAGGTGATAATTCCCATTGGAAGTCCTGTGGTATGACTCATAATCACAATCTATGCACTCTGTCAATGAAATTATTTTAGACATGGTTTTTGTTAGAAATTATATTCAACGTATTTAAAAATCACAGGTTTAAAGCCTACTCAGCTTCAATTTGAGGATATGTACATTCAGTATGGAGGAAAGGTTTAGGAGTTATATTACTTCTGGGCAGGTAAATGTTTAAAGTTGATTCCCAAAGTAGGATTTCTATTTTGAAGGAGGTGCTGTGAACCAGTGATATGTGGTTAAAGGGGCTCTAAATACAATATAAACCTGGTATTCTCAGGCTATTAAAAAGACAAATACATTGGGGAACTAACTGCTACATCAAGACTGGTTGAATTCCTTTTAGAGAAATGTGATGATAAGCATGCTCATATAAAAAACGTATGGGAGTCTGCAGAAAAACACAGTGTTAAATGGCTGTAGCAGATAGCTAATAGTAAAGAAAGACTCCTAAACCAACCTGGAACACTATACAAATATCCTGGTCCTGTACGATTTTGGTTTGCTTTAATAAAGAGAACAAATAAAAAGTTATCAACATAGAATTGACTGGAGATGTGGTTTAAAAAGTTTAAATCACTTTTGGGTTCTTTTAATATTTAGAAAATCCAGTGTACGAGATGTACTTGAATGCACCATAAAAAGGCAGCTGTTGGGAGTTCCCCTCTAGTTAAAGGGACTGTCACAAAGTATCAGTGTTTTGTTGCACCCATATGCGTTGTAACACTATCAACTGGTTGGATGATCCAGGCAGCTCGAAGTGGACTTTAGCTGAGTTGAGTATTTCAGTTGTGTGCAGAATGAGCAACGTACCTCGTTGCAGTTGAAAAAACCTACACTGACATAAAATTTTAGTTGGGTCCCCGTTTTTTCTCACCTGTAGCTTGAATTCCTTTCTGTTTCCTTTTGGTGTCACCTTTTTAAAGTTGTGCTACAGAACGTTGCATTTGTGTAGACTCTTTTTTGTAGATCTTTTCCAAGGATTCCAATAGTTGTTAATTGGGGTGTAAGAGTGATATTTACATTAGTTTCTGACAGCTTTGTTCACTATTAATTCTTTTAAATACTCAAAACATATTGTGGAGAGACGCTGCTGTGACATTTCAACCATAACACCTTAGAGAATTTCAATAATAATTCATGAGAACATGTGGATCATTTTGGATATTTGAAACATAGTCTATCAAGATTTCAGGAGCTGGACAGATTATTATTCTAAAGCATAGAAAAGACTAAAATCAAACAGCACATTATTTCACTCACATTCACACACAGTATGGCACACACAGCAGTCTCGAAGCTCGAGCAGAGCCGTTATATGTTGATCAGGCCTAGGAGCCCTCTCACTGTATATTTATATGCTTGCACACATGCTCACGCTGACACACAAGGACACGCAGATGCAGCAATTTGTTGTGACAAACTGCTGAGTGAAACTCCAGCATGACTTCTGTTCACCTTTTCACATCTGAAGGCACTATCTATTAGAGCGGGGCTGTCAAGGCATGCTGGGTAACTCACACACCTTTTTAGAGATGCTCCCTCTCTCTTACACACACACACACACACAGAAACACATACATTCACTCAGATGAGGGGCTGCCCTGTTGGCGGCTTGAAATTCTGCCTTCCTTCGAACAGCAGTTAAATACAATCAACAATTAATGGTGAACCCTTTCTCAGTCATTAAACAGGAGGTCTATTAATTCAATGTCGTACATTACACGACACAAAAATAGCATACCTAAATCAATCAATTAATCAAACAAACTTTATACATGGGGTACCTTTCATGCAGTCAGGTGTAACAGCATGTGCCTTACAAAGATTAAAACCAGAAGAATCGACACAGAACCACTAGAGACACACAATAAAATGATCCAATTTCGTAAACAGACAGATAAAGCATAATCATGTTGGTAATATGTGGCATATTTTTGTATCTATCTTTCCCTCAGATACCCCTAATTAAAGTCCAGTGGCACTAATTACCTTCAGAAGTCATTTAATTTAGAAAAAGAGTCAATTTGTGTGCAATTTAGCCTAAGTATAAATCCATCTGTTTTGTGAGGGCCTCAGGAGGTTTGTTAGAGAGCATTATGGAACAAACAGCATCTTGACCAAGGAACATTGTAGACAGGTAAGGGAGAAAGCTGTGAAGAAGTCCATAGATGGGTTAGGTTGTAAAATAATATCCAATGATCCAGACATCTTTCAAAGCGCTGGTTAATCATCAAAACTTGAAAGAGTATAGCATAACTGCAAACCTAGCAAGTATTAAACTGACAGGAGAAATTTTTTCAGAGAAGCCAAGAGGTCCATGGTAACTCTGGAGGAGCAGGAGAAATTCACAACTCAGGTGGGAGAATATGTCAAGACAACTATTATTCATTCACTCCACACTTTTTGAGTGAGCGGCAAGAAGACAGCCATTGAGTAGTACGTCTAGGGAGCAAAAGCACATTTATGTCAGTCAGTAAGTCATTTTCTACCGCTTATTCCATAGTGGGTCGCGGGGAAGCTGGTGCCTATCTCCAGCAGTCTATGGGCGAGACTGTCCAAGGTCACTGTCCTTTTATGGACCATGCACACACTCATTCATACACCTAATGGCAATTTAGAGTGACCAATTAACCTAACAGGCATGTCTTTGGACTGTGGGAGGAAGCCGGAGTGCCCGGTGCATTTAGGTGTTCTGGTCAAATGCTAATATGCAAATTGTGTGATGGCAAACCTTTACCGCATCTCACTGTGCAAGCCACCATAAAATATCACTGTTTAACAAATCAGTAGTGTCAAGTTTTGCAGTGCCTCAGTTCTTTTAAATCAAATTAGTTAATTTTAGGACAAATTACAGCAAAATAATACAAAAAAAACATGTATTGAGCTCTTTATAGTCATTCATTTATAGCTGTCAATGAATTACAACAGAATTTTTTAGTGATTTAATATGAGCAAAATTAAAATGTTAAGCAACACCAGATGTAGATAGCTAGCCAATTAGTGCTCCCAACTTCTTATTCATTATGCTGACCCTATTAATGTTTTTATGTTCTGCCTCTGAATCTTAGTCATCCCTTTTCTCTGAGAAAGCAGCTCCTGCAGTGTTAAGCTGCCTGCTGGTGTGAGAGTAAGGTTGTGTTGGTTTTAACTCCTGCGTGCCAGGCGGGGGTGTTAAATCGATGTAGAACAGGATACAGGGAGGCAGAAGGCTGCAGCTGGAGGGGACTAAAAGGTGCAAAGTGACACACTAATTATATTAATTATGCCCCTCAGCTATGTATTTTCTGAAAATACATAGGACAGCTCCAGTTAAATGCTTGCTCTATAAGACAAAAAAAAAAAAAAAACTACAAATCTAATTTTACTCATAGGAAACAACAGTTCATTTTACTTCCAGCTCATATGTTCCATTGTGTTTAGAGTAGAGTTAAGGTAAAAGCTACAGCAGTTGCATTGCTAAGGCAGATAAGCATTTTCCGCGTTATATTTACGAGTTTTACTGGTGTATATACATGTGTAGTATTTTGGCTTCAGTTACATGGTAGGAGAACAATAAACAGCTCGATTCAAACGAAGCAAAACAGATTTAGTTCAGACTGTTCTGTATTCTGTTTAAGAAAAAAAAATAGAATAATTCAAAATATATTTTTGCTAGCCTTCCTACTGTTGTGAAATTATGATTATTTGATTATGAATATTTTATATAATATATATATATTATTATATATAAAATATTATATATATATATATATATATATATATATATATATTTTTTTTTTTTACAATCATCATTCATAATTTATAATGCTATACCATACTATAATTTAGATATTCAACATCAACATCTGCTATGAAATTGTAATTGTTAGGCTAGTAGCACTTCATAATTATAATTAATAATTATTAATAAAATTAATAAAAATCCCAGTTAATCATAATAGGGATGATATGACCAGGGGCTTTCAGGCAGCAAATTACTTTTACACACAAAAAAGCACCAAACACTTTTCTTTATATAGTGTGAATTTATTAAATAAAATATTTCAACCTTACAGTCAAATATGCCAGTTAATGAAATTCTCACCTAAAACTAGTAGCATAAGTTACACAGTATTAATAATAATAGTAAAATGGAAGAATAATCAATTAATGAGTAATTAACAACTGGAAAATATGGAATAATCAAAGCTTTGAATCAAATGTGAGAAACCATGATGAACATCGATACCAGAAATAACACTTTAGCATGAAATTATTATGTCAGTCAAAATTTATGGATGAATGAGAAAATATTTGGAGCTTTGGATCAAATGAGAATATGAGACAAAAAGGCATTACAAACTGCCAAAAACCAGCTCTAGTCAAGAAAATTTGCTGGGTGCCAAGATTTTAAAGCTTTGTTAAGCTTCTCTTTCAAAGGTAAAATGAGGCAAAAAGTTAACTTGCCAACATGTTAATAAATCCATGGGGAGATGCTCTAATGGTCTTGGCATGGCAACAAGAGGGACATCAGTATGTGCATGATCTCTTTATATAACCTCTGTTTGTGACAGTCTGCGGAATCCTAGAACTGCAATGAATGCTGGGAGAAGTAGTTTGATAGCCCAACACTACCAGGACAATATTAGACAAGGAGAGAAGGTGCTGTCAGCCCGCTGTGTGAGACAACAAAAAAACGTCCTGTTATCTGCTAAAGGTCTTGCCCTTTCTTGCTCTCCTGTAACCTGAATAAACTGCAGATAGTTCTCAACGTGTTGTAAAACTACAGTTTTGTTTCAAACATCTCTGTGCTTTCTTCAGTATCAGTAACACCTTACTGATACTGAAGTTAACCAACTTTCCGCATTCTTCCCTCAGTAACAGTGTCCACACATCAGAGAATTGTTGTCAACACAACTTGGTAGCACTGAATATCATATGTTCATTGATCAGAAACACATCAGAATGTTTAGTTTTCAACCAGCCTGTCAGAAGCTTAAAATAGTCTATTACTGGTCCACAGCCTATTCTCAGTGCCTTTCATTTATTCCATATTTGTATGTCACACACCACTGCATTACTGGCTCAGGCTAAATGAAGCTGTCAAATTGTGAAACCCATAAATAAAGAGTCAATAAAGAGAAATCTGAGAAAAAGATACCCAGCCTCAGATTGCTGTAGATTAAACAAGCAGCACTTAACCTAGACAAATATTTGATGCATGCTTCATTCATTCATTCAAATATGCATATTCACTTTTTCATTTATTTTTTAGAGCTCCTAGGCATGAGTTAATAAAATGAGCAGCAATTTGGAAAAGATTCAGAGTAGAATACATTCTACTCTGCAACAAAAGAAAATGTACTCAGAGTCAAGATAGTACGTATTAAGTAACTAACTGATTCCCTGGATATTAGAGGTATATTTAAAAAATCTTAAACAACTAAATGAAAGATTTTGGCCCCCTTTTTATACACATAAGATTGTTTTCTTTTGTTTTGTGGAAATGTCCATCTTCATCTCTCTATATATCAGATAACAGAAAAGAAAAAAACATAAATTTCCAGCAGAATTTTAGACACGAAATGTTGTATAAGTCAGGCTATGAATAATATATGAACAACCCCCTCTGTAAACAAAAACCTACAGAATATAGATAGGAAATAAACCTGAAATGTCTGATGCATGAAAGTGTTATGAAAAAATAACATTTGACAAAGAATAGGAAAAAAATAATGAAATGTTGAAAGTGAAAGATATAATACTTTCACTGGAAACTATTATTTATAGGTCATCTAATCCATGGTTGTTGTGTTAGTGTTTTCAGGTGATAACAGAGCACATGCAGGCAATATGTGCTCACATGAGAATTCAGAGCCTTCTTGTACCCACAAACACGCATTAAACCTGAATCATAAATGTGCTGTATATGGTCTTCCCAGTCTGTAGTACAGAGATGATTACTAACAGTAACTAATAGTTATTTAACAATATGAACTACCTCATGATAATAAGCCAATCTGACACAATAATGACTCTTAACTTTTATTTATATAAAAACAGCACAAAAGCCATGGGAGGTAAGCTGTGATAACCCTAACAATAAAGCCCTTTAAATGACGAAGAGCATTGTGGGTTTTATACCTGATGCTTCTTGACTGGGTAGAATACAATTTTTGTTTCCCACAACTCCAGATTTGAAGAGTAATTTTTGACTCTTCATTTGAAGCCATATAATATTCTAATATATTACAGTCCACAAAGACACCAGAAATTCTTGTGATTCCTTTTCCGTAAAAAAGGCAAAAGGTGCTTTTACTTATCTTTTAATATGTCACATAACAAACCTGAAAAACTCTATAGCTATAGCAATACGTAGATATGTATATTAAAAATTAGTTTTTTGCCCATAACACCAATCACAGTCATTTGAGTGCAATTATTTTGTAATGTCTACTCAAAAATAATATATTTTTAATTAAAAAATGTTATTGTTTTTTATTTTATTTTGATCTGCTCACTAAAACTTAACACGCAATATTGCAATAAAATGAATGAATTTGGTTTTTCAGAAAAAAGGATCCATAAATTATTGTGGATCAAAATATGAAGTTGTGCTGCACAATACATTTTTGGACTGATTTTTCTTTATTGCTTTGGACAAGATTTTTTAATTTACGTCTAATGAATGGGTGTGCCCTGTTTACTATGAAATTTAAATTAAAAAAACGGGCAACAAAAGACAAACACTTAGTATTTTCAATTTTAAGGAGAATTTAGTTTGTGAAAGTTTCTAAAAAATCATCTACCGTACAGACCAAAAGTTTGGACACACCTCATTCAAAGAGTTGTCTTTATTTTCATGACTATGAATATTGTAGCTTCACACTGAAGGCATCAAAACTATGAATTAACACATGTGGAATTATATACTGAACAAAAAAGTGTGAAACAACTGAAAATATGTCATATTCTAGGTTCTTCAAAGAAGCCACCTTTTGCTTTGATTACTGCTACGCACACTCTTGGCATTCTGTTTATGAGCTTCAAGAGGTAGTCACCTGAAATGGTTTTCCAACAGTCTTGAAGGAGTTTCCAGAGATGCTTAGCACTTGTTGGCCCTTTTGCCTTCACTCTGCGGTCCAGCTCACCCCAAACCATCTCGATTGGGTTCAGGTCCGGTGACTGTGGAGACCAGGTCATCTAGCGCAGCACCCCATCACTCTCCTTTTTTTTGTCAATTCAATTCAATTCAGTTTTATTTATATAGCACCAATTCACAACACATGTCGTCTCAAGGCACTTCACAAAAGTCAGGTACATACATTCCAATTAGTCCTAACCATTGAACAGTGCAGTCAGATTCAGTTATTTATTCAAATTGGATAAAAAGTTTTTCTGTCTAAGGAAAGGAAACCCAGCAGATTGCATCCAGTCAGTGACTTGCAGCATTCCCTCCTCCTGGATGAGCATGTAGAGACAGTGGACAGTCACTGGTGTTGACTTTGCAGCAATCCCTCATACTGAGCATGCATGTAGCGACAGTGGAGAGGAAAATCTCCCTTTTAACAGGAAGAAACCCTGCAGCAGAACCAGGCTCAGTGTGAGCAGCCATCTGCTACGACATACTGGGGGTTAGAGAGAACAGAGCAGAGACACAAAGAGAACAAAGAAGCACTGATCCAGGAGTACTTTCTATGGGAAGGAAAAGTAAATGTTAATGGATGTAGCTCCTTTAGTCGTTTCACCTAGAAAGAAAGAACATATAAATTCTGAGCCAGTTTTCAAGGTTAGAGTCTGATGAGAGCACATAGAGTTAGTTACAGTAAAAGCTCAGTCAATCGCCATGTCTAAGAGAGAGAAAGGGTTAAACACTAAAAGACAGGGCCATGTGGATCATCGGTAGAGGGTGAGCATTAAGTTGTTGCCAGCAGAAGCTCGGACGATGCCCCTCTCCAGAAAGGTGTCACAGGTAGACACAGAGTCAGGCCAGGTGTAGCTTCTAAGAAGAGAAAAGAGAGAGAAGAAAGTTAAAAGTTGAAATAACAGCAAATAATGCAAAATTGGAGAGTAGTGTGAGAATGCAGCGAAGAGGGTGTAAGTGGTCATTATGTCCTCCAGCAGCCTAAGCCTATAGCAGCATAACTACACAGAAAGTTTCAGTTCAGATTATTTAGTTAAACGGCACTTATTTTCAACAATGTTGTTTCAAGGCACCCCACAAAGGGTCCCACTGATGGTCATTGTTAAACTAAAAACCTTTCTGGATAAATGGGTCTTAATGGTGTTTAATTAGCTGGCTTCGTCTAGTACAAATAATATTTAAGGAAATATTATTAAGGAAATGTTAAAATACTATTTGAGAAAATATTATTTTGAATGAGGATCAACAACGTTTCTGGGTAAGTGATCATCAGCTGACTAATAAAGTGGGCGAGCACGTGTTCTTAGCTGTTAGCGGTTGGAGCTAACAGAAGAAGCTTATAGCTTGTCATCAGAATCAAACTTTAAAATACCACTAATAAAAGGGTTGAAATGCATGAGCATGGGCGGCGCGTTATGGACGATCTTCTGTGTTTAAAAACCACCCTTTAAATAAAGTTTGTCTTAACTTTAAAAACACAAACACAGAGCCCATCATTAGCTGGGGTTCTCAACACAAACAAAAACAAACGTCATTAAACGCACATTATTTAGATTATTTAACTCTAAACTAACCTTTCTGCCCAAACACTACCTCGTACATGAACCGTGCTGAAGAGAAGTTGTCCTGGGCATTGAGGGAAACATTTACGTGTCGGTAAACAAGGGATTAGCTTGCAGCTAACCTCCATAGCTGTGGGGAAGGGCTGTTGGCTGGCCCGGCCGAACCGTACGACAAAGGCATGTTTGGCTCCTTGAGTGGCCGCAATGCGGTTCCGGCCTTCTTTTTCAGGCCGTGGGGAAAATCCGCTTTGAATAGGGCTGCTTCTGGAGGCCTCAGAAGAAAAGCCAAGTCAAGCTTGTCTTATTACACCCTTTATATGAATGAATGCTGGATACTTGAACAGCAAATCATTACTTAACTTTATTGCATATGATCGCGTGATCCTATGACACTCTTGGATCCAGTTTTAAGAGTTATGTCTGCTTGCCAGCAAGAGACATTAGTGCGCTGTCTCTCCTTCCAGCTCTACTGGTTGACCTGTGTGGAAGAGGCCTGTTTGTTGGAATGCAGGGTTTTTATTCAAACAGTGTCATCATGGAAAATCAGATCTCCTACTGTTCCTGGCTGTACTGGAAGTAGGTTATTGTGATTTATTTTGAAATACCAACATAACAACAGATACCCCTATCAGATCATTACATGTGTCATGAATTTCAATTTCAAAGGATGATAAGCCACTAAGTTAACCACCATCATCCCATGCATTTGATGTTGCAGCCTACACAATTTTAATACGATATATGCCAGGCAACTAAAGATTTTTTTTTTTTGGACATCTCAGAAGGCGTCACAGCTTTAAGACACCATATATCCTGCACACAAGTGCCACTTCTACAGAACGAACATAGGTTCATCTAATGTTGCACCTACGACCTAATAACGATAATACTGAATCTCATGCTACACCTACAGAAGTTCTATCTGCAATGAAAAGGGTCTCTCACCTCTGCATGCCAAATGATTGGAATTGCTCCCACTGAATTTAGCTTATAATAATTTAGCCAATAACTGTTAGTGACCACTTGGGGGCACCAATACAGCATTGAACTTTAATCCATAGGAAAAACAGTTGATCCTTAAAAACAGAAAAATTGAAATAAAACAAATCCCTGAAATTAAAGGAAAGTAATAAGATCTATCCTGACATGCAAACCTCAGTGACGGGGGACTACTTGATGTTTACAAAAAAGGCAGTTTTTTTCCAGAAACTTATCTGGCAATATAGTAAACTTAAAATCTAAGTATTAAAATAAGAGTATTAAATTAAGCTTAAACTTCAAGCAAATATATAACCAATAATCATTTAAAACATTAGCAGCAGCTTCAGGTTAACCAGGAATCTCAGGGCAAGAGGTAATTCAACAAGAGCAGCATAACAGTTGACACCAGAACACACACATCATTAATGTTATTGGCCTAACCTGAAATAAACGAGTCAATACCTCGGCCTAAAGAATTGTCAGCATTTGTTACATTAGGATAATGTCGAAAATTCTAATAAATGTGAATTATGCCTTTAATGAATGGGGTTTGTGTGGGGTTTTATGTGTGTATTGATTAATCCATAAGAGCCTAAGTAAGCTCTGTAGCAGTCTGCCTGTCACACTCTTACTTGCATGGTACAAGCCAAGGAGACTGATGGCACACTGAAGGCAATGTGGGTGAGGCTGACACAGGCAGGCAGTGTTGCAGCTGCTTTCTTTGCTGGAAGACACACACACATAAACACACAAATATCATTGTAAAAAAAAATGGTATATCCATCCAGATATTTATGCACAGCAGAAAAACATACATGACCTAACATTTGTACCATTTTTGTGACAATTATTTGACAGTGATGGTTTCAGTGTTTACCCCTAGAACATAACTAACATGATTTGTCTCTTTTCTTTCTTGTATTGGAGTTGAAAGTCACAAGATAATTCCTGCAGCTGCACAATTTGTTATCTCCCCAGGTAACATGGTTGTGCAGCATAAACTTGAGTAAAGCGTCCTTTAATTGTTGATCTTCTTCATCATGCGATGTCAGAATTTTGTCTGCTGTGTCAGCGGAAATAATCCATGTCATCAAACAAACCTCTCGTACAATCTATAACAGAGAGTTCACTTAGCACAGCTGCAGCATTTCTCATTTCACCCCCGTGGTTTTAATATCCACCCAGGAGAATATGGCCTGACCAGTGAGGTTATTAAGATATGAGCCATTAGCAGGTAATGTGTTAGGAAATGGCTCATGACCTCCACCTTAGTGTTTAACATTTAAATGTACTTTATGACTTATGACAGCCATTTAGAGAAAGGAAAGAGCAAGAAGGAAAAGGGAAATAGGAGCAGGATAGTGAGAAAATTGCAGTAAAATGTCTTTTTAAGTTACAGGTCACATGGAGGTGAGTCAGGAGTTTGTTGGGTCAAATTAATTTTTAAAGCAATTGGAAATTCATCAGTTCATCAAGATGCTTTATGGTACAAGTAAAAGTACTATGCCTGATGTGTTTTTGTGCATAATTATTTGACCTCCCCCATCCAGGCTTTAATTAGGTCCCAGCACACTTCTTCAAATTACTTTCACACGGTTTCTAAGAATGCCACGTATGTTGGCATATTGAAAAATGTGTTTTATATGGGTGTAAACCTGACAAAGAAGCACATATTGTGGAATATCATCTTCTAACATATCTTTGAAATATCTGTCATTTTTGATAGGCCTCTGTTTTGCTTGAGTATTAGGATGACGCGTGTAGAATCTGAATCCGGATGCACATTTTTGCCATGATGTCACTGTGTTTTTTGAGTGTTTTCTATAGCTAACGATCAATTGAAAAGAAAGGAATAAACATTTAGTGCTCTGTCCACTTTATTCCTACAACCCTATTATGATGCTTTGCAAAAATTATGTGCACATACCAGCGTCTGGTATGCAAGTCCATACCAGCGTTTTAGCAACATTCTCTTTCAGCGTGGCAATATCAACTTTCAAATCTTTAAATAAATGCCCAGAGGTGCATTTCCTTTTTTATGACCTGCAATTTAAAAAATAAATCCCTTTTCCAAAAAAGGGTTTTCCTAAAATGTGAAGTCTTTAAATGGGTCCTGACAAAAAATCACAAACTACTGTTTCTGTGAACTTCTTAGTCATCTGATGTCATGGGGGTTCATAATGTACAGCACTAGATGAGAACAATTATTGCCAATCGACTTTTAACAAATAATGACCTAAATTTTGAAGCATTTTCATCCAATCAGATGGACTGTTGACTTGATGAAAACAGCTCAAAGGAAGTATTGCAGCTATAAAGGCTTTAGCCCTGTATGTTTGGAACAGGATTCAGTTTTGATGAGCCACAAGCCTTGATGGATGCTGACGAAAGACTGAAGCAAGAGGACGAAGATAATGACTATTTTCCAAACTTAGACTTGAGCAAATCTTTTTACATACTATATTGATGTTTTTTGACTGACCTTATGTTCCCCGTCATGACCCTGCTCTGATCTGGCCCAAAGTCAACAACTAAGGGAAGACTCACCATGTGTAAAGGTTCTTGAAGCTTAATTTACTGAACTCAAATGAAGTTATCATCAAAGTATCTAATATGAGGTGGTAGTCTGTGAAATCAGTGGTGTATGGTGTTCATGAGTTAAATATGCCTGTGTAAGTGTTGTAGCGTGAAAACGATATGAACTATGGAACCAAAGATGGCAGCACAGGTGTAGGGGAGAGCAGAGACAATTTGTTAGAAGTCAGGCAGCAAAATACTTATGAACTCTGGTGTTTCATATAACCGTGTTGCATAACAGAGTTTTTCTGCAGCCTTATGAAATAAGAATGAACACCTGAATTAAAAATACTGGTAAAACCTAAATAGTCACACTATGACAGAATTAGCCATACTTAGTAATACTTTGTTCTGCCGACTTACACATGCTATAATGTCTCCCAGTATAGATAAGTTTGTTGTAAAAGCAATTTTTTTTCCAGTTAAAGTAGATTTTACAGCAAAATAGTAAAATAATTTGAAAAACCGATAATGACATTTGTTACTCGCCATAAGAAAAGTAGGCACAAGTCGGCAGAGCGCAAACGGAGAAAGAGAGGAAAACCATCCATTTGTGGGAAAAGACTGATTTTCGTTTTATTGGAAAATGTGAAAGCTGAAGTTATGAAGTAACCACTCAGTGCTCTAAAGTTTCGGGGTTTTAAAATGATAAAATTTTGTGTTTAAACTCGGTCTGTTTTCAGCATAAAGCCCAGCCGGCCTGCATCTGCATATCAGGGAAGGAAAACCCACAGTTTGACAAAAGCTGGATGAAAACACACTTATCATACTCTGTGTCATCGACGCTGACAAGCCGAGTTATGTGCACTCGCACGCAGGTGAACACCAGCTCCAGACAGCAGACAGAAAAACATGCCGCTAAAACCTGGAAAGCAGGCAAGGATTTCTGCGTTTTTTAAAAACGCTAAATTTTGTTTTGATAGCAGCGCTTCCTCTCCTGCGAGCAGCAGCAGGGCTAACTCTCCTACTGATGGTACATATGGCAAAAGTACGAGTACACAAAATAGCCCAAGGTTTTCATGGCCAGCTAAAGTCCAGTCACCACAGAATAAGAGCTTTTGACCTGTCTTGGCTGTCAAAGGTGATAGATAGATAGATAGATAGATAGATAGATAGATAGATAGATAGATAGATAGATAGATAGATAGATAGATAGATAGATAGATAGATAGATAGATAGATAGATAGATAGATAGATAGATAGATAGATAGATGTGAAGTGTGCTGATTAAACATGGCTTTGCTTTAAGTTTATATATGAGAACAGATTCACTGTTACCTCGCAGGTGTGGGCCATGCATTCAAACTCTGGACAGATGTCACTGAGTAATCTGTGGGCACGGATTGCTAAACTGAGTGCTCAGTTTAGTAAAGCGTGAGCAATGATTTCCACCGGCTTTGTTTTTTTTCACCCGCTGACACCTGCCGGGCTTCGTTGGAACCACTGATGTAGAGGATAGTAGAAATTAGACAGTTTAGAACTTTGTCTAATTAGGCCACGCCCACTAACTCTTTAACTGAATATGTTTTAGAGGCAGGACTAAGATCGATCATGTTGAATTTGATGCAGATCGATGTTATTACTATTGGAAATTTGAGCCAAACACATGATCACATCGGACACGCCGCCACAGCCATACCCAACAGCAAAAAGTGAGACCAACTTCTTATCTGTCTTCTGACACAAATTCAAGTGGATTAGGTCAAAAAGTCATTTCCTGTTCTCAGGATGCGGGGTTTTGATGATGTCAGAGTATGCCACATAGGGTTGCTGGGAACCCAAAATAGATCAATCTCACCAATCTTGGTACCGTTCTGCCTTTCAATGTGAAAGTTACAACGTTTCAAATTTTTGGCTAGAGAAGGCAAAATTTGGGCATGATCACGCCATCTAGACTCTTGACATATATGAAACGCCAAAAAATTTTCCTTCAACCCAAAATGGCAGACTTTCTGTTTTTTTGGGTTGGGACAAAACCTCCAAGAAAGGTTTTTCCCTTTTGTAAAAAAAATTTTTAATTTGGGGGCAAAAAATTTTTTGGCCCTATTTTCAGTTTAGGGAGCGCTCTAGAGCCAATGGTGTATCCAAATTCCATTAAACTACAAAAATTTCACAGACCAACTAATTTTTTGCCATGCAGAAATATAGTTTCTACCAAATACAGTGATTGATTTTTGCCAGGTAAGAAAATGACTGTGGAGTACCCTAATGTTGCTATAAATGGTTTAAAAACACTGACAAAATCATGATATATATCTTAGTATACACCTCAGCTGAGTTAACCAGTTCTAACCTGATTTAGCCTGTTCTTTCACATTCCAACCAAGATTTTAATACAACCCAGAGATGTGGGACTGAAGGTTTTGACAGTTACATGAAAAAAAATATATACTCGTACTCGTACTCGTCGTCTTCCGCTTACCCCGGGAAACCCGGTGCCGGGGGGGGCAGCGGGACTCAGCAGAAAAACACCCAGACTTTCCCTTTTCTCCCCGGACCCCCTTCACCCCGGGTTTCCTCGGGGGGCAGCACAAGGCTTTCCCCAAGGGCAGCCGAGAGCCCTGGGTCCCCCCAAAGGTGTCCGGGGGGCCCGTCCCCCGGGCCCCCTCCCGGGGGGGGGGGGGGACGTGCCTGGAAACCCCTCCGAGGAAGGCGTCGGGAGGCCCGGGTATAATGCCCCAAAGACACCTCAACTGGTTTCCTCTCGATGGGGAGGAGCGGCGGTCTATTCGAGCCCCTCCCGAATGGCCGAGCTCCTCCCCCCTATTTTCAAAGGGAGTGCCCGGCCACCCTCGGAGGAAGCTCATTTCACCCGGCTTGTATCTGAGGATCTCATTCTTTGGGGTCATAAAACCCAAAATTTCAGGGCCAAAATAGGGAGGGTAGGAACTTTAGACCAAAGGGAAAAATCAAAGGAGCTTCGTTTTTGGGGGCTCGGGCTCTTTTCTTCACCAAAGGGGACCGGCACAGCCCCCCCAAAAATTTACTGCGGCAGCCGCACCGACCCGGGCTGTCGATCCCCGGGGGGGCTCCTTTTTCTTCCCTCAGGGCGTGAACAAGACCCAGAGATATTTTGAACTCCTCCATTTGAGGAGGAAAAAACCCCCCCAAACCCCAAAAGGGACAAGCCCCCCTTTTTCCGGTTGGAGTTACCAGGGCCCCTCTGACTTGGAAGGGGTGATCTTCTTTCCGGGCCACTTCCCCCACCCCCGGGGCTGCAAAACCGCCCCAGCCCCCCCAAAACTCTTTACGGGGAAACCCCGGGGGGGCCCCCTTTTAAAAAAAGGGGCCCCCGATTCCATACTCCTGGGGGCACCCCCCACAAGGCATCACGAGGGACACAGTCAAAATTCCCTTCCCAGGTCCACAAAAACACTTTGGTGAACCGGTTAAACAAATTTCCCTTTGGGGCCCCTTCGAGTACCCTGTGGGGTATAGAGCGGGCCCAAAGTGTTCCACGGCCGGGACGAAAAACCCACACTGCTCCTCCTGAAGGCCGATTTTTCGACTATCGGCCGGACTCTCCTCTCCAATAACCCTGGCGTAGGCCTTACCAGGGGGGGGCTGAGGAGTGTGATCCCCCCTGTAGTTGGGGAACACACCCCCCGGTCCCCCTTCTTATGAATGGGGACCACCCCCCCGGTCGGGGTGCCAGTCCAAAGGGGGCACTTTTCCCCGACCGCCATGCAATGTTGAAGAGGCGTGTCAACCATGACAGCCCACAACATCCAGAGATTTGAGGTACTCAAGGGCGGATCTCATCCACCACCGAAGCCTTGCCACGGGGGGGTTTTTTAAAACCACCTCGCTGACTTCAGCCTGGGGGGAGAAAGAGTTCCAAACCCCAGTCCCCAGCCTCTGTTTCCACCAGGAAATGCGTGATGGCAGGATTGAGGAGATCCACGAAGTACTCCTTCCACCGCCCGATAATGTCCCCAGTCGAGACTCATGACTCATAAAAAATATATATTTACCATCAAATCTCAATTAGGTGAATTTGGGCTCTTTATGTTACACTACTTTGGGCAAAGTGACTGTACATTTTTACTGCAAAGAGCTTTTAATAGATTGCTAGATACTGCGTGAGGCTGTGATTTCAAAGGCAAACGCACTGTGGGAAGAGATATTCACAGTTTTTGATGTGTTTGTTGTTGCAAAAACATCTGTGGTTTTCTTTTTTTTATTTTTAAGAATAAAAGAATCTATGAATAGTCACACAGGCAAAAGGATTTCAACTAAAATTAAAAATGTGAGAACAACTAAGGAATTTAAAAAGTATTCAGCATTTTTGCGAGGTCTTTTATGATATTAATGACTGTCTTTAAAATTCTCCAATTTATTTTTTTCAATCAATTACCTGCATCCGTCGAGCAGTCTTTTAGGCTATGTCTTAGTAACATCACAGTGATTTGACTAGAATCTGAGTATATACTCACTGGACATTTTAAAAGGTACATCTTATTAGAACCTGGTTGGGCACGTTTCGTCTTCAAAAGTATCTTAATTCCATATGACATGGTTTTAAAAATATGCTGTCAGACATTTTGGTCTATATTGACACAATATCATCAAACAGATGTGCACCTGGACATTTAAAAGGAGATGATGAGGACCCAGACTTGTTGGTCAGTGTAGTGACAGGAAGATGAGTCATTTAAAGAGTTGACTCAAGCTTGTTCCGCTGAGCTTTGGAGGGCGGACAGGCATTGCAGATGAGCTGACAGTTAAGTTTGTCTTTGGATTTTCCAGAAGGAAGGAGCTGCCAGGTGAGTAATCCAGGTAGGAATGTTACAATTTGTGTTCTTGATGTTCACTGGAGGAGTTACTCCAGTGAACAAACTTCCAAACTTGATTATCTTCATGTCAATTTCTAACCTAATTTTCAGTAACAGAAGTGTAGGGGTTTAAAGGGCACATATCATGCTTTTAAATCCTTCCTTTTCACACTGAAATCATTCAGTTGCGGTCTCTATAAAGTGGAACCGCTAAGCTTTGGTCTGAACTGTTATTGTAGCTCCACAGGCCCCTCTTTTACCCCTGTTCTGAGGTGCGTCTGAGAACAACTAGTTTTGGTGCGGTGCGGTGCGGTTATATCTTCATTAAGCTAAAAGCAGCACACAGCACTAACAAAAGCAGAAGGCACAATGCTGCTGCTATCAAAACAGTGGTCAGAATGTCATATCGATGCACAATAAATTCATGTCTAAAATAAAGTATGTTGTCACTTTAGCGTTATTTCTTTCTGCAAATCCTTCTTGATACTGGCAAAGGAAAACATAACAGACAATAGAGAAAACTGAAAGGAATGAAAAATATGACACAAACACAATATAAAGATATGTATGCAGCTCCTGGAGAGACTAGATTTAACTTTTCTGCACTCCTACAGATTCTATGTACACAACAAAATGTATTTAAAGGCTAAAAAAGTGGATTTTGAATGATATGTGCCCTTTAAGAGAAGTGGATAATAAAGCCAGCAATATACACAAGCTATATCCTTTGCACTGAAAGGGAAATTAATTTGAGAAGACCCATACCATACGCAAGCTGTAAATAGCTAAAATGAAAGATTTTAACAAAAATGAGGAACAGTGTTACACATTTTCACCTGGAGGCAGAACAAAAAGAGCAGCAATATGCATACAATCTTATGTCCCAACTTTCATAACTGTCTAAGGTTTGGCAGCTAGAGTTTTGCATGATCCAACCAACCAGCAGTTAATGAGAGTAACTCAGGTGCAAATATAAATAAAAAGTAATGTAGCCGAAGGAATGGTAGACCCCTGTTGAGCATGTTCTCGTTAAAGGTCAGAAAACAAGTGGGATCGAGAAGTTGTTGTGGTCCTAACCACTATTAGCAATAAGAGCTAATAGCATGTTTCTCATCATTCTATGAGTTTCATTTAAATTTAGTTATTGAAAATGACTAAATCCAAGCCAGAAATTTACAGAACTGGAGAAAATATCTGCAAAGCTAAAGCAGACTAGAAAAAGAATAAGGAACCGTGTGGAAATTGGTGTGTTGCTTGTTTTTCATTGATTCTTGTTGGAGCTTAATATGATTTCTAATGATGGAGGACCTGAGATGTCCTCCTTCAGGCATGACTGGGAATAATGGGGCCTCCAGTCACTACTGTTTACCTTCCTGGACAGTTGATAGCTCTCTAAAGTGTTCTTACACTAATAGGCTGAGCCCAGCTGCCTGTCTATTTGTGAGACAAACCTGTAAAAGAAATATTGGTATAAGTAAACGCAAAGCTATGAATCTATAGGCATCAACAAAACTCACTGCTGAATGCTGAAATGCCACAACTCGGACGTGTGTGAATGCTGCCTATTACATAAATATACACACATTTGTATTAGCAGTGACAGTTAAATGGTGCAAGGTTGCTAATTAGGATCATGCACACATCTACCCTGCAGTCACACTCATAGATAATAGCACAAGAAAGGGGGCATAAACTGATAGCTGCAAGCTGGGCTGTTTTGCATTCTGCTGGGGTGGCATGTGTGTGCTTGTGTGTGTGTGTGTGTTCCTGTCTTGGCATCACAGTGAGAACCATCTTCCCGATTTCACCATCAAAGTGAGGACCGTTGGTACCAAAGTGAGGACATTTTACTGGTCCTCACGACCTATTTTGCTAACGGTTAGGTTTAGGACTAAGGTGTGAATTGAGTTTAGGTTAAGGTTAGGGTTAGGCATGCACTGGTAATGGTTAGGTTTAGGGTTATTGTCAGGGTTAGGGCATAGAAAGGGTTGAAAATGACTGAAAATCAATGGAAGTCAATGGGAGTCAACACATGGTCCTCAATACATATAGCAAAACAAGAGTGTGTGTGTGTGTGTGTGTGTGTGTGCTGAAGTGTATCCACCCATTACAGATCAGGTGTCTCTAGGTGTCACTGCTCTGTCTCATGACAGAGCAGTGATAAACCACCTCGTACACACAAAATAGAATGGAACGGATCTTTTTATATGGTGCCTTGCTAAAAATTGTGGACTCTTTGGACTTTTTCACATTTTATAACAGCAAACTTCTTTGTATTTTGTTGTGATTTTATGTGATAAATCAGCACAAAATTGCACAGAACTGATGGAAAATGATACATGGTTTTAATTTTTTGTCCTTAGTACAGTTATACTGTATATAGGTTTTCGTTTTAAATACTTTTAAATACTTTTTAAAATTTATTTCAGTTAACGAAAATGTTTTCTCAATTTCAGTTTTTGTTTTTTCACTCATTTTCACTAACTATAATAACACTGGAACCAGCTCAACGCGGGTGGGGTCGTCATAGCAAGGCGGCCCACGTCATCTGATTTTTATGCGACAAACCACTACTGAAAAATGTTCTGGTACCAGGTACCAGTGCTTAATGGAAACCCAACAAACCAGGTTGAGTCGAGCCAAGTAGGTAAAAGGAGCTACAGTGTTCTGCCACTCTTTTATATAGGCCAGATTTGTCGATTGAATGACTAATGACAAGTATCATCAGATTTTTTAAGTGAAACATAATAATGTGGAAAAGGATACAAGGTAACACAGTTGTTAGTAGACCTGTACCACGGACGTCCTGGTTTCAAATCAAAGCCCACCGGAACTCACTGCCCTGTGATGTGTACCCTGCCTCTCACACACGCAACCCGGCTAGTATGATGGATGGATTCAGCTGGGATAATGGAAACAGATATGTTTTGAGATACATAGACATGTACATACAGTTAAAACACAGTTTATACACACTGTTTACACACTGTATAAAAAGACTAGCAACAATTTTTTTGGACTGACATTACATCAGATTTTTTTATGCCTTATGCCAGTTTGTACTACCAACATCATTGCTGTTTGCTGAATGCCAGAATAATGAGCAAGAGATTATAAATATATAGTTTTGCTTTACTTACATTTACTTTACTTACATTTCCTTAAAAATTTGTAGAATTGCTTTTTAAACTGTGTGCCATGGGCCAAATGTTTTGAAACTTTGAAACAAATAATTTTGAAGAAAGTGTTAAAGGGGACATATCATGCAAAATCCAATTCTTTAGCCTTTAAATACATTTTGTCATGTACTTGGGAGTCTGTAGGAGTTTAGGAATTTAGTCTCTCCAGGTGGTGCATATATATCTTAGTATTCTGATTGGGTCATATTTTTCAATCCCTTCAGTTTTTTCTGTCATGTCACGTTTTTTCCAACTTTTACGTAACATTATTTGTTACAGAATTGTTAAACAAGTGAAGTTAAACTTCTGGCTACCAATTTTGCATATCATACACTTTTGTTTCTCACTGCTATTTTGTAGTCCAAGCTCAAGTTTGCTGAAGCTGCAAGTGGATAAGTCTAAATGTTTGGTTGTTGGGTGTATTAACCCACACCATTCATTACACTTTCCCCCCAGCACCAGGACCTGTTCGAAGTGCCTGGTTAAATTTTATTTTTCATAGAGAGGTTCCCACATCAGTGGGGAAATTCCTTTTCCCCGACCTCATGGACAAGTGCCTTAAGCAAACTCCTCCAGTATCGAGAAAGATTTGCTGAAAGACTTCATCTGATTAAGGGGTCAGTTCCTTCTATCTATGGAAACGAAGGACACAGCAAAGTGGTAAGCTGCAAAGAATGCTAAAATAACAATAAACTCTATTGTGTGTTGATATGACATCCTGGCCATTGTTCTGATAACAGTAGCATCATGCCTTCTGCTTATGTTAGTCCTGTGTGCTGCTTTCAGCTCCTTGAGTACAGAAACGTACTGTATTAGTATTATTACATAAACAATTTTGCATTGTTTTTGCCGTTTTTGTCTCGTTTTTGCACCGGTAGATAATTGTTTCTCTGCTATCAAACTTCAAAAATGGCCTAACGGGGTGGAGTGCAACACTCTTTGACCTGGAGAGGTGATGGGTGTGAAGTGCCTCAATAGCATTTAAAGAGCCCACAACAGAACAAGTTGCTCTCAGATGCACCTCAGAACAGGGGTAAAAGAGGAGCCTGTGAAGGTACAATAATGAGAAGTTCAGACCCAAGAATTGCAGTTCCACTCAATATAGACCACAACTGAATGATTTAAGTGTGAAAATAAAGGATTTAAAAGCATGACTTGGCCTTTAGAGAATTCTGTAAAAACTCTCATTATTCTGGCATTTTGCAAATATAAATATTTTTGGTGATCCTAACTGACCTCAAAAACATCTTGTCAGATAATGAGGAAAATGGTTATGTGTTCCACTTTTTATACATTGCATGTGCTGTACAGTGAGTATAACAAGTATTGTAATGTTTTCCTCAGTAAATATATTTTTCATTGTTCTATTAACATGAACTTCACACCAGAGGTTGGTAACCACCCAAGTAACCCATACATACAAAGAAATAGAGACAAATTATTCCATAAAATATGTGTAATGAAGTGGGAATGGCACAGGGAATATAGTACAGTATCTCACAAAAGTGAGCACACTGTTCACGTTTTGGTAATTCTTTTATAATATCTCTTCATGGGTCATCACTGAAGATCTGACACTTTGATACAATGTAAAGTAGTCAGTGTTCACCTTGTATAACAGTGGAAATTTGCTATCCGCTCAAAATAAATTAACCATTAATGTCTAAACCCCTCGCAACAAAAGTGAGTACACCCCTAAGTGAAAATGTCCAAATTGTGCCCAACGTGTCAATATTTTGTGTGACCACCATTATTTTTCAGGACTACTTTAACTCTCTGCATTTGTTTCTGAAGGGAGGGGATCATGTTCTGCTTCAGTATGTCACAGTACATGTTGGCATTCATGGTTCCCTCAATGAACTGTAGCTCCCCTCAGCTGGCAGCACTCATGCAGTCCCAAACCATGAAACTCCCACCACCATGCTTGACTGTAGGCAAGACACACGTGTCTTTGTACTCCACACACACACTTAATATCATCTGGATCCAAAAATGTGCCCCTTTTCCACTAGCTGTTTGGCCCTTCTCGACTCCACTTGGCTCGCAAGCGTTTTCGTTACTGTTTTTTTCCGTACCAGTACATACTTTTTTGGTCCCTGCTCCTGAGCAGGTATGACTGGAGCTGAGTAATGACTGCATGTGACATAAGCAGACTGCTGTTCAGTGATTGGCCATTGGTACAGGAGGAATAACAAGGTTTTTGCTGAATTAGTGTAGAGAAGAAAATTAATAAAACTCAAAAGTGACTACAATAGTATGTAGTAATATAAAATGTGTTATAACAATTTTACTATTTACAAATTATAAACCATGCCTGAAGGCTGAAAGAAAAGAAAAAGGACACATCGATTTTCTGACACAAACAAATACCACCATGAAACAGCGTGTTTGGTTCTGAAATGTATTGAGCGAACCACCGTCTGCAGGAGGAGGGAGCAGAGCAGGCAGAGAGCAGCTGCCCATAATCAGACTGCCTTCATTGGATCAATTGGGAGGAAGATCCGGCTGGATCCAGCTGGATCTGGGTGAATTCGCGAAGCCTGGATATCCAATATTCAACACAAAATTAACGTCATTGCGGTCAGAAGTCAACTGTTTTGAGCTTTAAAGTCCTTGTCCTCGTTATTCCCATGGCTGAGACAAAAGCCTTCTCATAAAGCCCAAAATTGTAACTTCTTCAAGCAAACGGAGCTTCACCAGTCCAGACAGCAGTGTCTCTCCTCTCTGCTTCTCCTACCACACCCCCCTCACATCAGAACCCCTGAGCCTTCTGGCTGTTCTGGCTGGGCTTTGGTCCAGATAATTATCCCAGTGAATCATTTTATACATGAAAAAAACATAAGACATTCTTGCATATGCAATAGTACAAACATTAATAGTATTTAAATTTTTTATTCTTTTATTTTCTATTTATTTATTTAATTTCACGCAGATTACTTTAATGTGACAATGTCACAAAGTAATATTAATTGTGCCACAGCACACTACACTGACGGCTAGAGGTGGTCTTCAGTCGCCATAGCTCCAGCCTTCAGTGGGTCAGTGGAAAAACAATTTGTCCTATACCGGGTAGAGCGATATCGAGTGGAGTGGAGCTTCGCCGCCTAAAACGAGCCAGTGGAAAAGGGGCAATAGTTCCTGTTTGTGGGCTTTCTTGTGGATCATCTTTAGAAGAGGCTTCCTTCTGGGACGACAACCATGCAGACCAATTTAATGCAGTCTGAGAGTCTGAATATTTACACCCCTTCGAACTCTGCAGCAATGCTGGCAGTACTCATACGTTTATTTTCAAGTGGCAACCTCTGGATATCATGCTGAGCACATAAACTCAACTTCTTTGAATAGACCCTTCCCTGTTTAGTGACACTGTCGGGTGGTAACATTGGCCACCCATATGCCCCCATCGGTTGTGGTAAGCTGTTAGTTTAACGACTGAAGCTGAGTTGTCCAAGCGTTGCCTTTTCCAGTTACCAGCGAATGTAGCTTCAAGTTTGACCTGCTTATATAGTGTTTTAATTTACTTGTTTATGTTTGTAGTGTGATAAACCACTGTTCTGTCTCTTTAAATCATCAATGTTTGAGCTGTCGGCTCGGTAACATGTATAACACAATGAGGAGGGTGAGCCCAATAATCTGCATAAGGCAGAGTCGCCATGCACTGCAGAGGTTTGCAACAGGTCCCGATCTAGCTTATGAGTTGAAGTAATTTGTTAAACTTTTTCTGTCTGAAAGTCTGATGGTGCCTGTCAGTTTTGTTGCTGGGTCTAATATGTTCACCTTGAAACAGATGCAAACCATCTATATGTATATTTACACCTTGCATCCGTTTGGTATTTTAGCTCTCATGCTGACTCCAGCTAGCTGCATTCCACCTGTGAGAGACCCACTGTTGACATATTTGAAGAAGTTTTGCATCATTAGCGAGCAATGCGAGGCATGTCATGTTATAGATTTATATTGTACTTAATTTTACTAGTGAGAAACTTTGCATGTTATTTGATATTGATGTTATTTGCATGTTATAAAAGTGTTTGGTTTTATGACTTTGAATGCAACCATGGCACACATTATCTGTCATAATCTCCCTGTGTAAGTAGTCCTTATACTTATACTTAGATTTTGAGTTTGAGTTCTTTATCTGTTTTCTCCGCGCTTCTGTTTTACAGTTGCTGTTATTTTAGTTAATCAATTGTAGTTTAGATTAATAATTTATTCTTATGTTTAGATGTTATTTCTCTGGACCCCCTACTAATATGTGTTAATTAGCCTCCCTGCTTTAATGCCCTGCATTATCTCTCTCTCTCACCAGCTGCTCTCGATTTCTCCTGATAAGTTCTCATTGTTGATTGGTCCATTTTTTACCTTACCTTAGTATGTATACCCTCTGGTTTTCATTGTTCCTCCTGGCTACTACCTGCTCCATGTGCCTCACCTGCCTCTATGTCACTAACTTCTGTAAGTAATTTGATTGTTATTATTAAAAGATTCTTTGCAACACTCCATGCAGCTCTAGCGCTCCAACGTGCACATTGGTCCTACCAAACCTAAAAAAAAGCCTGACATTACCTGGTTTATTTGCCAGTGTTGGTATTTTATGACAATGTAAAGCTATGTTCTCAAGACAGGACTGTGATGCAGATTTATGTAGTATCTTTAAGAGTGTGCATCCATAAGACTGGTGAGTTGTGTATACTGTTCTTCAAGGATAGTTTTTTAATTGGGTTTGTTATTCTGGACATTTTCTGCTAGCTCTTTTTACTTGATAGAAGATATGGCTAATGAAGAGTGACGCAGAGTTTTTACCTTGGGCTGGTCATTTTAATTATATTTAGTTGCCTTTTTCTAACTTGATCTCCACATCATAAGTGATTGAAATACAGGACTGAAGTAATGATTAAACGGTATTCATTTGTTACCAAATATAGTTCAGGCTACAAATAAAGGCTTTGAGCTGATTAGTTATTCTTACAAGGCAGCATGTGGCCATAATATCCTAAGTAATCTACTGATAAATTGAATTATAATTAGTTTTTGTTTGTTTATTCTGTTTTGTAGAATCACAAACACCCATACCTGTACCCCTGAATCTGCTTATTAAAGAAACAGGTAAAGCATCACCTGGCCTGATCATTAACTTAGGGGTCATACAGGCATTTAACCACTGCACGCGCTGTGATCACCACCAAAGTAAACTGGTCAATATCTTAAAATCTTAAAAATCACCATTACAGTTAATGCATTCAGTTATGTTTAGAACCTTGTTTATCAACCACTGTATGAACATCTATTTATGTTTTTTTAGTAGTTTTCACTGTGCTGGAAAATGTTCTGGAGATGCAAGGATTATTCTGGATGTTCTGAAAAGGAGATATTAACATCTGGGCCCATCAGAGACTTCTGGGATTTTTTTGATGTCAATGGCTTCTACATGTTGGTTTTGAAACATTAAATGCACTTTTCTAGTCGGTCTGAAATATAAAATTGTCAAAACAAAAGACAAATTGTCTATGATAATTGTTTCGTAACTCCTATAAATAGAACAACATCACAGCATTTTTCAAAGCCAGTCATTAATTTTGATTTTGGTGTGCCACCCTGAGCTTTTAATAGCCCTGTGAAAAATGTCTGGGAGGGCCCCTGGTCCTGCTAAACGACTGCATGGTCTTGGCCAACGTGCTGCAGGTCAGTTTCAGGGGGTAGGAAATCTTCCTATAGCCTAGGCTATCTTTATGTAGAGCAACAATTTTTTTTTTTCAGATCCTCAGAGATTTCTTTGCCATGAGGTGCTATGTTGAACTTCCAGTGACTAGTATGAGAGAGTGTGAGCGTGATAACGCCAAATTTAACACACCTACTCCCCAATTACACCTGAGACTTTGTAACACTAACGAGTCACATGATACCAGGGAGGGAAAATCTCTAATTGGGCACAATTTTGACATTTTTACTTAGGGGCGTACTCACTGTTGTTACCAGTTATTTTAAGGGGACAGCAAATTTCCCCTGTTAAGTGTCATGTCTTCAGTGTTGTCCCATAAAAATACATATAAAAAAAATATTTACAAAACTGTGAGAGGTATACTCATATGTGTGAAATACTATCTGTATTAAACACATGAAGAAAATGATGTGCAAACAGACATAGCAAGCCAAAAATCAGGAGAAATCTATTTGCACATTAATTTCAGCAGTCTTAGATTTACCTAATAGCATAGAAAAAGATTTCACTTTATCAAAGTGTTAGTAATGCCAGTGGAAACAGCTTCATTTCTTAGCTTTTGAATGTTTCAAATCAAAATCAGGTGTTCATCGTAAGATACTTGACTCCGTGTACTCAAAGCGGATGTCCACCAGACACGTCCACGCAAAGCTCAATTTTTACAACCGCATATATGGTGCCAGACAATAAACTGCTCGGCAGGAAAAAGTCTCCCTAATTAACTGTTTTATGTGACACACTGTTCCGCGTAGCAGGTCACGAGTATGCGCAGCATCATGGCCACTCTCTGTCTCGCACAGACAAGTGTATTCCTCTTTTCGTCACTATAGTGTGGTTTAATGGCCTCTAACACCACATTCTTTTCTTTTTGCTAAACTGCAAATTAGTTGTGCCTCCCCATCCAATGATGCCATGGCAGCAAAGTGTGGGAAATGTAGGAATTTGTCACAAGAAATATAGGAAATTGGTAAGCTCGACTATGAAGCTGCACAGTGTGTGCGGAGTCTGCACTGCTCATAGTGCGTCCGACTATGTTCTGGCCTTAAGAGGCAAGGAGCATTCACAGAGAGCTTCAGAAAGACCCGCAAAAACCAGGTACAGCTTCTCCAATGAAAACAATAAGTAATGCACTTCGTCACAATGGCACAAATACCTACACAGGACTCCACTGTTGAACAAAAACCATATTAGAGCTTGTAGAGGTTTTGACAAGCCAGTGAAATACTGGAAGAATATGTTCTGATCAGATGAGGCCAAAGCTGAACTTTTTGGATGACATTACACACAGGAAGAATGCTTCTGCACATTAGCCCAAAAGTACCAAACTGTCAAACTTCGTATAATTGAAGAAAGGCTAAATGGAGAAATGCACCGGGGCATTCCTAATAGGATTGTGAAGATGAGTCAAGTGTGGATTTCTAGGCATGAAAAAAGTCCCAAACGCACAGCAAAGGAAACCTTTAATTGATTTAGGGAAAGTGAGAAAAAAGGCAAAAATGGCCAGTCACTTGTACTTGTATCCAACTGACAATCTATAAAAAGAACCAAAGATCAGAGTGCATAGGAACGATCCCCAGATCATTTGAGATTTGAAAACAGTTTGTGTGGATTACTTGGGCTATTGGTAACATCTAATTTGAATTCCATATTCAAAACATATTGACTGTGAAAAATGCTGACATGTTGTATACTTATTTTACCCACTGATATTGGACTCAACTGTCAATACATATTCGCTCACAAACCCCCACACACACTGTTTTGGTCTCCTCTTTCCATTACTCTCCACCATGCAGAGGATGGAAAAACGAGGAGGGGATCCAGAGAGAGGCCAGACAAGAACCTGACAGGCCCAACCACACGCCGCCATCTTAGCACTCCTCGCACTTCACCGACTCAATCTTATTTACATTTTCTGACTGGAGCAAGAGTGAGAGCATCTTAAAAGTGATAATCCGTGATCTCCTTTCTGTCTCTATCCAAGGTGCTAAGTGCTCATTACAGAGATGTCTCAGCACCGCACACTTTCCAGGGATCACCCGTCAATCAGCAGTATGTTCCTGCTTCTGATAATAAAGCTTGTGTTTCTGTAGGCGGTGCTGTATTATGTCTTTTTCTCATTTGTTGGGAACTGTCACCTCTTCTGGTAACTACCTGCCCTAGAAGTTCAAAAAAAGTTTCAAAACAATCTTGAAACAAAATCGCATCAGGATTTTTTTTTAACATTTCTGGGAAATAAAAAAACACACCATGGAGAAAGTTTTCTCCATATGAACCAGATTTATATCACACAGTTGTGATTAGTTCACTAAAAGTTTGGCAATAACTTTCTATCCCTCTCAGGTGTCATTCTATTCTATCTTGCTCCATTTAATTTTCTTTCAGTCAATGTTCCTCTCCCGGTCTGTATTCTGATCAAATATAAAGCAATAACTAAACTGCTCAAGCTCACAGTGTGCTTGTTGTCTAGGTTTCACTCAATCTGTTCTCTATCCACTTTCAAGCCAGGGAGCTAAGAAAAAGAAATATTTCACCTTTACATTGTAGATTTTTTTTTCATTTGATAAAGTCTCACCCCACGCTGCCATGAAATCTGTAGGGGGAAAAAAAAATAATGTTTGCATTTTTCTCAGCTTTCACCACTGACAGGTTATAAACAGAGTGATAAACTGAAACAATATACATTTGTGAAAAGTGTATAAAACCTTAATATGTATTCTGCAATATTTCTGCACTATATTTTACATTCTGGTGCATTTCAAACATAAGTAGATTACATTTCATCTACAAAAAACGTCTTTTATGTACTCATTAGTATCATCTAATATGTTAAATGTTTTGAAAAATAAAATATCAATTACATTCTCAACAGCAATCAATAACGCAAAATGAGATGTTCGGATTAGAATGTTTTTGTTCCCTATACCGAGTCATTCAGAAAATAGCCATTTGACCATACTGAGTCCCAGTCCAACAATCTCCAGGATTAATGGACTAATGTCTCAGACCTTGAAAAACTAATTCATGCGTTCATCTTTAGCAGAATTGATAGCTACATTGGTGTCTTCACAGGTCTGGCTGAAATCTCCAGTAAACAGCTGCAGTTGATCCAGACTGTTGATGCCTGCATCCTCAGTAAAACTAAGAAAGTAGTTTTTTATTCTCTTAATTATTTGTGTTCGTTAATTATTTAATTACCTTTATGCCACTGTAATGTACTTTTCCTATTATGTCTCTTTTTCTTTTTTTTCATGTACATGTACAGCACTTTGAATTGTCTTGCTACTCACCAATTCTCAAGATATAAAAACTGTCCTAAAAATTTCTCTCCAGCCCCATATTTGGTGGATAAAAATATTAATCCTGCCAAGCAGAAATTTGACTTTCTATTCAGTATACAGACAGCCAGTGTCTCTGACTTTCTACAGACTCAGTGCTGAATGTGAGGTAACATCAATACACTGTTCCTCTACTGCACGGCGGAAGTAAGCAGAAAGTGGTGTGTAGAGGAGGTGCTGGGCTTGTTCTGCAGGAATCTGCACTTGGATATGCTGCTAAAAATGTCCCCGAAGGCACAGGCAGAGATATGAGTTTTCACGCACCAGATTATTGTGTTGCTTGTTTACTTTAGTGTCAAAGTAGATTCTGGTGTCCCTACTTTCTCTCATTCTTTCTAAATCTCAAAAATCTATTAGATCACTGTCTAAATAGTGTAGTATTTTTTTTTTTACTAATACATTTGGAGCAATGACTCGCCAAGCATACATTAAACAGATGAAGACTTCACGTTTGGATAATCAGCTTCCGACTGTCTGTGTTTCCCATTTCAAACATTGACATTACACAAGGAGATTTGTGTGAGACACTTTCCTACTGCAGGAAACACTTAGTAGGATATTGTAATAATGTAACAAAAGCCAAGTGTACTATAAAAGCTAGCAGTGGATGATGGGTATATATTAGCTTATCATCAGCTATTTATCTGGGAATGGAACAGCTTATGACTTAACATCAATAGCACTCAGTGGAATAAATGGGCCACAAGGAAGCAATATATGGAGTGATAGAAAGGATGAGTTTGTGCTGGTAACAGGTGTGACATAAAAGTCAGTTCCTGGAACAAATTTGTAGGGTTATGAAATTATTAAAGTTAAATTTTCTTCTAGGTGAGGTTCAGTGAAGTTAACCCCTTGCAGACTCAACCCACCACACAGCACTAATGCCTGTTGATGCATATTCATCACATACCATGGATCACACATCACACCATTTGTCACTTGTAGGGGCCTTTTTGGGACGGATTATGCCAAACTAATTTACATGCTAAATACCTACATTTGTATCTATTGCATGTGGTAAATTTAAACTAAGAATCAATTTAATTTGGAATCTTTTTGACACCAAAAATATATATTTTTATAGAATTGTAAATAAATTCAGGGGTTCATTAGGGGTCAGTAACAGTAGTAGTAATAGTTGTCTTACCTGTAGTAGAAAAATGTCATATTGGAGCAAAAAAGCAAGAAATCCTAGAGCAGTGGAAAGTTACCAGCAAGTTTGACTCAAACTAAAAATTTTCTTATGTGTTGGACACTGCACAATAAGTTTGTCGCTTTGTCGAATGCAAAGTATGGCTGCCTGCTTTTGGAATGCTGCCACTCAGAGGGTGGCGCCAAACATATTTTTGTGGGAAATTATTTTATTCTTTCTTTTCAGATTGTTAGGATTGTGATTATTGATTAATTAATATTGATCAAGAATTATAATTTAAAATCATAATTTGAGAATACTAATTTCTTAACCAAAAATCCTTATTTATGAATCAAAGTCAGAGATGTCCTCTGGTGTTGTAATTGTGGCTCAAAGCCCTTGATAATTACAATTATTAAATTCTCAGTAATAATTGATAACTATTACTAGATGTCACTGTTTAATCAACCGTTTCACCGAAACGTGGGGAACTTTGACCTTATTTTGACTGACAAATCACTCTTGCTCAAAATAAACACAAACGCTTTCTCTTTATCTACGTGAATATTTATTAAATCAACAGCCTGATACACCTCGCTATTCCGATTCAATAAACTTCACCTAATCAAACATGCAAAGTTCTACATAAAAGGGTAAAATATCTAACTAAACAAAATAAAACAGCATTGAGTGTGTATGAAATTAAACTAGCAGTTATGGCAGAATACAAGAGAAAAATGGTGCTGACGAAGCTTTGGGGTGCGGCCCCCACCAGGCGCCAGGTATCATAGATCCCCCCCCCCACCCTGGAACAAAACAAGGACGGCAATTCCATCTCCTTGAAACCTCCGTGGGGCTTTTTCTTTTGTTACGTGTTAAACTCATGTCTTCGATTGGTGAAAAAAAAAAAAAAAGTGAAATTTACAAAATGGCCGATGATGCCGGAAGGCATAGTGGCGTCCAGTAACGTACAAATGGTCCAATATTCAGCAAACAAATGGTCCAACAAGATGTTTCTTCTTCTGCTTCTGAGTAGACAATTTATAAACTAGTGCTGAACAGACAGATTTGTATTCCATAAGAGTGAAGGAGAATTTATAGATTTTACTATTTTAATTTTGATAATACTAGATCCTAAAGATGTGACTTATTAATTAATTCATTATTATTAGTTTCATTTATGCCTTATATGTATTATTTGTCATGTGACAGTTTCTCCAACGCTGACTCAGAGGTCAGTGTTGTTTGAACTTATGAATTCCTTTGTGAGTAAATAAAAATTACTGTCATGAACTATACTTGAACTTTTCTCCAAATCATGCACTGTTGTAATACCAAGACAATACTTCTTACTGGACACAGGAGACTCGGTCTTTGACTGACGACCAATGGGTGATGGATTCTCTGTTTCTATTAATGAAATGTGTAAAAAACAGCTTAAGGAAAAAACATCTCCTTTGAGCTGCTGCTCACCTGTGACATTGTTATCTATAATTACTGTAGATATGCACTTACTCCTAAAAACACTGAACAAAGTGGTGTGTTGTAGATTTAATATGGAACGTCATACAGTACTAATGCAAAATTACGTTGCCAGAGGCTGCCAGCTGTTTCAGTCTGGCTGATGTAATTGTCAGCCTGCCGGGATAGTTTCTGGACAACTACAGGATTTGGAAAAGCACAGGAACATACGATTGATGCCGTTGCAAAAATGACTGAGAGGCAAAAACCAAACATTTATTCCACTCTACAGAGACTTAGAGCGAACTAACGAATTACGAGCCCACTGTAAAAGCATTTTACTTAATTTACTAAAATTAACTAATACAGGGTGGCTAGGTGTTCCACCACTTTGAAGATTTCTTCACTTTTCTCCAGCTCACAGCAAGGGTGTAAAATATCAGAGGAAAAAGGTGAAATCCTGTGGACTGAAAAACAGTAGAACAGTAGAACAATTTTTTTGGCTATGTACGTATACAGGGGTTGGACAATGAAACTGAAACACCTGTCATTTTAGTGTGGGAGGTTTTATGGCTAAATTGGACCAGCCTGGTAGCCAGTCTTCATTGATTGCAGATTGCACCAGTAAGAGCAGAGTGTGAAGGTTCAATTAGCAGGGTAAGAGCACAGTTTTGCTCAAAATATTGAAATGCACACAACATTATGGGTGACATACCAAAGTTCAAAAGAGGACAAATTGTTGGTGCACGTCTTACTGGCACATCTGTGACCAAGACAGCAAGTCTTTGTGATGTATCAAGAGCCACGGTATCCAGGGTAATGTCAGCATACCACTAAGAAGGACGAACCACATCCAACAGGATTAACTGTGGATGCAAGAGGAAGCTGTCTGAAAGGGATGTTCAGGTGCTAACCCGGATTGTATCCAAAAAACATAAAACCACGGCTGCCCAAATCACAGCAGAATTAAATGTGCACCTCAACTCTCCTGTTTCCACCAGAACTGTCTGTTGGGAGCTCCACAGGGTCAATATACACGGCCGGGCTGCTATAGCCAAACCTTTGGTCACTCATGCCAATGCCAAACATCGGTTTCAATGGTGCAAGGAGCGCAAATCTTGGGCTGTGGACAATGTGAAACATGTATTGTTCTCTGATGAGTCCACCTTTACTGTTTTCCCCACATCCGGGAGAGTTACGGTGTGGAGAAGCCCCAAAGAAGCGTACAGCCCAGACTGTTGCATGTCCAGAGTGAAGCATGGGGGTGGATCAGTGATGGTTTGGGCAGCCATATCATGGCATTCCCTTGGCCCAATACTTGCTAGATGGGCGCGTCACTGCCAAGGACTACCGAACCATTCTTGAGGACCATGTGCATCCAATGGTTCAAACATTGTATCCTGAAGGCGGTGCCGTGTATCAGGATGACAATGCACCAATACACACAGCAAGACTGGTGAAAGATTGGTTTGATGAACATGAAAGTGAAGTTGAACATCTCCCATGGCCTGCACAGTCACCAGATCTAAATATTATTGAGCCACTTTGGGGTGTTTTGGAGGAGCGAGTCAGGAAACGTTTTCCTCCACCAGTATCACGTAGTGACCTGGCCACTATCCTGCAAGACGAATGGCTTACAATCCCTCTGACCACTGTGCAGGACTTGTATATGTCATTCCTAAGACGAATTGACGCTGTATTGGCCGCAAAAGGAGGCCCTACACCATACTAATAAATTATTGTGGTCTCAAACCAGGTGTTTCAGTTTCATTGTCCAACCCCTGTATTTATATGTATTAAACTGTGGCAGAACATCTTCCTACACCATTGACGAACAAGGGAGATGCAAAATATAATAGTGTCATGAGAGTATTAGATTGTTAGTTTGAGTTTTTTAGGCTTTAGCTAATAAATTCCATTACCCTAAATGCCACATTTTGGAGCCTTTGTGAGGAATCGCAAATTCTTTTCCAATTAATCTTGCTGTTTATCTTTAACAACACTGAATCTAAACATCGTCAGTGCCGGTTGCATTAAGTCAGCCACCAGGGTCAGTGGTACTGCTGCGCTCGCCACTAGTGTACATTACCAGTAGCAATACTGTTAAAGGCATTAAACAGCATCAATGTGGTGCGATATGAAGCCATAGTGCTCCATCATTCTATGTAAACTCTAGATCTCTGGATTTCTTCATCTAATTTCTTATTCACCATATTTGTGTAATAGCACTATTTCACAAAAAACACAAATAATACGAATCGCCAAGAATTGCTTAATTTTAGGGTTCATAAAGATTCTTGGAATCTTTGTCCAATTTGTGATGGCTTAAGATTCAGTTACGACACAGATATGATAGACAAAGCTAAATTGTGAGATTCGGCTTAATTCGAATGAATATTTATACGATTTACAAGAAGCTATTAAGAATACTGCACAAAAGTTAGGAATCAGTTATCAATATGCCGAATTCATCTAAGAAACAGGTACGGTTAAATTTGAATTCATTACTATTCTTTACAATTCAAGGGATTTTACATCAAGATATAATTAAAAGGCCCTCACCCTTGCTTGGACATCATTCCAAAATGGATGTTCATTGTAGAGCAGCTGTATTACTGGCCCTGGAACTGAAGTATAAACACCAGCTACTAATAGTTTAAAGAAGACTGCTTTGTCAAGGAAGGAGAAGGGCCCCCAGGTGGTAGGTTAGACTGGCTGAAACCAGCTAGAAGGCTAGAATATGGTCACTACAACAGACTGATGCAGGAGCTGAGGGTGGACGGTCAAGACACTGCTTTACAAATCCCCTATTGAGTAATTCACAGGAATGCCTACAAATCAATTAGAAATTCGTTATGATATCTAAGAATGAACTATGAGTTTGTTAAGAAATAACTGAGATTTTGAAGTTCTAAACCAAAATTTTGAACGGCTGAAAATGTCTGCTACAAATACCAGATTGCTCAAGAATTGTAAGACTAAGAATCAAATACGAATCAGGTATGAATCGAGATTTGTGAATTGCAACACAAATAGCTGTCTTGTCAACACATTCTCCCACCTGAACTGTGGATCTCTGAAACTTCTCCAGTGTCCAAATAGCGCCAATCAGCACACACTCTTTATCTTTCTTCAATTTAATGTGGGCAAGGTGAACATATTTTAGCTAAATGTTGCTGTCAGTGCACTAACAGAGAACGGACTAATAATGATATTTAAATATAGGCCAGAAAACCCCCCAAAAAATCTCTAGTTACCATGGTCCTCCTAGCTGCTTCTCTGATTAATGGCACACTTGACCAACCAAGTCTTGGAAGGTTTGCATTTGTGCCATATTCTTACTATTTTTAAGATTATGTATTGTTCAGTTCAAAGCTTATGATATTGTGTAATAGCCTAAACCCGCTTTAAACTTCACCTTAACTTCCTCCCTGACCTGTCTGCTGCGTTCCTTGGTTTTCATGATGCTGTTTGTTCACTTATATTCTCTAACAAACCTCTCAGGCCTTCACAAAACAGTTGTATTCATACTCAGATTACATTACACTCAGCTGGACTTTGTTTACTGATTCGGTGACTTCTGAAGCCAGTTGGTTGCATTTGATTTTATTTAGGGGTTTCAGAGAGTGAATGCAAAACAATGCCTAAACAATCGCTAATGATACTCCAGTGGTTGTGTTTATATCCAATTTGTTGCAGTCATTACCTAAACTGCCAAATTGTACATAAGTTACTTATATTTGTTGCCCACTAAATACATCGCCCTTCCTTTTTCTTACTGAAGTGTAACTCCCTTTCACAGTATTATTCTTCCTGGTTCTTCTTGGTTGCACCTCTGTGTGTGCAGTTGTGATCCAATGGTATATGACTAAGACTATGATAAGTGCCCTGTCACCTTGTTAACCTGCTTCCCCTCTGATCTTTCGCTGTATTTTATGCTTGGGTGATAATTGTTTTAATAGGGTTTATAAATTTTTTGTAAGAATTGTTAATGAATGCAACAACATTTCTTAAATAGAGCAAATGAGATGGGTAGATCCTGAATATTGCATAAGTGCATAAAATAATATTCCTCGGGTGCAGTTCCCAGAGTTGTATTGTTGGATTTTTCTGAGGCTTGAGGTCCTTTTAAACCTATATTTGCCATTTAATTACTTTTTGACTTACTGAAATAGGCATTAGTTATCACTGAAACCCACTCATTATTATAGGAAAAGATACAGAAGAAATTGGGACAAAAATGTTAAGAGCAAATATCGGAAATTAGAGAATAAGGATGGGTCAAGCTAAGACAAGTAAGGCATGCAGTGTCTGACCTGTCATACGCTTCATACTTCGTCAACTTTTCAATTTCTTGTAATGTTACAATGATAAACTTCAATGTATTTAATTGGGATTTTATGAACAAAGTAGTGCATAACTGTGAGGTAGACAGAAACTTAACAAAATGAAAATCAAGAAATGGCTTTTCAAATAAACTAACAGCCTGGGCAAGAAGAGCAATAATCACATAAGCAGCTAGGAGGCCCATGGTAACTCTGGAGCTGCTGCAGAGAGTCAACTGTTAGGCTTGCACTCCACAAATCTGGCCTTTATTGAAGACAGGCCGTAGAAAAGCCAATGTAGAAAGAAAACCATAAGAATTCCCTTCGTGGTTTGACACTAGAGTGACAGAATATTTTAAATCATAGCTGTTATCACCATACCAATGTATGCAAAATGGCAATCTTAAATGACTACTTGGCTGCAATGCCTGGCAAGCTACAATATGTCAGGTGGCATTCATTAAAACTCTGGCTGCAAATATGTGTTGCCAGGGGCCTGATGTACAAGAGAGTGCACAGCTTTTATACTAAAAGTTTAAGATATTGGGAGAAATTCTGAAACGTGCAGAACACAAACAAATTGAGATGTACGAAACCGTGTGTAGACATGTCACCGCACATGTAACCTTCATACATCCCAATTTGATGTGAATTCTGCTCAGCTGCATGTGGTGCTTGGACTGTCCGGTCTCCACCCCTTTCCCTCTGTAAAACTGAGGCCAGCTACGTGCACAGCTCCAAAATAATTGCCCTGGGCAATCTAAACCGGCTGATAAGCCATGCATTATCATGTCCCAGCAGATCAGTACGATCTCTGAAAAAAACATTACCTCCAACTTCTTCCATCGGGGATGTCGTCCAGCTGTGCCAAAGCTGTTTCGTTGTCCGATGAGCTAACCCCTCCCACCTACTTCCCTATGTCTAAAGGAATTGCTCAATCCATCTCTCCATCCAACGGGTCCGGACTTCCCTAAACCTGAAAGATCTTACTAAGCAGGTTGACTGAAAGTTCTGTTTAAGCTGGTGTCGGGAAATGACTCGCCTAGCCTCTGACAGCCTTCATACAAAAGTCTCACCCTTCTTCAACTGGAGGTCTGGACGACTGAGTAGCCTACCGCAGTCATTCACATTTCAACAGTCACTTTTGTTCACGGCTGCTCATTCCCTAATTTTACAACTGGCTCTTGGTATATGGGCTAGGTTAATTTTAGTGGCTCGGCACGAGCCCCAAGGGCACTGTTTTAACAAACTTGGCAAAGGCAACCTATAAAAACCTCCTAAAATTTCTTAGAACCAGGCAACAAGACTTTTTACCACCAATGAAAAACCAAAAATAAGGTTACTCAAATAATTGAATGTCCACGATTTAACTAGAATTTTATATGCTTTCTTTAATTAGCAACTCTTATGCAGGGGTCAGTAACAGCTTCAATTCAGCAACACAATACATTCAATAATAGAAATAAATCAATCAACTCAACCTGTCTTTCCCTGATACTGAAACTAGTGAGTTTGGAGATGCTTTGAAGACGGAGGCTCGTCCATGCACCCGATGGAGCTGTTCCTTCGGGTAACAACGAGTGGTTTCTTGAGGGGAATACGACTTAATCTTCAGTTTTCTTCCTTTAAGTCGCAGGTACTGATGCTCCAGGCTTCGATGGTTAAACAGAAACTTTGTTGTCATATGTCTCAGAGGACAATAGCTTCCAGAAGCTGAAGAGTTGAAGGAAACCCCGGGGACATAATTGAGGTTGATTCAGGACTTCCAGAAGCCTGAAACTTAGAGCAATCAGCTGTTCACCGATCAAGTTCACTTCTGTTGTCTGGATAAAAAGGCTGTAGATGAAATCAGATTCTTCATTTTGAGGCACAGTCCTTCAGGGCTCACGGGTTGATTCTCTTTTTAATGCAGTTGATCAGCAGGGCTGTGTCTCTGGTACTTCTTCCATTGTTCCACAATAACACAGAAATTTAAGTAGCTATTTATGGACATGTGTCATTGTCTCCAGCTTGTTCACCTTAGAAATCATCAAACCTCACTTGTTTGGAAGTAATCTGCTGATCCGACACCATGTTCTTTTTCAGTGAGAATGAAAGTGTCCCTTAGATGATTCACATGCATTTTATCCTCTTCAGTGCACAGACAGATGAGCATTTCCATCTACATGTGACAAAAACAGAGGAAGTTTTTACAGTTTCCATCCGAATGAGGTTGTTTCCATCATTTTCTAAAGGTGTGTTACATTATTGTATGAGGATAAATATGATTCAGTTTCATCGCTCGGGTTTAAACAATAAAAGCTAATACTCATAACAAAACATCAGGTTTGATGCTCCATGAATTAAACAAAACGGAATGGAGTCATATTTCACTTTATTCAGGTGAGGTTTAGTTCTCTGTAGTTTATTATTGACGATAAAAAAAGTTTGCGTGGCTACCGCACATTTTCACGGCAGGCCAAAAATTTGCGTGGATTTACACACACTTTCATGCAATGTTCATTTTAGTACATTTAGAGTTGTATGTAAAACATTGTGCCACAACATTTTTATGCGTAAGCATGCTTTGTACATGAGGCCCCTGATAAATAAATCTTTACTGTTCTTTATGCCTGGTTTTAGTGACAAAGATCTTAAAGCCCAAGGAGAGGAGTGGGGACAGTGTGACAAGATTGTAATATCATAATATCACCACTTCAATATTTTACAACAATATTTCAATTGCATGTTTTAACAATATTGTACTTCCCGATTTCCCACATGTCAGATAGGGGACACAGCAAGCATGTCGAATGTGCTTTAGTGAACTGACATCAAAATCTTACTTACATTTGGCTTAAGACAGACCTGGGCATGTTACAGCCCATGGGCTACATCCATTTAGATGTCTTAGACAAGCCACTTTAAAATTCAAACCCAGTCCATTAATTCTGTACATGTATACAGATGTATTGCTTTTAATTGGAAAAACCATGTTTTATTTTTCAAGGTGCAATTTTTTTTTTTGCCTAATTAGACACTGTAACGTGCTACTTTAACCCAGTTCTGCACCAATAAACAGAGAGAGGTGCAAGCTGCTCTAAGTAATTTCACTCTTAAATAAATAAAGCATGTTTTCTGAGTGTTTAACAAGATATAAACCTAAGTATTAATTTACAGAAGTTAAATTGGTGTGCTCAGCTTGTGAAATACAGAATCAGATTTGTTCTCAGGGATGACTTACACAGGGTCTCTGGACCTATTTTGTGCTTTTGAATTTTATTTTTGCACATCTCCACTAGACTTGACTTAAACATTAGCTCAGAGCTTATCTGCTTAGCTGTGTTTCTCTCCTAGATGAAGCCACTAAAAGAGCTACTACGGTCATTAACTTTTTACATTTTTAAACACAGAAAGTCCTCCTGGATCAGTACTTTTGTTTTTGTGTATGCTCTGTCTTCTCAAACCTCCAGTCGGATATGGTAGATGGCCGCTCACACTGAGCCCGGTTCTGGTTCTGCTGGAGGTTTTTCCCTGTCAAGGGGGGGATCTTTTCCTCTTTTACTACATGCATGCTCAGTATAAGGGATTGCTGCAAAGTCCACAACACAATGCAAATGACAAGTCTGTCTCTACATGCTGGTAGAGATAATGCTGCAAGTCAGTAACTCGATGCAATCTGCTGGGTTTCCTTAGGAAACTTTTTAACCATCTGGAATAATAAACTGAACTTGACTGCATTGTTTGATAACTAGGATCAATTTGGAATAGGTGGACTTGACTTGGAATCTATACATATCATTTGATTGAATTGATTGTTTTCTGTAAAGTGCCTAGAGCTGATATGTGTCATGAAATGGGTGCTGTATACAATATCTTACATTTTTGTAACTGTTGATGATACAGTATAACGTAGTCAGTGTAAAGCTTGTGTAACAGTAAATTTGTTGTCCCCTAAAAAGATATCAATACACAGCCATTAATGAAAAATTAGTGAAAATTCCCAGATTTTGCCCAGAAGTGTCGATATTTTGTGTGGTCACCATTATTTTCCAGCTCTACCTTAACTCTTTTGGGCATGGGGTTTAGAAGAATTTCACAAGTTGACCCTGGAATCTTCTTCCACTCCTCCACGACATCATCACAGAGCTGATGGATGTTAGAGACCTTGTACCTCTCCACCTTTCGTTTGAGGATGCCCCACAGATGCTCAATAGGGTTTAGGTCTGGAGACATGCTTGGCCAGTCCAGCACCTTTACCCTTAGTTCCTTCAGCAAGGCAGTGGTTGTCTTTAAAGTGTGTTTGGAGTCGTTTTGTTGGAATACAGCCCTGTGGCCCAGTCTCTGAAGGAGGGGATCATGTTCTGCTTCTGTATGTCACAGTACTTGTTGGTATTAAAGATTCCTGTCAGGTTCAAACAACCTGAAATACCTATAACATCACACAAAAAGAGAAAGACAAGAGAATTAGTTTCTTACTCGCTGAGAGGAGAACGGACAGAGATGTGCTTAAGTTACAAATCTCCTACCGCTCCGAAACACACCCCGCTGAACCCTCTTTTTATTTAGGGTGGTCCCTAGTTACATGAACGTTGCTGCTATAAAAGGGTGGGGGAAAACAAACAGCAGCAAGGTGACATAGGTCATGCACACCATTATCCTGTACAAACACGCTTGCATAGTCTCCATAATCTTAAGATATATGCGACCCTTGTTCAGCACGATCAGCTGTTATCCTTGTGATGAGTCCCCAACTGTGACTGCATCATCCCGATTTCACCTTTCCTCCTTGCCTGCAAAAGAACTCATCATGTTTGCTTACAGCATGAAAGTTCATAAAGTTCAAATAGTAAATTCAATTCAATTCCGTTTATTTATATAGCGGCAATTCACAACACATGTCGTCTCAAGGCACTTCACAAAAGTCAGGTACATACATTCCAATTAATCTTAATCATTGAACAGTGCAGTTAGATTCTGTTATTTATTCAAATTGGATAAAAAGTTTTTCTATCTAAGGAAACCCAGCAAATTGCATCCAGTCAGTGACTTGCAGCATTCACTCCTCCCGGATGAGCATGTAGAGACAGTGGACAGTCACTGGCGTTGACTTTGCAGCAATCCCTCATACTGAGCATGCATGTAGTGACAGTGGAGAGGAAAATCTCCCTTTTAACAGGAAGAAACCTCCAGTTAAACCAGGCTCAGTGTGAGCGGCCATCTGCCACGACCGACTGGGGGTTTGAGAGAACAGAGCAGAGACACAAAGAGAACAAAGAAGGACTGATCCAGGAGTACTTTCTATGGGAAGGAAAAATAAATGCTAATGGATGTAGCTCCTTTAGTCGTTTCACTTAGAAAGAAGGAACAGATAAACTCTGAGCCAGTTTTCAAGTTTAGAGTCTGAAGAGAGCACATAGAGTTAGTTACAGTAAAAGCTCAGTCAGTAGCTATGTCTAGGAGAGAGAAAGGGTTAAACACTGGGACGACAGGGCCATGTGGATCATCGGTAGAGGGTGAGCATTAAGTTGTTGCCAGCAGAAGCTTGGAGGATTCCCCTCTCCAGAAAGGTGTTACAGGTAGACACAGAGTCAGGCCAGGTGTAGCTTCTAGGAAGAGAAAAGAGAGAGAACAAAGTTAAAAACTGAAATAACAGCAAATAATACAAAATTGAAGAGTAGTGTGAGAATGTAGCGAAGAGGGTGAAAGTGGTCATTATGTCCTCCAGCAGCCTAAGCCTATAGCAGCATAACTACAGAGATAGCTCAGGATAACCTAAGCCACTCTAACTATAAGCTTTATCAAAAAGAAAAGTTTTAAGCCTAGCCTTAAAAGTAGACAGTTTGTCCATCTAGAGCCCACTGATGGCCATTGTTATACTAAAAACCACAACGATTGGGATACCTCTCTCTGTCAGATTGACCATAAGCATTGGAAAAGAGAGCGGGTCTTACAGGTAGCAGAAATGGAGGGTGTGTTTGCACCTCAACCATGACTGAGCCGGTTTAGGCTAAACCTAACTCCCCCTTACTCCATCCAACAAGGGGAGAAGAAGACAGAGGTAAAATAAGGAAGATAGCTCAGGATAACCTAAGCCACTAACTATAAGCTTTATCAAAAAGGAAAGTTTTAAGCCTAGCCTTAAAAGTAGACAGGGTGTCCGCTTCACGGACCAAAACTGGGAGCTGGTTCCACAGGAGAGGAGCCTGATAACTAAAGGATCTGCCTCCCATTCTACTTCTAGAGACTCTAGGAACCACCAGTAAACCTGCAGTCTGAGAACGAAGTACTCTGTTAGGATTGTATGGAACAATCAGATCTCTGATGTATGATGGAGCTAGATCATTAAGGGCTTTATATGTGAGGAGAAGAATTTTAAATTCTATTCTGGATTTAACAGGGAGCCAATGAAGGGAAAAGCTAAAGTAGGGGAAAATATGATCTCTCTTTTTAATTTCATCAGAACTTTTTGCTGCAGCATTTTGAATCAGCTGAAGGCTTTTAACTGCATTTTGTGGACATCCTGATAGTAAAGAATTACAATACTCCAGCCTTGAAGTAAAAAATGCATGGACTAGTTTTTCAGCATCACTCCTGGACAGGATATTTCTAATTTTTGCAATGTTCCGGGATAAAAAAGGAAATCCTAGAAACCTGTTTAATATGGGATTTAAATGACATGTCCTGGTCAAAAATAACACCAAGGTTTTTTACTTTATTATCGGAGGTCAATTTAATGCCATCCAGGTTAAGTGATTGACTTAGTAGTTTCTTTTTTAAAGACTCCGGTCCAAAGACGACAACTTCTGTCTTGTCTTAATTTAGAAGCAGAAAATTTAAAGTCATCCAAGTTTTTATGTCTTCAAGACATGCTTGTAGTCTATCTAACTGGTTGGACTCATCAGGATTTATGGGTAAGTAAAGCTGAGTGTCATCAGCGTAACAGTGAAAATGTATTCTATGCTGCCTGATAATTTGACCTATTGGAAGCATATATCTAGTAAAGAGAATTGGCCCAAGTACTGAACCCTGTGGTACTCCACAATTAACCCTGGAGTTTAAAGATAATTTATCATTTACATGAACAAACTGGAATCTGTCAGACAAATAAGATTTAAACCAGCCTAGCGCTGTTCCCCTGATCCCTACAGCATATTCCAGCCTTTCTAAGAGAAATTTATGATCGACTGTATCAAATGCAGCACTGAGATCTAACAGGACAAGTACGGACAAAAAGTCCATTATCTGAGGCAATAAGAATATCATTAGTGACTTTCAGCAGAGCTGTTTCAGTGCAATGATGAGCTCTGAAACCTGACTGAAACTCTTCAAACAGGTCATTGCTGTGTAAATGCTTACACATTTGATTAGCAACTATTTTCTCAAGAATTTTAGATAAGAATGGAAGATTGGATATCGGTCTGTAATTTATTAAGTCATCTCGATCAAGTGAAGGTTTCTTAAGCAAATGTTTAATTACAGCTACCTTAGCTTGTGGTACATACCCATTTACTAAAGATTAATTAATCATATCTAAAATGGGGCTGGTAATCAGAGGGAACACTTCCTTAAATAATTTGGTTGGGATTGGGTCTAACATACAAGCTGAAGGTTTAGATGAAGCTAATATTTCTGATAACTCAGGAAGCTCCACAGGACCAAAACAGTCCAAACACAGATCAGGTTCTACAGTTATTTCCAATGCTGTCTCACTTGTTGAGGATGAAGTAATCATCTCTGGGAGTGTGTCAAAGATTTTCTTCTTAATAGAATCAATTCTATTCTGGAAGAATCCCATAAAGTCATGACTGCTGAGAGCTAAGGGAATGGATGGCTCAACAGAGCTAGGACTCTGTGTAAGTTTAGCAACTGTACTAAAGAGAAACCTAGGATTATTCTTGTTCTCTTCTATTAAGGATGAGAAATAAGCTGTTCTAGCTTGGTGAAGTGTCTTTTTATACAACAGTAGGCTATTTTTCCAGATTAAGTAGGAATCCTCTAGGTGTGTAGGGCGCCATTTTCTCTTCAATTTTCTAACATTGTGCTTTAAAGTACGCAGCTCTGAATTAAACCAGGGAGCAAGTCTCCTATGAATAATTACCTTCTTTTTCAAGGGCGCTGCATTGTCTAATGCACCACGCAATGATGAAGTAACACTATGAACAAGAGAATCAGTTTGTGAAGGGGAAGAAACAAAATTATTGCCCTTCACTGTGTTTTTCTGTGATAATGAGGAAATTAAAAGTGGAACAGATTTTTTAAAGGTTGTTACAGCATTGTCTGATAATGATCTACTATAATGAAATTTTCTTTCAGGTGTGGAGTACTCTGTTAAATTAAACTCAAAGGTTATTAAAAAATGGTCAGACAGCACAGGGTTGTGAGAAAATATTGTTATGTCTTTATACTCAATGCCATATGTCAGCACAAGGTCCAGAGAATGAAGACAAACGGGTAGGTTTGTTAATGTTTTGAGTAAAGCCAATTGAGATACCATTAAAGGCTATATTTAAGCTATCTCTTTCAGTGTCAACATGAATGTTAAAATCCCCCACTATAATAACTTTATCTGTATTTAACACTTAATCAGATAAAAGGTCTGAAAACTGATCTAAAAATTGAGAGTAAGGGCCTGGTGAACGGTACAAAACAACAAACAGAAGTGGTTTTAGTGCTTTGCAATTTGGATGAGGAAAACTAAGGATTAAATATTCAAAAGAGTTGTAGCTATTGATTGGTCTGGGACTAGTCAATAAATCGGACTGAAAGATGGTTGCTACTCCTCCTCTTTGCCCAGTATTTCAAGGAATTAGAAAATTTCAATAATTAGTAGGAGTTGACTCATTTATAGTAACATAATCCTCTTGCTGCAGCCAGGTTTCTGTGAGGCAAAATAAATCAATCTGATTGTCACAAATCAGGTCACTAACTAGCAAAGTCTTTGAAGAGAGAGATCTTATGTTCAGTAAGCCACATTTAATTGTTTTATTTTTATTTTTATTCTGAGTTGTCTTTATTTTTATTAGATTTTCCTGATTTCCTCTTTTTAGATAATTTTTTAATCTATTCAATTTTTGCCGTGGGCGAGACACTGTCTTAATAGGGTAATGGGTAAGGTAATACTAGAGGAAATGTAAGATAAATCTATATACAATTATTCCAACAATTCCCGCAATGAACTGTAGCTTCCCACAGCTGTCAGCACTCATGCAGCTCCAAACCATGACATTCCGATTACAATTCTTTGGTTGACCAACTTCCAGTGATCAGTATGAGAGAGTGTGAGAGTGATAACACCAAATTTAACACACCTGCTGCCTATTCACACCTGAGACTTGTTACACTAACGAGTCACATGACACCGGGGAGGAAAAATGGCTAGTTGGGCACAATTTGGACATTTTCAATTAGTGGTGAAGTAACTGTTGTTGCCAGTGGTTTTTACATTAATGGCTGTGTGTTGAGTTATGTTGATGGGACATCGAACTTACATTGTAAGCTGTACACTGCCTACTTTCTATTTTATCAAAGTGTCAAATCTTCAGTGAGATATATTACAATTGTATAAAATAAAATATTTACAAAAACCTGAGGGGTGTACTTACTTTCATGAGCTACTGTAAATTAACTTAAGTGAATAGTTTTGGCTCTGTTGATACAAATGGCATAAAATGTGACAGGAGTATTTTGAGATGAATTTAAATGTTTTATCATTTCCTCATCAGGTTTTTAATATATCTTTCATACTAAATTGAAATGTCCCTTTTGTGTTATTTTGTGCCACTGATTCCTATAAAAAGCATTCTGAATATAGAACTATACTGAAATCAGATTTTTATGTCTTTTCCATTCCCAAACAAAATTCTAGTTTAGGTGTGGGAAACCTTTTCCTGAGAAAAGAGAGACTTTTTAAATAATTTAAAATAAATGTGGTGAAGAATGAAGTTCATAATGTTATTTATGAAGAAGTGGAAAAACATAGCAGTTGCATTATATTCCTTTGGCGATATTTAAAAGCTCGTTTTTTGCATCCAAGGAACACGTGTGGCATCTCATAAATATAAAATTTCAGTCGTCACTGTGGCCAGTAACATTTTATTGTGTCTGTTGTTTCTAAAAGACATACAAGTTACCATCAAATATGTACTTTGAAAAGTTCAGCCAGTGGTCTGGGCATTGACAGCCGTCACAGTTTCTTATGGAGCCCTTTGGGGAAAACATTTGCCCGTCCCTGGTTGAAGACATCATCATCCCTGGTTTAGCATTCAAACTAGATTAGTGTACATCCTCCACCTTAACCATAGAAATGCTAGTTTCTATCTATCTGTCACAATACTGAACTTACCATCATTGCTTCTACTCTACTTTCTGATGAGATTATATTTTGTTGACCACGCTCTCCTTCATACTGATTTCCTGCTACCTGTGCAAATTTTTACATATTTGTTATTGTGTGTGCAGCTTAGAGCTTGCTAAATGTTTCATTAATTGCCCTCCCAACAGGAAGACTCAATCACAGTTTATCAAGGTTTATTTAAAAGATTAACCTCACTACTGTAAGGTCAACAGCCAGATATTTTTCTATTGTATAATTCAGCTGACGAATACTTGCATCCATGTCAAACATGCAGAGAGGGAATGAAAGGTTGTGAAGGGCCAACTGTGCACAGCTGTTTAGGTGAAAAACTGCCCTTTAAAATGCCCTGTGTCCTTCACAGCAAACTACCAACATGAGTGATCGCTTACATATTACAGTTCAGGCTAAACTATTCATCATAAAGTCTCGGTGATGGATACACTGGCTGAGGATTTAACATTACAGGCTGTATTTAGGTCAGGATGAAATAATGACTCCTGCTGATAAGCATGCATTCTCACTTTTGCATTTTCATGAATAAAATATTGCAAATCAGACTATGGTGACTGTTACTTTAGTCACACTTGATTCTGCTTTATACAACATGTTCAATAAAAAAGCTATCTTCAGTTTACTGATATGATAATATAAGTTACCCCCAACCCGTTCAAATCGATTCTCAGGCTTGGACAATAACTCTCAAAGTATTAAAAAATCCTCTCCTCTATAAAAAACATATTTGCACAGATTAAATTGTACAATTCGCAGAAGCGAAGCAGATCTGATCACTGCTTAGGGTTGAGGGGCATTCCTTGTCAAGGATTCAGTAAAGAAAACTAATCAAAGGGTGACGCAAGATGCAGCTATTTATCCAAACAGCAGAGACATTTTTAGAGAAAATTAAAAGCTGAAAATATTCTCTCAAGTCGGCACTAAAATCTTAACTCAATCAAGCAGCTGCTTATTTCTGCTGCAGGGAGGAGACAGATTAAAATGAGGATGACAGCCAGGGCTGTGGTGTGGGTTTCAGAGGTACAAAGACAACTAAATCATTTAACAGATTAAAAACAAAAAGTAGTCTTTAAACAAAGACAGCTAATGCGTCCTGATTGGAGACTGCTCGAGGAATAAAACTCATTTATCAGGAGAATAAAAGAATACTGCAAAAAGTGCCTTAAACAAAGACTTAATGTGGATGATTTTAATGTTATGCCCCGTCTCAGTCAGATGGTGTACAGTAATTGTATATCTGACAGTGTTTAAATAATTAAACAAGTGAAAACAAGCTTTGGAAAACTATGAACTTAAAAGCACTGCCAGTTAAGAGGCCTGAGGCCTCTTAAAATTTTCAGTGTGAAGTGTGTACAGGTCCTGCATTTAGTGCTCTCCGGATGAACAGATTGCTCAGGACGCATACTCATGCCTGGTAGTGTTCAGGGATAAAACTGTTTATAAACACATTGGGATACAGACATGGACGAATCTGAATTAACAAAGGTCCAAACTCGATTATCTTGATCTCGATTAATGACCTAATTTTATGAAACATAAAAGGCAGAACTCGAAAGTGTGTAAGTGTGGCACTGGGACAGGTTATGGTAAACACATAACAGAGCCATAAGGATATGGCTGAGAAAGTGACTGCGCATGGGCCACAACATGTACAGGCTGTATAAAGCTAAACCGGTATATTCTGAAACACAATATACATAAAAAACCCTGTTACACATTTCCATCCAAAGTAAAACAGCTGATCACCGTCAACCAGAGAACCATCCCCTCTAACCGAGAGAAGGTGTAGCTAATTGCAAAGGTCAGTGGAACTCTCAGTCATTGGGACCCAGGAGCACTGTTTAGGATAATTCATGATCTCCGCACTCTACAACGAGACCAAACCAAAGCGATGGGATCAAGGTAGGATGCCTTGAACATGTGATATTTGGACAGTCAGCATCATGGAACCATTTGTCACCACAACGGCGCTAGCCATTTGCATGCTACAAAGGAGTGAAGTGAATAAGAAATAACTGGTGCCTTTTTTCCCAGGTTTTAGATCATCTTAAGATATTACTAATAAATGTGCTAAAACTAAACGTGTGTTGACACAAAGATTGAGGTAATAGCGAGGAAACAGAGCAGAAGGAGGCTGTACAATAGCATGACTGCTTCATCTCTACTCCTCTAATGAGGGGGTGTTGAGGCTTTACCCCAGATGTGCGCAGATTGCAGGTCTTCAGACACTGCTAAAGTGGTTTACTGAACCTTGGGATAGCACAGCATATTAGCCTCTGCATGCACCATGAGATCCAGAGAATCTAGAGATTTGCAATTTCTGTTTGTGTCACAAGCCGAGGACAGTTATGGAGGGGAGAGGCAGCAAGAGTAGAAATAGAAGGAAGAGGTGAGGGAGCTAGATGGCACAGTGTGATGTCTCTTAGGGGCTGAGGGAAAGTGAGAAAAAGAAGGAGAAAAACAAAGACATGGAGGAAAGGGAGACTGCTTCACTGTCAGCTGCTACTTGGAAACAGAGAAAGGCCAGGCACATTTTGGCAATGAAGGCACCTGAAATCCATTCAAATTAAAACATACGCTGACACAAACAGCGGTGCATGAATACAAAGAGTTACTTGGCTGTGTTTGTTTGTTGAGCCTGTGGAGAAGAGGAAGCAGGGGAAAGTGTCCTTTTCTAGGGTGCAGCCTGTACATGTGTGTTTGTCTAGCTGTCTGCCTGCTTGTTGGTTTAAAAGTTCCCCTGCTCAGCTTCAGATGCATGTGTACTAATGCCTGCATCCAGACATTTACTTTCGCTGTGTGTGAGAGCATAAGGCTTGGTGTAAGCGAGCATCAGGGAGCTGGGGGCTAGAGAGTTTTGGGAAAGGTCGTGAGCCGCAATGGCTTGGCGTGGTGGCATATTTCATTTATAAGCTCATTGGGGCATTGCTGTGCTGCAGGGAAAATGAAGCTGTAACTCCTTGGTTTGCACTGAAACGGCACTGCATGTTCTGTTAGTGAGGTGAAATAGGCCTCCTTCGATCTGTGTATTAAAAACTCATGTTGTTTGATGGGATTTCACTTGAAAAATGGGTTGTTTCACTTGTTTAATTCGTGTTTATAGGCTAGATCCACTTTTTTAGGAAAGAAACACAATGAGGTTTAAAAAAAAAGAGAAAAGGAGTAAATGCATACAAGGCCACTTTCTTTTTTTACAGCTTAGTGGTAGTCAAATATTGACTCACACCTACAATTTTTAAATGAATAAATACAAGTCTACATTGGATAGACTCTTGATGTACCACTGATTCCACAGATCATCAATAAGACTTTGGCCTTAGTTTTGTTAAGGCCGTTACATTCCTTTAGGAACATATCCAAATATGTTACAATAGAGTGATCCCTGTCTATTGTATTTCTTACGTAAATAACATTTCGGCATCGCCTATCTACTTGTATTATACTGTTTTAAATACAAGTTATCTCCAGCTAGGCGTGGCTTCTTAAGTGCTTTTTTTTTGGATGCACCAGAAAAATTCTTTGGCATGAATTTTGCAACTTAGAGACACTATACATAACACAAATAAGCAGTACTGCTGCAAAATGTAAGCAAACACTACTCAAATGTTGTAGCAGTGACCTGATAATAATTTTGCCTACTTTCATGCAGACACTCTCTCTGTGCCAATTAAGGCGGCTTCAACCTATTTTGTGGTTGTTTCAGCTAATACGTATTTGACCACTGGGGAACTTTAATCCCTAGATGGTCAGTTGATATTTGCCAAAATATGACTTAAACAATCATGCTATGAGGCTAAAGAAATCTAAGAAAGAGTTTGCTTTTTTTTCCAATTTAAACTGAACAAGTATGGGTTAGTTGCAAAGCATCTACTACAAGGCAGCTACACAGAGGTTTACAAAGTTGCAAGCTGAGGCTTGACTGCAGTTGTGTCATGCAACAGGACAATGATCCCAAGAACACTGGTTAATCAAAAAAACAAGGAATAACAAAAAATGAATCAAGGTGTCACAATGGTCCAATCAAAGTTCCTACTTTAAACTGACAGAAATACCATGGTGGGACCTAGAGAAAACTTCTGAAATGTGTTTGAAAAGCTGCTGTCACAACATTTCCTATCTTGCCTTGGTGAATTAACAATACATTTTACGTGGGTCAAAACATGAGAAAATGAAAAGTATTGTGTGGAACATCCGGGTTTGTCATTTAAAGTATGTGTGTTCCTTTTGATCCACCTCTGATTTGAATAGCATGTGTGTAGGGATTAAGGGTGTAGAATTCAAATCTGTCACGATGGGGTTCTTTAAAACAGTGGGCCCAAATTTCCTCACAGCTATTTGAGAGATTCATAAAGTCATAGGGAAGTTATTAATGCTGAAGATGGTTTTGCAAAGTATGGTATCCTTAGTTTTTTTCATAACTGTCTTGATATACACGGAAACCTTTTTCCTACTTCTATGTGTTCAGATTATTTTTAAAAGTTCTAAAACCACTCAATGTACCAGGTATGATGCAACACCAATACAACTATTCCTTCTCTCTTCTGACTGAATTAATCTCCAAACTTTTCAATAAAGTTGTGGTGTCATCACCTTTACCCAGACAGGCTGGGCTGACAGAAATGTAAAAATGAGCATGACTTTTTTCGCACCATGTAGTCTGGGGAGGGCGAAGCTTGTCACTCTCTAAGACTCTGACACACCATTTCAACCCATTATCCACCTCCACTGTGTAATGTGGTGTCATTTGGTGCTCATTTCACTTATTTCTGTCAGACCAGCCTGTGTGTGACAATAATGGGCTGAACACTGAACAGTATACATGTCATTGCTTGTTAACCAGGTATGAGGAGCATTAATGAGATCTCTCCCTGAGTCTTATTTCCGCTGGCTCCCAGACATCAGGAGAAAAGTTCATCTAACTCGGACTGAGCTGGATGACAGAAGAACAGGAGGCTTTTCGTTTAACATATCTCACATTTCTTTCACCTTTAACACTGCTCAATACTGGCTGATAGCTGACCTTTAGCAGGAGAATGAGAAAGGCCTACAACTGTAAGCCCCCACTCACACACGAGCAGGCTAAAGCACACAAATACACACTCTTCTCTAAGGTCATAGCACGAGGCAGTCAATAAGAGCGGTGAGCTTTTGTGTTTGCCAATTCTCCTCAGCAAACACTTGCCGGTTGCAAAAGACAAACACGAGGAGGAGCCTCTCTAGCAAATTGGTGGAGGAGCACACACAAAGGCACGCTGTCATTTTTGATGTTAAAATGAAAATATAATGCAGTGCTATCTTTCTGCAGCCACTGAGTGACATGCAAGCGTGATTTAACAGGGCCTCTGACACTGAGCCATTGTTGCTGCAGGTTAAACAACCAGTCATACCAGCAGGTAAACAAAGGGGAAAACGGTCACCAGCTGATATACACACACGTGGGAGAAAATTGCACTCGGAGGTGCGCTCACTGCCCCAAAATCCTGTAGAGACGAACATTAAGTCATACAAACACCTTGAGTGTCAGCCTTGGCTGTGAAAGGCAGGAGAAGATGGATGGTCTCTAGCCTCGGCTGCTCATCCAGTGATGAATGACCAGATAATTTCCAGGCCACACACACTCACACAAACCAGCTAACACACCTACACTCCATCACACGCTCAGATATATTTGTATGAAAACCAGCTTGATTGCAAAAAAAAAAAAAAACATGTTTAACACATGCATGTTGTGTCATGTTCTCATGCGTCTTGCTGGGACTTTTCTACATTTATGTAAAGTTAAAAGGGTGCTGGCAAGTATTTCCAATGAAGATGCATGTAATTCTGGCAGTCTGTATTGCCTGCAGTACAGTGCCCTACAAAAATACTACCACTTAATCTTTTTCACAAACCTCCATATATTTTATTGGTATTTTATGTTACAGACCAACAACAGTTAACACATAATTGTGAAATGGAACACTAAGGATGTTTCTTAACGGAAATCAGGAAAGTGTGGCATGCATTTTTATACACCCCCCTTTACCCCTGAAAGAAATTCAGTCCAACCAATTACCTTGAGAAGTAACCTAAACAGTAAACTGAGACCAATGGTGAGTATTTTAATTTCAGTATAAACACAGTTGGTCTGTGAAGGCCTTAGAAGTTTGTCAAAGAATATTAGTGAACAAACAGTATCATGAAGACCAAGGAACACAGAAGACAAGTTAAGGAAAAAGGCCCAAGGTAACTCTGGAGGAGCAGCAGAAATACACAGCTCAGGTAGGAGAATCCGTTGACAGGACAACTATTAGCCCTGCAATAACCTAACCCTAACCCTGTGTGAGAATATGATTGCTCCCTAAAACAAATGATGTTGTGATTCTAGAATTGCGCCGCTCAAGGTGGCAGCAGGTTGGAGTGGCTCTGTTACTTTTTATTCAGATTGTTTCTTTTTAACAACACAAGTTCCTCTTGTGGTAGATAAAAGTTAATATTTTTTTTAGATGATTATCCTCTCTGGTGTTGGATGCTGTGCAGCTGGAAGGATTTTTGCTGAATTTTTTCCTTCTGGACATTTGTTATGATGTGTCGCCATGGCAACGGGGATGTTGTTTTTTTTTTTTTACAGCTGGGATCAGCTGATGAATATCTCAAACGCTCAAATAATACGTCAACTACAACCCCAAATCTCTGATGAGTTGAAAAGGAGGTGCCGTGAATGCAGAGCAGGAGCAAAGAGGAGAGAGAGAAGAAGGAAGTTCAAACCATCTCTTTCATCAATCATGATGGGCAATGTGAAATCATTGGGAAACAAGTTGGATGAACTCTAAGCCCTACAAAGGACCCAGCCAGAGTAGTGGGAATGCAGTATTATGTTTTTCACTGAGACATGGCTGCAGGATCATATCCCTGACTCCAGCATCTAACTGCCAGGCTTTCTGATCATACGAGCAGACAGAGATTAAAAGAGGAGCAGCAAACGCAAAGGAGGTGGACTAGCAGTACTTGTGAACAACAGATGGTGTAATTCAAAACATGTTACTATGAAGTGTCATTTCTGCAGTCCAGATGTTGAACCGTTAGCAGTAAGTTTTTATCGATATTATTTACCCAGAGAGTTCATCAGTCTTATTTCGGCAACAGTTTACGTTCCACCTTTATCTGTTGCTGACATTGCATGTGATGCCATCAGCTCAGTTGTTGCTAAGCTACAGACACAACACCCCAATGCGTTTGTGGAAATATCTGGTGATTTTAACCATGATTCACTCTGCTACACCTTCAATGTTTCAACAGTTTGTCTGCTGTTCTACCAGAGAAAACAAAACGCTGGACTTGTTTTATGCAAATGTCAAGGACTTATACATCTCTAAAGCAAGACCTCCTCTATGCAAATCAGATCACAATCTTGTTTTTCTTTGTTCGAAATATACAGGGGTTGGACAATGAAACTGAAACACCTGGTTTGAGACCACAATAATTTATTAGTATGGTGTAGGGCCTCCTTTTGCGGCCAATACAGCGTCAATTGTCTTGGGAATGACATATACAAGTCCTGCACAGTGGTCAGAGGGATTTTAAGCCATTCTTCTTGCAGGATAGTGGCCAGGTCACTACGTGATACTGGTGGAGGAAAACGTTTCCTGACTCGCTCCTCCAAAACACCCCAAAGTGGCTCAATAATATTTAGATCTGGTGACTGTGCAGGCCATGGGAGATGTTCAACTTTACTTTCATGTTCATCAAACCAATCTTTCACCAGTCTTGCTGTGTGTATTGGTGCATTGTCATCCTGATACACGGCACCGCCTTCAGGATACAATGTTTGAACCATTGGATGCACATGGTCCTCAAGAATGGTTCGTAGTCCTTGGCAGTGACGCGCCCATCTAGCACAAGTATTGGGCCAAGGGAATGCCATGATGTGGCAGCCCAAACCATCACTTATCCACCCCTATGCTTCACTCTGGGCATGCAACAGTCTGGGTGGTACGCTTCTTTGGGGCTTCTCCACACCGTAACTCTCTCGGATGTGGGGAAAACAGTAAAGGTGGACTCATCAGAGAACAATACATGTTTCACATTGTCCACAGCCCAAGATTTGCGCTCCTTGCACCATTAAAACCGACGTTTGGCATTGGCATGAGTGACCAAAGGTTTGGCTATAGCAGCCCGGCCGTGTATATTGACCCTGTGGAGCTCCCGACGGACAGTTCTGGTGGAAACAGGAGAGTTGAGGTGCACATTTAATTCTGCCGTGATTTGGGCAGCCGTGGTTTTATGTTTTTGGATACAATCCGGGTTAGCACCCGAACATCCCTTTCAGACAGCTTCCTCTTGCGTCCACAGTTAATCCTGTTGGATGTGGTTCGTCCTTCTTGGTGGTATGCTGACATTACCCTGGATACCGTGGCTCTTGATACATCACAAAGACTTGCTGTCTTGGTCACAGATGCGCCAGCAAGACGTGCACCAACAATTTGTCCTCTTTTGAACTCTGGTATGTCACCCATAATGTTGTGTGCATTTCAATATTTTGAGCAAAACTGTGCTCTTACCCTGCTATTTGAACCTTCACACTCTGCTCTTACTGGTGCAATGTGCAATCAATGAAGACTGGCTACCAGGCTGGTCCAATTTAGCCATGAAACCTCCCACACTAAAATGACAGGTGTTTCAGTTTCATTGTCCAACCCCTGTAAGCCCCTTGTTCAGAGGCAACCTGTAATTAAAAAGAACTGTGAGAAGATAGTCACAGGAAGCTGAAGAAGCCCTGCAAGGTTGCTTTGATGCTGCAGACTGGGATGCACTGTGCCAGCCACATGGAGAGGACATCAATGCCATGACTGAGTGTGTCACTATATAAACTTCTGTGTGGATACCACCATCCCCACCAGAACAGTGAGATGCTTCCCCCAATAACAAACCCTGGATCACCAGTCACCTGATTGACCTGCTGAACAAGAAAAGAAAGCCTTCAGAGAGGGAGACAAGGAATTATTGAGGAGTATACAGAAGATAAGAGACAGCAAAGAGATATACAAGAAGAAGCTGCAGAGCAAGCTCCAGCAAAAGAATAACGGAGATGTGTAGTCAGGGATGAGCAAGATCACAAGCTTCAAGCAGAAAGAAGATCGGACCAATGGATGTCTGGACAGAGCCGCCAATGAACTAAACACATTCTTCAATAGGTTCAGTTCAGTAGCAAGCTCAGCATTCTCCTCTCCTGCTCACAACCAAACAGATATGCCACCCTCCTCTGACCCACAGCTTTCCTGTCACACCTCAAATGTTTTATCTTCAACGTCAGCCATGGACCCTTCTGCTTTTACATGTTTGCCTTCAACCAAATCAGAAGATATTGATGCTTCCTTTGCCTCCACCTTCCACCTGTTTGTCTCAAGAAGTCAGGTGAAGCAACAACTGCAAAGACGGAACCAGAATAAGGATGCAGGTCCACATTGTGTCAGCCCTAGAGTCCTTAAGGCCTGTGCAGAGCAGCTCTGTTGGATTTGCAGCACCTCTTCAACCATAGCCTGGCCCAGAAGAAGGCTCCAGTGTTGTGGAAGACGTCATGTCTTGTTCTGGTACCAAAGAAAACTCACCTATCAGTCCAAAATGACTATAGACCTGTTGCCCTGACATCCCACACCATGAAGGTCATAGAGAGACTCCTGTTGGCCCACCTGAAGAAGTAAACAAACTATAAAGACCCTCTTCAGTTTGCTTATCGCTGTGGAGTTGGATTTGAAGATGCCATCGTACACCTGCTTCAACAAACCCGCTGTCATCTGGACAAAGCCAGCAGCACTGTGAGGATCATGTTTCTTGATTTATCCAGTGCATTCAACACAATTCAACCTGATTTGCTTTGTCAGAAACTCCAGAAGACTCAGGAGGAGGCCTCAAAAATCTCCTGGATCAAAGACTACCTTATCAAACAGACCACAGTTTGTGAGACTGAAGGGTTGTGTGTCTAACTAGGTAGTCAGCAGCACAGGAGAACCACATGGGACAGTACTTTCACCATTCCTTTTCACTCTGTACACCTCAGACTTCCAGTACAAGACAAAGCCCTGTCATGTACAGAAATACTCTGATGATTCTGCAGTCGTGGGGTGGATCAGAGCTGGACAAGAAGCAGAGTACAGGGAGCTGGTAGACCACTTTGAGGGATGGTGTGGAAACAATCATCTCATCTTGAATGTGAATAAAACAAAGATGATTGTAGATTTTAAGAGAAAAAAGAATAGGTCAAGCACTAGTTTCATCATTGGAGAAGAAGTGGAGGTGGTAGAGGAGGATAAATACCTCGGTGTTCACCTGGAAAACAGACTGGAGTGGAGATGAAACTGTGAAGCCATCTACAAGAAGTGACAGAGCAGACTGTACTTCTTGAGGAAGCATAGGACCTTCAGTGTTTGCAACAAGATGCTGCATATTTTCTATAAGTCTGTTGTGGAGAGTGTGATCTCTTCTGCCATCATCTGCTGTGGTAGCAGCATCAGAGCCAGGGACATTAAAAAACTCAACAAGTTAATAAAGAAGGCTGGCTCTGTTCTGGGGACTCCTCTGGAACCTCTGGAGATCATTGTGCAAAGAAGGATGCTTCATAAAATGAGGAACATTATGGAGAACCCTGAGTGTCTTCAGTCAGAGGCTTCCACAGGAGATCCTTCCTGCCCATAGCCATCATTATCTTCAACAGCTCTTTGAAGAAACCTGCATAATATGAGCCACAAAAACAATTAATTTCCCTTCGTGATTAATAAAGTTTTTTTAAATTGAGTAGCCATCATCATCTACAACAGCTCTTTGAAGAAACCTGCATATGAGCCACAAAAACAATTAATTTCCCTTAGTGATTAATAAAGTATTTTTGAATTGAATTGAATTGAATTGAATTGAATGATCGCTTGCACTACCTTTCCCAGCAGCAACTGCCATGTCATTTATGGTATCTGGCAATGAGTCTTTCACACTGGTTTGGAGATCAGGCACATTTGAGGGGTTTGGAGCAAGAATGGCTTAAAGTCAAACCACAGTCTTTCAATCTGAAGTCCAGACTTTGACTTGTTCAATCCAAAATGTCCCTTTTTAAAGGCATTCAGAGGTGGACTTGTTGATATTCTTTGGATCATTGTCCTTCTGTATAACCTAAATAGGCTTGAGCCCAAGATACCAAACTGATGATCAGACATTCTGCTTCAGGATTTTTTGGTAAACAGAAGAATTCGTGGTTCCATGAAATACAGCAAGACATAGGCCTTCAAGCAACAATTTGTTCTCGGTTCTTTGTGAACTCCAGGATGAGTTGTCAGTGCACTCTTGGAGTAATTTTGGTGGGCCAGCCACTTTTGGAAAGGTTAATTACTGTTCCATGTTTTTTCTATATCGAGGTAATGACTGTTAGTCTCAAAGCATTAAAAGTGGCTTTGTAACGCTTTCCAGACTGTTGGGACCATGGATTTCAACATTAAAACTCCGGTATACACTTTTCTGGAGTTGTCAAAATAAATTGCATTTAACAGACTTTCAGCACAACTTCAGAAGGGGGAAAGGGGGGTAACAGCAGACTTCCCATGATGCCACTGGCTGTATAAAAACACCCCCTTTCCAATGGCCCGATCTCTCCAAGCCGGTTGATCATCGGACCAGGAGCAGACACAGCATGCTGAAGTCTTTTTGCTGGCAAAAAGACATAATCTCTTCGAACTGGATCCAAGAGTCTCATATGATCACCGATCATATGCAAAGATAAGTATGAGTGAATAACTGTTTGTGTACCCAGTATTAATTCATAAAAACGGGAATTAAGGTACACGCCTGGCTTGACTTTCTCTCCGAGGCCTGCTGAAGCAACGGTGTCCCAGAAAAGTCCCCAGCAGAGACGCGGTTTCTACAACCCGAGTGAAGCGGTTTTCCTTGCCTGAGAGAAGGACGACAAGTAGCCGCATCACCGGTAACGTGCAGTTTTGGCCGGCCGACAGAACGGGCCGCCCACCCACAGCTTTGTTAGGTTAGCCGAAGGCTAACCGCTTGTTGACTGTGGACGTTTCTTCAAACTTCGCCCTTGGACAACGTTTCCTCACCACGGTTCATGAGGTTAAGTGTTTGGGCAGAATAAAAGTTAGGATGAAATGATTTAAACATTTTTCATTTTATGAAATTTGGTTTTGTTTGTGTGAAACTGCTATCTTAGTCCTAGCAGGCTATCTGCAGCACACGTGGTCAGTTTGTGTTCTGTGTTTGTGTTTTTTTTTTAAAGTTAAGACAAACTTTATTTAAAGGGTGATTTTAAACACAGAAGATTGCTCATAACGCGCCGTCCGCGCTTAGGCATTTTAACCCTTTATTGACGGTATTTTAAGTGTGTGTGTTTTGATTCTGGATGCTAAGCTATCAGCCTCCTTTGTTAGCTTAACTGCTGACAGCCTAGGCAACGTGCTTGCTGCTAAAGAATATTTAATTCATGCAGTCAGGCATGGTCAATTTAACTGATTTCTTGATTCTACAAGTCAGGCAGTAATCAGACCTGGATGTGGCTAGCGAAATTGAATTAAAAAGTGTGCTTCTTTTATGATTTCACATGTCGTTGAGTTTATAATCCCACAGGGTTAGGTTGCATCGGCTAGTTTTTTTCCCCAAATAATTAAAATCATAATTGAAAAAACGCTTCTTGTATTTACTCAGGTTACCTTTGTCTGATATTAAAATCGAGCTACACTGTGACACAGTTGTTGCTTGGCGGCAAGAAAGTCCTTGGTTTAAATCCCAACAAGTGGCTTTTCTTCATGGAGTTTGTTTTCCCCATGCATACATGTGGTCTTTCTGGGTACCTCATCCTGTACTCACAATCCAAAAAAAAAATCAATATTAGGTTAATTGGTTCCTCTTAATTGACCTCAGCTATACTTGTGTTCACATATGGTTGTTTGTCCTGCATGTCTCTGGGTGTCCCTGTGGGGGCAAATACTTTAAATTCACTGTGATTGATGTACTTGAACATAGCTTTTGTAAGCAATGATATTGTGTTCAAAGAGGCTGTTGTTCTGTATCAGAAGATACAGTGAACCCCTTAATTATAACATGATCCAACACATCCATTCTGATGCATGCAGCTACTGAGAAAAAAAAAAACTTAGAAAGACGAGCATCACATTTGTTTATTGAAGGAGTATTGGCTTTTCAAACCATCAAAGTCAAATCTAAAATTGGAGCTTAGGCCTGAGATTAGTGCCCAATAACAAAAATCACTGTAATGATGATCTACTTTGTGACAAACTATTCCATTAACAAATCAGCACCAGAACTATCAGTGGGGGTCTGTCATTCAAACACAAGCAACATTTAAACAAACAACAAATAACTCCAACCTTATTCAAGGTAATCACACAGGATGAGAGTAAAGGCCAAGTTTGTAGGCAGGTGCAATTACCTATTCTGGGGTTGTTTTATTTCCTGTATCCTAAGGGATTATAGAATGAGTTCTGATAAATTATATAATTAAAGCTCCTGCTGTGCTACTCATTCACATGTTACCAATCATCTTTAGAAGCCACTCTTTAAGAGGACAAGTGGGACTTGACAGCTATGCCAGGTTGTCAAATTTAGTTGCTGTAACCCAGGCATCCTAGATGCTATTGTAACAATCGAAACCTGTGGGTGCCTCCTGTTGATTACAAATCCTTAAAGACAGTTCAGACTTTAGGAGGTTGTGTTATTTTCTCAATTTAGTTTAAGCAAACTACAAAAAAATTGCCTCTAATGAACTAGCTGGACTGCCAGCAACAACTATGGGATGAATTCATCTTCAGTGGGAGGAAAGGACGAAACATGTACCCTAACCAGATAAAATGGCTTGCAAAGTAGCTCCAATCCTAAATGCTCTCAGTTTTCAGCAGTTTAATTGCAGAAAAAGTGTGTTGCCATGGAAACTAAGACCTAGCACTCTTCCAGAGAGCAGAGCGAAAATAAAGATGCAGATAAAGTCAGAGAACCAAAATAACAAGAAAACAGAAAAGATAATGGAGCAAAACACATGACCAAGTAAAGTATTTCCCAGGTCAAATTGTTCATTTAAGTCCAGATCAGGGCCTGATGCTTTGTGAGAAGCTGACCTTCACTTTTAAAAAAATCTGCCTTTTGCTTCACCAAAGTTTTTTTTTTTCCCATTTCAGATGAAGTTCTTTCAACATGCAAAACAATATTCACAGCAGCCTCATCCTCCGCCTGTTCCCGGAGCACGTGGAAGACTTAGCAGGATAGTTGTGATTCTTTAATGAACCATCTGTCTCATCAGCTCAACATCACACTTTTATTTGTTTATTTTATGAAGAGGCTTGACACTGACAGAGCTGGATATCTCCATATGTTAACACACAGGCTTTTTTTCCCTTGTGTCATTAAGAGTGACAGAAAGTAGTGAGCATATGTGTGATTTAAAGTTTCTTTCATGGGGAACAAATTAGATAATAAGGAAGGGAAATAACAGGATGAAAAATAACGGATGTTTTTTTTTTATTAGATCATGTGTGGAACAAAAATAAGATTTGTTTCTCCATGGTTAGAGGAAATATCTGTAAAAAGCCATACACAGTCTGCAGTGTAATCCCACATGACTCCTGCATACAGAGGGGCATGTCAGCTTCCTTGACCCTTTAAACAAAATAGAGGAAGGCAGGAAAAACAACAGAAGAACTTTACCTCTAGGTTATTCCTTGCACAGAGTGTTTTTCTCTCAGTTAGGTGGAACTGAAAACAGTAGAGCGTCTCACAGGGGTGCTTCCAACCTTGTCTCCCCTGAGACCGTTAAACTATGAAGATGGGCACTTCTGACATTGACAGACGTTTGGTTGGAAAATTCGACAAAAATCTACTGCATATACAGTTACAGTCAAAAATGTGAATACACCTTTCATGACCCTGTTCAAAGTCTGCACTGCTGTTGTTGCTTGTCACACATAAATGTTTCAAATCATCAAACAAATTTTAATATCAAAGAAAACCTGAGTAAATGCAAAATGCAGTTTTGAACTTATTTTTTTCATTTGTTAAGGAAAAACAGCTATCCAAACCAACCTCTGAAACCTTATAACTTGTTGTCCCAACCTTGGCGTCAAAAACTGTCATCAAACATTGGTAAAAATTAGATGTAGTCATTTTCATTACAGTGAATATTTTATTTTAACCTACTGTTTTTGGAAAAAAATAAATTTTCAGCAAAACCGGAGGTAATCAGAGCATGAACAGTCTGTTTGAGTTCATGCTACAGCATCACAATTGGATTTAAGTCCAGACTTCGACTATTCCAAACCAAATCCTGCTTTTTTTTTCGGTGAGACATTTAGAAGTGGAGTTGCTGGTGTGCTTCGTAACATTGTCCTGCTTCATAACCAGAGAGTAGATGAGCTTAATGTCATGAAATGATGGCAGAAGATGGCATTCTCCTTCAGGATTGGTTCTATCAATTACAGCAGGGCATATGGGTCCCTGGACTATAATACCACCACCATGTTTAGACTCGACTATGTCATTGTTTATCAAAGATGAAGCCAAATTTGGAACCTTTTGAAAGTTACATCGCCATTTTTTATTCTTTATAATTTTAAATAGCAAATTCCTCTTTGAGTTTTACAGTTTTAAGCATGTTATTACATATAGTAGCCAATAAGCTCAAACCTGTGAAGTGAGTACGGTCAGCATTGTTAAAAAAAAAGCGCTTAATCCTGTAAATGGGAGAATAAATTTGTTACTTCAGCCACATTAGTTAATGTGTGAAGGCTTTATTAACATTTAACAAAGTAGTACTTGACCGACATATGCCAGGATAAGAATTAATGTTAGAGAAAATAATGAACCACAAGTTAACCAAGTGTATGTTTATGCGTACATCAAATGTTTGCTTTTGTACTTAAATGAAACTATAACCCAAATTCCTATCTCTACAAGTTTGAGCTCTGTCCTCTTAATGCAGATCTCCTGGTAATGGACCACTGTGCATGGAACCGAAGTCCATTATTGGTCACATCCCTGACCTCTGCAGCAACCAGGTCTAACTAATTTATATGCCCCATTTTTCTGAAAGTAGTGTACTTTTCCATTTTCCCCCCACATACACAGGATATTTTGACCTCATGTGCTGGTGGGGTTGGTGGGCCAGCTATTCTTTTTCTGCTCTTTATTTGCACAGTTTTTTAACACAGTTCTCTCTAATACTGATGACCCATGTGAAAGAAATCGAAATAAATTTTGCTGTAATCTTGCAATCATATGCCACAGACAAAATTAGAATCTCCAGCAATGACACAATCCCATAGATCAGATGGGTTCTGTGCCCCAGAGATGAACGTGTTTTGATGCAAAATGTGCGTATCAACTCCAGAACAAAAGCATAAGTTCTGTGCCAACATGGGCTGAGAGGCCACTCGGAGAGGAAGAAGCCATTACTCTGAAAGCAATACTGAGACATATTACAGTTTGTAAATGCACACAGGGACACAGATACCGAGTCGGAAGTGAAAGCTTGGACACAAATGGGTATTTCAAATAGACAATGACCCTATGCATACCACCAAATCAGCTAAATGACTGAAGCGCAACACAAATTTGTGGGTAGATCTGAACAGGTGTGTCTGCAAGGTGGTCTACAAATCTGACTGTTTCACCAGTTCTACCATAAGGAATAGGCGAAAATTCCAGCAAACAATTGTGAGATGCTTGTGGAGGGATTCTGAAAATATTCAACCAAAGGCCTACAGTTTAAAAGGCAGTTGTACCAAATAATAAGAAAATATATATAAATATCTGAATTTGAAGAAAGTTAAATGAAATTCTCTGAAATTCTCTTTTACAATAACAGTTAGTAAAGAGAAATAATCTTAACTGACCTAAAATAAGAAAAAGTAACCTGATGTAATTTCAGATCATGTGAAAACCATGGTTATATGTCTTTTTATACAGTATACATCAATACACTGGTTTCAACTGTATGTTAATAGTTAGTATCAAATAAAGATCAAGGACAGGCATTGCATCCAGAGGTTGTGGTTTGAGAAAAATAGCCTCACTTATGTCCCCATCACTGATCACCTACCCTTGACCTCTTTGTGCAGACAGACCACACAGCTGGGTCAGCAGAGAAACCTTTGCGACCCCGACAGACAGCTCCTCACCACCAAACATGCAAATAAGCCCGCTGCCTCTGCCGGCATGTGTTTAGGTGCAAATTCCAGTGACACCTCCATCTGTTTAGTAAGATGGAGAATGGAGGGGTGGGAGAGCAGGCGGGGTGGAAGAAGAAGACCAAGAAGGAGAGCTGGGACAAGATAGACCAAATAGTCTAATAGTGCCATGCATCTTCCTTAGGATGGTATGTGTTTTGCTCTTATAGCATGGATGACTGAGTCAACTATTTTCCCTCATGTTTTCTACTGTTTATAGGGCAATTTTTCCCCATTACTTCTTGCCAACTTACAACAATAGGCTAATACAATGAAATAATTTACAACTACAAAATTCTCAAAAGTGATCATTTCCCATATCCAGCAATGTGGAAAACACACTCTAAAAATGACCATACTTCGAAAAAGTTCATGGAAAGAGAGGTAACATGTTGGCAACGTTTATTTACACAGAAAATTGCTGGAATGCCACAAAGTAAGTTAAAGAAATGTTTTCTCTGGAGCAATTTTAATGAGGTCATGAATAACCAGTGATTTATGCAACAGCCAGTTAATTCCCTGGAGGTGAAGAGAATTAGTTAGAGAGGTACAGGTAGCTTTGATGAGGATGTGTTGTAAATTAAGTTCCAGGAGATGTTTTGGTGTGAGAGAGCAAGGTTAGTGAAGGTAGGTAGATCAGAAGAGATGGACTGATGGAGGTTTCCCGGGTAAGTATTCCCAGTATGGTCTGAATAAGAAAGTGACTCCAAAATGTCAAGAATGCTCATGTGGAGCCTCGAGATACAATCTAGGTTTGGAAATGTAGGAAGAAGTATGTAAGAAGGTTGGAAACTCTCACGTTCCTAGTCATATTGACCAGTCAAATGAGTTTATACCACAAACACACAAGTTTATACACAGATACGCAGATCAGTAGGAAATTTGAGGTTAAGTGACTTGCCCAGGGGAACACAGACATGTGGCATTGAGCCCACAACTTTCCAATTCCAAGACAATTACTCCTCCAATTGAGCCACAGTTGCCTCAGCTCAATAAGAATACAAGGTAGGAGGCTTGATTAATGTGACCAAGATGTTACAATCTGGCATTGGGAGAGTCCTGCTGGGCCTGAGCTGATAAACTGCGGGTGAGTGAGCATCTTTTTCCTTGGAAAAGATCAGCAGGACGGGAAGGAAAAAAGAGACAGAACGGGAAGAAAACAACACCCAAGGATCACAACAAGAAGAAATATTCCACATAAGCATTGAAGTAAACCTCTGGAAGCCAGAAAAAATGTTTTATGTTTCAAAATACCTGATGCCATAAGTGATAGATATTTTCTTATTACTTACATTCAGGAACTGATGCATAATTCAAAGGATGGTAAGGATGCTGCCCCAATGCCCAAGCTTTAAACATACAGTAAAACTCCGACCCAACAACAAAAACAAGAAGGAAAAACACCATCTGTCTCTCTTCTTATTAAGAAGAGTCAGACTCATTTTGGTACAGGCCCTGCTGTGATTTTGTTTTACCTAAAAACATCTTGATGATCCCCAAGAGTTTAGGGAAAATGTTATGTTGGCAGAATGATGGTCTGGGGCTGCTTCAGGACCTCATGATAAATAATGGAACCATAAATTCTGCTTTAAACAAGAAAATCCCAAAGGAGAATATCTGGCGGTCGGTTTTTGACCTTAAGCTGAAGTGCTCCAGGAAAGCAACCAGAAAAACACTTGCAGATCCACCTCTGTGTGGCTAAAATAAAATACAAATGAAGATTCGGAAGTGGCCTAATAGAAATCTGCACAACTGGGTAGAGGTGCTGGGACTTAAGCAGATCATTCATACTGTTGCCAGCAAGGGTGGCACAATAAGTGTGAGGTTTTGGGTTGAATTGTGTTTTAACATAGAACCAGGCTGGTTTTGTGCCCTTAATGAAGGAATTCATCATTTGAAAAACACATTTTGTATTTAGTCATGTTATCTTTGTCTAATATAAAACTTTTTTTATTGCTCTAAAATGTTTTAGGTGTGACAAATAATCTAATACAGAGGCAATCTGTAAGGGGGGAAATGTTATTTCAGAGCACTGTATTCAGTTTTGCAAAACATCCTGATTTATTTTCAGGTCTTATTTTTTAAATATTTTTTTCTGTTTTGTTTATTTTATGTCTTTCTTTTTAAAATATGTTTATCTTCATGTATTGTTTGCGGTTTTGGGCAATAAATGAACCAAAATGCGTCCAACATGTTTTAAGGTGAGCTTGATACACTTTTAAAGCAGTGTTCTATATTGTTTTGTAGCACCAATTATCAGGTATGATTGTTGAACATGTTTTTTATGATAAGCCAGCTTTTCCAGCTCACCTTAACTTCTTTCTTTCAAATTGATAACATTTGCTTTTTTTTAAGAGTGAAATTCATTTGACATTGTGAATAAGAAAAGATACATGTACCAAAAAACCTGTAACATTTGCTTTATGCCTTATTAATCATGCTGTTATGGCAAGAGCAACAAAAAAAAAAACAATCTGTCTTTTCATGTTGTCTATGTGTAATTCAGTGTCAGTGTAATTAGCTCTCAGCTAATACAACCACACCAGGACCGATTCTATAAGGAAAGACTTTTAAAAAGCAGTGAAGTTGGTTCTCTTTGGATGGAAGAGCTTTCAGCTGATGGTACTGATCAAATAAGTGATCAAATCAATGATATGGTCTCCACTGATCATCAGATGGCCTCTGAGTTGTTCCAATGTGATGGTTCTTGGAGAGTTTGGACAGGAATCAGCGCACTTCCTGCTCTTGTGTCATTAATGATTGAAATCCATAAATTACTTTTTCTCATGAATAATGAAGAAAAACGTACTGTATCTGTGTGGCTTCTGTTGAATGTTCAACCTAACAAGGCTCCTTTGGGTCATTTTTGCAAACATATCTCAATGTGCAGATCAGCACATCAGCTCAAACATGGCTGCTCTCCCTCTTTTAGGCCCCTGTGATTTTGTTTGGCCGATGTATGCCTTCATCTAGGTCAGCAGCACCCACTCTGTACAATCTGACAACTGATAACGCAATGAGACCATTAGCGCTGCAGGCTCACAGCCTGGGGCGCAGCCAGCTAAGGCGTACCTGTGCCAGCCACAGGCCGGAGTGCTTCTCTCTGAGAGATTAATGATCCCCGTAGCTGCACAGAGTAGGCCACTCCTTGAGTGTGAAATACATCTCATGTGCCTGGCTGGAGCGCTGATTTATTCCTACCTGTGCGCCTGTCCCCGATGTTTGCAGGGGGTTTGTCTTTGTTTTACCGCCTGCGTGTAAATGAGCTTTATTTGATGTTTTATTTGTCCTGTTAATAAGAACAAAATCAAATGGATTTCATAGTAAATTATGCAAATGCATTGCTGGCTTAATCATGCAAGAGTGCACATGCATAATTTTTGCATCTGATAGAAAATCTGAATAAATGAGCAACATCTTGATATTACTGCGATTTGACAAATATCTGTTAACTTCCCTGTGAATACAGTTCTGTGTAAAATGTGACTGTTAGAAGAGACCCTATTTTGATTAATTTCTCAAACTCCATATTACCATGATTGAACTTTGAATTACAAGAGTGTGGTTACAATTATGAGTTTTGTATCCTGGATTATAATTAGTTTGAGTAAATTATGTAATAACTCTTACGTGCTTTTAATTTCTTAGGTATGTTGTCTTTTCTTTTATTTACCTGTTGTTCCAAAAGGAAATAACAATCTAGTTGTTTATCCATTTCAGACAGCAAGTTAATTTTAAAAACAAGTCTGCAAGAAAAAGCATCCTGATACTTTATAAGTATGGCAACAAATTCTGCTGACTAATGAGGCGTGTATGTTTGGAGAAAAGAAGAAACATGGCCGCTCACACTGATCCAGGTTTTTCTTTTCCACTGTCGCCACATGCTCCTCAGGAGGAGGGATTGCTGCAGTGTCTTGACTCGATGTAGTTAGCTGGGTTTCCTTAGATAGAAAACGTTTTACCAATTAGCATAAGTAACTCAACATGACTGCCGTGTTTTATACCCAGGATTGAATTGGAATGTATGCAATTGATTTTGAATCTGTCATTATGATTCAATTGATCTGATTAAATATTTCTTCATATAAATAGGATCTTTTTGGATTGTAAAGTGCCTTAAGATGACTTCTGTTGTGAATCAGTGCTATGTTAACACTTGGGTACTTTGGAGTCTACCATAAATTATTCTGCATATCATAATATAAAAAATCACAGTGATTCCAAACACAGCAAACGTTTTTTTTGACTTACAACAGCAGCCAGTGGGATTATTTTATTTTAATCTGTGTCTGATTGGTCTGTGATGTACATCCTCTGGAGTTACAATTTTACTTCATGTATTAAAAAATTTACCCTGACTCTAAGCTCTACTGTTACAGCTGATTTCCATCCAATATATTTGTAAATAGTTGGTCTTGGCTAAAATAGGCTGACTAAAATACTGCACCTCATTTTTGATTATGGTGACATGGTCTTTTGAGATTTGTGCATTCATATTTACTGGTGGTGGGAATGGCAAGGAGAAAAAAAAAAACGATAACACAACATTCCTAAAAATAGAAGCCCACAAGAGGCAATTAGACAACAAAGCATGCCTCATTAACAAATTACTAGAGGCTATTCTACATATTTACAAATACAACATGCTTCAAGTTCATTATTTTAAAAGCAGCATTGTTCTGTTCAAGTTCTCAAAAAGCGAGATCCACTACTGAATGCCTTCATACACAACGCCGGCTACAACACGAACAGTTTAAAATACTCGAATAATAAAAGCTAAGATGGCTTTCACCAGACAGTCACGTTAACAGCTCTGTTCAATACTGACTTCTCTTGGAACAGAAATATCTTTAATATCTCACAATCTCATGCCATCTTCTTCTGCCATTTTGGGTTTTGTGACTGTTTTGTATATTCTGTCCCTTTGGTTTATTTACTATGTTTCATTATTTTCTGTTTTCCTGTGCTCTCCTTTCCCCTTCTCTGTGCCCTACTGGTTCCTCCCCTAGGCCTTAGTTCCGCTTCAGTTATTATTTACTCAGTGTTCGTTTCCCTTTTAAATTTGTGGTTCTTTCCAGCCTTATTCCTAGTTTAGCTCCCCGTGTTAGTCTTTATTGTTTCAGTTCATTCTGACAGGTTAGCTTGTAGTTATTGTTTGCCACTATACTTAGTTCCACTTATTGTTTACGTTTTGGTCTGCATTTATTCTAAGTCTTCGCTTTCTGTGCTTCCCTCCCAGTTAGTTTGAGTCAGTATTTGTTTGGGTTTGTTTACTTTTTCAGTTAGGGTTTCCTTTATGGTTTCTTTGTTAATTCTTATTTGCCAGGTTCTTATATCTTAGGTTTTTATAGTTTTTTTTAGATCTGTTTCCCTGAGTTTGTTATTTAGTCCCTTCTCCCATAGTTTAGTTTTGTAGTCAGTTCACCTGTTCATCAGCCTCCCTACTTCTCTTTGTGAGTTAGTGTTGTTTATCTTTTGATCCAGTTTTCCCTTTGGTTTATTTCATAGTCTAGTTTCTCCAGTGTCCCTTTGTCTCCCAGTCCGGTCACTATAGTAACCATTCATTCCCTCAGTCTTCACAGCCATTTCTCGCACCTGTTGCCACTTCTCCTCCGATTACCTTAGTTTTCCTCTCATTGGTCCACTCTCCTCCTCTCCCTGCTTATAGTCCTGGTCATTCTGATCATTCTCCGCCGGTTCCTCCCGTTTACTCCGTTTTACACCCCTGGTTGAGTTCTGCTGGTGCTATGTTTTCCCTCAGAAGACTCTTGTATGTTTTGGCTCGACTTCTTTCGACATGCTGCTGCCCAGTGTTTGTCTGCACTTTGGTCCTCTACAGCCACAGACTCTGACACACTCGTGTTTTTATCTTTCTTGTTTTGCTCCTATATACAATATTTACAGCTACACTCCACTGCCATGCTATAACAGTCACCTCACCCCTAGCATGTCCTCTACAACTGCTTACGAGCAATAGCAAACGCCACGAAAGATGGATAGCGTTGGCTATCAGGGCTCTGTTGGCACTTTGTCTGGGTTACAGGAAAGCAAAAAGGATAGCTGCTGCTAATGACCTTGGATATGAAAAAAAAAAACTGTGCTTGTACATCATTAGTTAAGGAGACATGCTTAACTGCACACGGCTCCACCTGTGGTTATGCGTGATGGCCGTACAGACGGAGGAGGATAAACAGAGCGTACAGTTCTCAGGACTCGGCTGATTACAGGATGTATCTGACCTCCTCTTATGGTTGCTCTCTCCTGCTGGGGATACATGATAGGAATCTGCAGGCAGGGCAACCTTACTGAGGTGATGCATGGAGCTGCTATCATGACCTTTCATTCAGGTACACAGCTGGACCTAATTATGGGATGGGCCCTATTCATTTCTGTGACTTCATAACACCAGCTCTTACAGCATATATCTATCAATATAAAACTACAATAAACATGTAGCCTATTTAAAAATGTGGATGACACCACCTGTAGTTCTCTTGATTTTGTTCTATTATGCTTTACTCTAGAAATATTCTGTTTACCAAAACTGGATTTTAGAGTGTGTTGCAAATGCATTCATAAACTGTGACTTATTCACATTTTGCATCATAAAATTCATGAACCTCGGTGTGTTATTCAGGATTGTATGTGATAGGAAGTTCTAAAAAACTATTCCAAGCTGTGAACCTGTCCTGGAGCAACGTTTATATTCATAATCAAAAGATATTTGGGATAGAGCAAACTTGTGTGGTTGAAAACTAACACTGTACGTCACCCTTATCACACCACCTCCTATATAAAATGTGGGTGTGGTGGTAGCTTCATGCTGTGAGGAGGCTCTTCAGTAAGAAGGAGAAACTGGTCAGAGTTGATGAGAAAATGGATAGAGCTAAATACAGGGCAGTCATGGATCAAAACATATTAATTTGTTAGAATGGCCCAGTCAAAATCCACACCTCAATCCACCACATTATTTATTTGTCAAAAAATGAAAACCATGTATTTACCATTTAACACTTCTTGATTTTGGTCTTTTTGGTCTATCTCAGAAAATGCTGATAAAATGTATAGTTTGTGGTTGTAACAATGCAAAATGTGAAAGGCTCGAATACCTTTTCAAGTATAAAGTATAAAGGTAAAACTGATGCTAGCACCCTAAATGTGAGTAAAATAATCAACAGCTCTGAAAATGTTGCATGCATGCTGGGGTCCCTGATGTGTGATGAGATCCCCCGCCTGTGAAGCCAGCTGTTTTATCACCACAGATCTGCTGCTCCTCTCTGCTTCCTAATTTATGCTTTAGGCGCTGAAGCATACATATATTTAAATGATAACTTCCTATGATTGTGAGGAGAAGATGCCCCAAAAGCTAGTTTCATAAATGGCAGCAAATAGAGACAGAAGGCAGGTGGAGTTTGAGCAATCAGAATTATGGTGCTTGTAGAGCAGATAGTGAGACCAACTGGAAAAAAGGCGCTGGGAGACAAGCAGGAAAAGTGTAAAACAAAACAAAATAAAGAAACATAAAGGTGTGATCATTAAAGAAACACAAAAATAGGTAAACTAACTGAGGGCATGTGGTTTTGTCAAACAAAGTCTCTTTATCTTTATTTACTCCCACTGTGCTAACGTTCCAGCTGTGGAAGATGGTCTCATAGTATTTCAAGTGGCTAGATAGAATTGTGGGATGAGCTAAGCTTCACAACTAATTAAACCCCTCACAGGGACAGAATCAGTGGTGGTTACTTACTGTTGGTCACAGACCAATATCTTACATTAAAATTAATCACTAAATTATAACTCTACCTTCCCTTGGTAAAGTTCAACTTACTAGAGGTACACCACCCTTCACACTTATTGCCACTACAGGTATAAATAAATAAATAAGTAAAAAGTCCTATAATAAATCATCCAAACTCTTAGCAGCATTATCTGATATTATTTTTTAATCCAACCTTTAGTTTAGGTACATGTATTCAGTGTTGAAAAAAAATGAAATCGCTGTTTTAACAAAAATACCTGTGTCACACTAGTTGCCACCGCTAACAATAAATGCACGCTTTTTTATTTGATGAGAATCTTCTTGTAATTTTCAATTACTAATACAAATATTTTCTATTCCCCTGAGGTATAGATACGACATAAGAACACAGAGGTCTGTTTCCTTTAGTTGCTGGCAACCAGGCTGGAAAAGGACCAATGTTTATCTTGCCAACACCCTCAGTTAGAAGGACGGTAAGGAACATAGAAACCTCTCCAAACCTCACTGTTAGAGAACTGAAATAAAGAGAGACATAATAGGGTCAAAAGCATTCCTAACAATTATGATACACTATATCCATGCCAACTGGTTATTTGGGAGTAATGCCAAAAAAGTTGGATGAGATAAAAATTGGGTGTAACAGAATTTCTAGTGTAACAGATGACTATTTCTTGTTTCTAAACTGGTCTTATTTTCACCTAATGAGTAGCTTTTTTTCTTTTCCGACTGCACTCCCAGTACAATGTAACCTCTGTGGACGCCCCATCTCTCTGTGCTGTCTTTATCCTCCTCCACCCCCTGTGTGGAGCACAGCTGACCTCCATCACTTTTCCAAGCCAAGTCCACTCAGCGTCTTGTTCTCTCCATTATTCACTAATCCCAACCCCACTGTGCAGAGGCCACTGTACATTCTGATAAAAGCTCCAGCTGCCTGGAAATTGCTAATCAATGGAAATATTCTGTCTAAAGGTTCCACAGTGTGAGCACTCTGAATGGCCGTGTAAAGCAAACACATAACACCATCTTCAGTAAACAAGTCTAAGAATTCAATTGTAATCTGTATAATTATGCCTTGATTTGTTGTTAATTTTTTCTCTGTTGAATGGAGTCTATACAGGTTAAAGGTTTTGAGCTGATACCTTCCAGAACAACAGGAAAACTTGGAAAAAATAAAAATGAGGTAAATTTACTGTGACATAACAGCAAGAATCAATATGACTTTTCCTTGCTAAATGGAAGATAATGGTATCACAATGGAGGCGTGTAGAGCTTGTCTGCTCAGCCAGTCCTGATTGATCTGTTACTGCAAAAGTCCCTTTGGGACCCACGAGGTGTCTGGGCACATTAGCTTCACCATGTGTGAAATGGCATATACAAACATACATTTTGGGTTTACAGTGTATCTCTAAAGGTGTCTCATTGTTATATGTCATTGCACCTACATACTGTACCTACTTACCTGGAAGTTCATGTCTGTGGAAGACCAGCATTTAAATTCTTCTAATGCCAGTTTAAATTTGTGGTGTCAAAATTGACATCAGGGCCCATATTCTCAAAGAATCTCAAGAAGACTAAAAGCACCTCCTACTGACGTTTTTCTAAGAAAAATCTTAGAATTTCTCCGATTCTATAATTTTACTTCGAATTTTCCCTCAGTAAGATAAAAGTTATTCACAAAGCATCTTAGGCCTTAAGAGAGCTCCTAATGTGAGAAGATGTTAAGAGTAGTGAGGAGGACTTTAAGTGAGCATAGAAGTCTCTTAGGCAGAGAAGATGGAGGAAAGGCCGAGAGAAAGAAGAGATATTCACCAAACAACGAATAACAGTAAATTAATAAAACGCTACTGGCTCGATTGCACAGGGATCCACCCCCTCAATAGTTGAGTAAATGAGCACATAAACTTCTATAACAATCATACATTTATTAATATAGGGGGTAGATAAACTTTATCATCCCCCTAGGGGGAAATTAAATTGTTTCAGTGGCAAGACAGATTAAAGGTGCACCTCTAGTAAGGTAATGTCAGGAAGGATAAATAAATAATAGAAACAATAATAAATAACAATGAATAAAAAGTGAACAGAATTCCACTTTGTTTTGGTCATTTTACCAAACTAAATCTCTTTATACAAGAAGGAAGTCACAGTAAAATGCTGAATTTTAATATTTATATGAAACTAATAAATATGAAATAGATGCAGTATGAAAACGACCAGCATGGCGAGTAAACATAATAATAAGCAAATCAAAATAATGATGAGCACGTAAATAAGTTACGTCTCATCATGTTGATGCTGTGTGACGATTAATTTAATCTTGCTAAGTTTCATCATCATGATTTACGCATTTCTGAATCCCGTCTAAATTCTAGGTTAATCGGTTAATTTCTGTCCATTGATTACTAGGACCAATCACAGCTCTTAGAAGACAGTGTCACACATAGCAACGGGGTCAACCACACCTCCTCACTAAGATAGGAATTTTTAGGCTACTACCGGAGCTCTCTGAGAGGACTCTTTGTGAATACGGGCCCTGTTATCTTTAATTTTAAGTTATACTCATATATGAACAAAGTTCTTGTTGAAATCATTTACAGTTACTTAATGTTACTCAAATTCATACTCACTTTAGTCAACCCAATAGTAAATTGATTTTTGGGAGGTAATTTCCCCCATAATCCTGTGGTGCTTTAAGCTGCTGTCAAACTGTTTCCTATCTTCTCATATATGCTGGTGTATTGAAAAATACATTAAAATCTAAACATGAGGAAATAGAAAGTGAATTTTGAGGATCATCAAATCATTTTAAGTCTTTAAAGTGTGGATCACATTTTATGGCCTCCTGTTATGAGTAGTGAATGTATTCTGGGATCAATAGTGTTGAATTCACAGTGTTCTGCATCAATGCTTTGCATTGTCCCTCTAATGACAAACTTTTTACATTAATATATTCTTTTTTTTTTAAACGTGTCCTGTCCGAAAGAGTAGCGCTCAGAATTGTTGTCTGAGTGCCAAGAAAAAGCTCAACAGATTTACTTTCAGAAGAGGAGCATTACAGCTAATGCTTTAAAGCTCTGCTTGATATTTATAAAATAAACTTTATTAGAAACTGCTCTGGGAATATTTCAGTTATTACGGATACGGAGACAGAAATGAAAAGGAAAAAAATAAGAATCACCAAAGAGAGAGAGGTGGGGCAAAAAAGGAAAAGGGTAGAGAGGAGAAAAGAATGGCGGAAAGAACGAAGGATGAAAAGATTACAAGATAACACCCTGTCTGCTTCTACACCTGCGGAAAAATTCATATCAACAGCTTTTTTAGCAAAAAGTGCCCAGTACTTATGAATGTAAGATGTATTTACTGGTAAATGCGGCTCAACATAGAACATTTGTGTATCTGTTAACACCTTAATCTAAACACCTGTGGGACTGAGTGTGAGCATGCTTGTGTATACAAGGTTTCTCCATAAAAATATAGAATAGCGAGTGTGAGGAGCCACAGACCTGCCCCCCTGGACCGGGGACAGATACGGAGGAGATCATAGCCACAGACATCCAAAGGCCCCCCAGAGCACAGGAACCCCAGGAGAACCATCGCCGGGACTAACGCAACCTCCCCCCCCCCAGAGAAGAGAAGACCACCGGCAGGTAGTGTGGCAGGGAAGAAATAGGCCCCACATTTGATGGGGGGCCTAACTGATCCAGGAGAGGGAGCAGTCCAAGACCCAACCTGACATAAAAAACAGGCACACGCAGTCACAATCAAACATTCCCACTCTCATGTGTACACATAAAAAAACTCACACCCACGCACACAATGTAAAGACAAACAACAATGGACGTCGTACACTCACTCACACTCCCCATACATACAAATCTGGAACGCATGCCCCCGAACCCAAACATCATGAATCCCCTCCCCACAGCACAGGGGCACACCCCCACAGGTGAGCTCCATCCCCGAAAAGCAGAAGAAGCCACACCCACATAGCACAAGCTCCACACACAGCCCCGCTCCAAGTACCCCCACCACACAGTGCACCGCGACAGCAAGGCAAGGGCCCCGCGTAACGCTACCCCAGCCCCCGTCCACAGGCACAACAGGGCAGACACCACAGAGCACTGCACCCACAACGGAACCCCCGACCACACACCAAGATGGGACAAACTCACCCGGCAAGAGGTCCCCATTTAGCGGCGTCCCCCACCACATCCCTCGCAACCACACTAGCACACTGCATCACAAGAAAAGGACACAACCCCCACATGCTGCAGCCCCTCCACGCCACCCTCTAGCCTGCTGCCCCAATCCCCCCTGGACACCACAGCCAGCAGAGCAGCACACCGCCAAGCCTGCCTAACCATCCCCCCAGCACCAGCAGCCCCAGGCCGTCAGTTCATGAGAAGGAAACATGCGCCAGCCGGGGAACCGGACCAGGCAGGCCAACCGCTCCAGGCCAAGCACAACCAGCCAGTCGCCCCATGCTCCACCACCCCATCCACCCGACCACCAGCCGCAGCCCGGTGCCCGGCCAGGGGCCAGAGCCACAGAAGGAAGCTTTGGACCGGACACCCTGCCACTACCTCTGCCCGCTCAAATGTGTTGTAGATGCATGTCGTTGTAGTGTGCATTTAAAAAAAAAAATTGGTGGGGAAGAGGGTCTGCCACACTGACCCCAATAGGCACTCCCGTTCACCGAGTTCCAACAAAGGAGGGAGGCATAGGCACATCCACCGGGCCAAAGGCTAGAGACAGGCACCGGGCCCCAAAAACTGACCAAATACCGGGACCAACACCCCCTGAACCGCCTAAACCTCAAACCCCGATCCCCAGCCCCAACACCCAGTCCCCCGCCCGAAGAAGGCACCGACCCCGAACAAAAAAGAACCAGCCGGAAGCATAGCAACTAACAGGAGTGCGGCCCCATTTCGAAAAAAAAGAGCACACCAGCCGGCTCAGTGCAACCAGAATATGCAAATACATTAATATATTCTAAAAATACAATATAATATCAATGTTATTGTTATGGGCTGCACGGTGGCACATTTGGTAGCACTGTTGCCTTGCAGCAAGAAGGTCCTGCGCTCAACTTCCTTTCTTTCTGCAAGGACTTTGCATGCGTGGGTTCTCACCGAGTACTCCGGCTTCCTCACACAGTGCAAAAACATGACTGTTAGGTAAATTGGTCTCTCTAAATTGTCCTTAGGTGTGAATGAGTGTGTGCATGGTTGTTTGTCTTGTATGTCTTTGTGTTGCCCTGTGATGGATTGGTGACCTGTCCAGGGTGTTCCCTGCCTCTTGCTTGCTATGGAATAAGCGGTATAGAAGATGAATGAATGAATGAATGAATAAACAAATGTTATTGTCATGATTTTTTGGTGCTGATAAAAATGCAGAGATGAGGACGCATGATGAAAATAGGTTATAATAAAGAAAGGAACTGCGGTTAGGAGGTTAAGGACGATTACAAGCTGAGTTATTAACTGCAGAGGATCTGACAATGACTAAAGAGAAATGAGAGCTATTTATGCCGGGAAGGCTGATTACTGGAAGCTAACACAGCTGAGTGAATGAACAGGTAAGAAAGAGCTATGGGAGAGGATAAAACTATTTCTAATAGCCTAGATGCCAAAGCTCAAAAAGAGTGGTGTTGACATTTAGAGGGAGCCAAAGAAAAACAAAAGTTAAGTGGGGGCATTATATATACCCCAAAGTTTAGTTTTTCACAGCACTGCATGTACAAGGTACAAAGATAAACGTTCAAATATATTCACAATCTATTCACTAACAATTAAATGAAAAAAGGGACACTTATCATTAAAGGCCTTGACATTTGCTCAGTTTATGGTCACATATCTTCAGCTGACTGCTTATTGAAGATTTGTTGCATTCTTCTCTCTACATAAAGTACCTGGTGATGACTTTATAAAGAACAGTGAACTAACTTACAGAGTCTGTGTGTTTCCTTTATAAGTCATGAAAATACAGAGGCTCCTGAGTTCATCACAGTTGTCACCCGCCCCCATGTTCCTGGGAGCTTACAGGAATTCTTGCTTTGCACACGCCTTGTCTGAGAAGTTGCTCTAATTAGAGGCAGAAATCCAATCCAGTGCCCATTCAGAGCTGTACTCAGTAGCAGCAGCGTGTGTTGTCAGTGGTAAATTGTGCTTTATGACAAAAAGGTCTGTGCCGTGCTTTTCTGCCTCAATGAAGTTACCATTAATAAAGGACATTTTTCTGTTCTGTTCATTTTTCAGCTTGATTGACACTTTTATTCTCTTTGCGGCTCGTATACTGAGCCTTCATAACGAATTGGGTATGTATTTATAGCTTCACAGGAGCTTGAATTTCTAGGTGGATTTTGATGTGAGGCACGTGTATCATATCATGCTGTGTAGAGGCAGAAACCTAATTAAAAAGTAAGAAAAAGTGGTGCATGAATCCCATTTCAGACATCCAGGAATATTCACTGCTGGAGTGGATACGAAGTGAGTTTTCCTGAACCAGATTTCCATCTGTAAGGTACTGATACTTTAGTTCCTTATAAACAGACCTGTGTACATTGGCTTGTAAAAATTAGTCATTCAGCTTTTTCAAATTTTGTCAAATCACAACCAAAAACTCCAGTGCATTTTATTGGGATTTTATGTGACCAACCAACACAAAATAGTGCATAATTGTGAATTCAACAGCAAAATTATTCAAGGTTTATATATATAAAAAAACATAAGGTGACTTCAGAAAGCAACTGGTTGCACAGGATTTTATTTAATGGTATCATAGTAGCAAGGGGTGAACACCTTATGTTTTAGATTATATGTAAAACTCTTATAAAACCATGTATCCTTGAATGTGAAAAGGTTCAAGGAGCATAAAACTTTTCAAGGCACTGTAAAAAAAGAACCCTAGAAACAAAGGAAAACAAAGATCTGTATCAAAATTGATGTTTTCGTCGAAAAGATTTTAGAGCTTTTAGGCTGACATATTGCTGGAAACGTCCTTGTCTCCTGTGTGATAAACACACCTAGGGACAGTAAAGTCCTTTGCTTTATTCATGCATTCGATTCAAACGTGACCTGGACAGCGCTTCTGAAATCCAAAGGCAAAAGGTGGAGGATGAGGCGGGGATAAAGTAATAATGGAAGAAAAATATTGTCTCATCTCTATTACAGAGGGCTTTGAAAAAGTCCCTCTCTTTGTCTTCACCTTCATTAATTCACCAACGCAGATAAGTGAAGGAAGGAGTGAAACAAGAGAGAAAGGACACTGCTCAAAGTGAACAGAGTAAGTGTAACACACCCCCACCCATCGCCCATCCCGCAGTACACCTCAGAATAGGAGGTAAACAACTTTTTAACATATAAATATTTAAATGTTTTATTAGAGGCTGCCTTATGAGGAGGCTAAGGCGAGCTTGGGGATTTAGCTCCAGCAGCTGACACAATGCCAAACCCAGTCAAGGACAAACCTATTTAGTCAATAAGAACAAGCAGTCTTTGGACATGGTGAATAATATGGATATGTGAATAAATGATTCATGTGGACCTGAAATAACGTTTCACATCTTTTAGAATATACATGATTAACCCATGGAGGAATGGAATTCTGGAAAATTCTCACTGACAAGGAATTACTTTGTTTTGAAACATTTAGACATATTAGAGGGGTGTGTACAGATTTTGCTTCTTATTGTATGTAAAGAGTGAATGTTGCATCCTTTCCAATAGATATCCAACAGGTATGGAGCTGGACATCACTCAGCTACATCAAATTACATTAGAGGCAGCACCCTTGCTTCATTCTACCTTTTATATTTTCAGTATACTTTCTAAAGAACTGCTTACAACCTTGGCTTTTACATAATGCCCTCTTTTGAAAAAACACACATGTGAGCAGAATTACATCAGGCAGTATGTAAATTACTACAGGGAGTATGTCAGCATATTAATGTGATTGACCACCTCTACAATTTCAAAAGTGAGATAAGTTTGACATATGTACAATGCCATGAAAAAGTATCCAAACTGAACTGCCCCTATGTAAAAAGGTAAGAACATGATTACGTCCTTGTTAAATTATGACATAGAAAAGAATCCAAACAACATCTAAAGCAACGCAGACCTCACTTGCGTAAATGTTAGTGTTTGTTATTCAATACTAAGAACATCTTAGTGCAAAATAGCATCTTTCCAAGGTCAAAACCACTACTGGCCAAAAGGAATACAAAGGCAGGTCATACATTTGTCAAAAAATATTCTGACAATCCCTGAGTTGTCAAAAGGAGCTGGTTTCTTTCAAGACCAAAGTGCAAACAGGAATGTGGGAGCCGCATGCTGGGTAGAAGTCTTAATTACAAAAACTGATAACTTACAAGGTTTAGCTGATGCTCATGCCCATAGCAACACTGGAAGTCAGCATATAAAAATGTTTTTTACAAGGCATACATGGTAAAAATTATTTTTGGTATTTTTGTTAATACTTGTGCATCTGTGTTCAAGGGATCTGTTTTTAATGGATTTTATGTGGTCACTGGAACACATTTATCTGTCTCCAGATTCACGCTGCTCCAAGATTGTGAGTAAAAAATAGACATGATAGTGAACATCAGTACGAAGCGTTTTGTGACAAGAGTAGAATACAAGGTGTAAACAGGATATGGAGCATAGTCAAGAAAAGAGGCATGAAACAGACAGGCAAACAGTGATCCAGAGATAAACAAAGAAAACCAAACAGCTTATAAACAGAGGCAGGGAGGAGAAATGACCAGTGGATCAGAGCAGCTAATCAGATGCAAGGTGGAGCAGCTGTGGCAAAGATAGTGCAGTGCAACTGAAGGAGCGAGGCTAATTAACACATAAGAACAGGAACATAGAGACGTCCAGGGAGGTAACAGAAATAGCTCAATGTAACAAGACACAAGAATAAACCATGAACAAAAATTTGAAATTTTTTAATTGTGTTTGTCCCATTATATGTGGTGTGAAACTAACACAGCATTGCAGAAAAAGAACAACATGTTTGTGGTAATGTAATGATGCAGACCTGCTTTGCTTCTTTTTGGATCATTTATTTTTTCAGTTTCAGTTTCATAGGCAGAACATGTTTTTATTCATATTCAATATTTTACACTGGTTAGTCACACCTTAGCTTCTTGTGGTCATCTTGTGGAAATGCAATTACTAGACCCTATAAAACCATTCAGCCCTCTAAACACATTCCACATTTATGTTTGGTAGAATTGAAATTCTTATCAGTCCTCCATAATGAGAAATTAAAAACAAAGTTTGGGAGGATTTTCATAGTTTATTGAAATTAAAAAAAGCTTTTTGGCATTTGAATAGGTCTTCAGAGCTTTTATCGTGACATGCAAAGTTGAGCTCTGGTGAATCCTTCATTAATCAGCAGTCCTTGAACTGCTTCTGCAATTTGATTAAAGTCCACATGTGCTGTGCTGAATTTATTAGACATAATTAAAGAAGACACAAGCTTGTCTTTTTAAGTTCTCACTGATGGTGGCGAGTTTCACAAGTACAGGCAAGCAGGTAGAGGAAGTAATGCGTGACATCTTCAAGACAGGGTTTTGTTGAGTCAGATTTTAGATTGAATAATGTAAAATTTGGGCTAGATAATAAATAACCAAAACATGTTGTCTATATTGTTATGGTAAATGGACTGAATTTATATAGTGCTATTCTAGCCATACCGACCATTCCAAAGATTTGACATTACAGCCATATTTACTCAACTGCACTCATAAATGTGCACACATATACGATACACAGATTGGTTGGCAACTTGAGGTTAGGTGCTTTGCCAACGAACATATCGACATGTGACAGGAGGAAGCTAGAATTGAACCCACAACTTTCAAATTGCAAGACAACTATTCAACAATAGAAAAACGATGTCAATCTTCCAATTAATTTAAATTGGGTTGGTCTGCTGAACCAATCAGGGACTAAAAGTCTTTGTTAAGCAGCCTACCACCTGTCATGAGTGGCTGTCTGAAAAATACAAACATTTAGGTAATGAAAGGCATATTCATGTCCAAAAACAATAGTTTCATTATAAACTGCGCGACGGGATAGCAAACAAAAACTTGCCTGAAGCGGGTTCAACAAGGCCTAGGTTTATTTGTGCAGCCTGGACTAAGAAACCTAAAAACTTCATTTGGGTTTTGTACTTAAAGATTTGTGCCAAGCTATAATCCTGCTGATTAGGCTTGACACTAAATCTGTAAGCCTATACAGTAGGCTTTAGCACAGCCTCAATCATATAATCTTCAAATCACTTAAGATTTGAACATTATTCATCTGATTTACTTCAAAAGAATGTGTTTATGACTGAAGCTCACACTTTTTGACTTCACGCTTTGACTTCACTTTCTACGTGACATTCTGGACATTTAAGATTAGTGGAGCAAAGAAACTGAATGTCACTTCTCCATGTTTGATTCTTATTCTGGAGATACAGAGTAGACTTGAAACAGAAACCCTGAGTGGTCTGGAAGGTTGATAAAACACCAAGAAATCTTTAATGTACTTTAGTGCTAAGCCATTCAGTAATTTATAAACAGACATATAAGGACTTTAGAACTGGGGTGATGTGCTCTACTTTCTTAGTTTTTGTGAGGATTGTTCTGGATCAGCTGCAGCTGTCTCAATGACTTTTTAGGAAGACCTGTCAAGACACTATTGCAGTAATCAATTTGACTAAAGATAAACGCATGGATGAATTTTTTGAGATCCAGCTGGAACATTGGTCCTTTAATCCTGGACATGTTCTTCAGATGATTGAAGGCCAACTTATTGATCGTCTTTATGTGCCTCTGGAGGTTCAGGTCTGAGTCCATCACTATACCCAGATTTCTGGCCTCATCATTGGTTTCTAGCTGTAGTAACTCTTGATCGCTTCACCTTTAGTCCAAAAATAATGTAACCCCCTGGGTTCCCCGGAATATAAATATGTAATTGTTGTTTTGAAAAATAACAAATTTAATGTATGCAACTTAATATCTTAAAGATATTCGAATTTCCAAGTCTTTTGGTAGGAGTTTGAAATGGGCAAGAGTTCATTAAAAAGAAAATAAACAGTTGAAGTAAGAAGTCTATTAAAATATTGTGTTCTGTCACTTTAAGAACGAACGATATAGTGTAGTCTGTATGTAAAGTACAGCTCAACACAATGTGAAAGACTAGAGTGCTGTGTATATGTTTTTTGGTTGTTCTGCCTAAAGTCAGATGCTATTGGGTGATTACACTTTGCTGAAGTCTGATTGTCTGGGGCGGGACTAACCGGAAGAGAGAGAGAAAAAGACGGATGACGAGTCTTGGTGGAGTTTCCGGAACTTTTTGTGAGCCGTTTTGGGGAAAAGCCGGGAAAAACAAAAGAAAATGCAACTTAACTGTGCACTTCCACCGAGGGACCGTGGACGGATCGAGGAAGAAGCAGGCGGTGTGCTGGATTGTGGATAGGGGAAGACTAGTTGCGCCCGCGCTGGGCCCGCTGTTTGGATTTGGCTGCGGTGTCCTCCGCCTTTATCGAGAAAGGCGTGGATTAACTGCGGGTTACCTGGTGAGATGGGTCGTCAGGACCTTATATAAATCCGTCACTGTGGATTGAGGACCAGTGGTGAGTGTCGTCAGTAACAGGCCTGCACCGGGGGTTTATGGGCTATATTGCCGGCCTCTATTTGTTTTATGTTTTTTTGTGGGCCCACTAATTAAAACTATCATTTATTTTCTGTATATTGAATTAAGACTAAAGGACTCTTATGTGTTCAGGACTGTTCAAAATAAGTTAATTTAGAGCTCCATAAGCATTTAAACGAACGGGAAAGTCCCTATCTGTAAATCAGGTGGTTGACAAAGCCTGTTGTATATTTATTTGTATTTTCTTTTTGTGGTATTGGAGAGTTTAAAGAAAATGCAAACAGATAGTACCTGTTTTGATTTATAATCATTCAGTCCGACATAAGGTCGGTTAGTAACACTATTCAGTGTGATGGTATATTCCACAAGTTCACATGTGGTCTACTTTAATTTTCATTTCGAAGTTTGGTAAATAAATACTTTACCCTTATAAAGCCTCGTTATTTATGGGTCAGACATAGGCAGTTTAACTAAGTTTAATTCCTTATGACAACTCAGTACCTGGTGGTTCATGGTAGATGTAGTAAAACCAGTTTCTTGGGGTGTGACCTTAAATAAGTAGAACCCAGAGCGCTAAATCTAGCCTTAGATACCAGTAAGCACTACAATAATTACTTCAGTTTTGTTTTTGTTCAACTGAAGAAAATTATGGCACATCCACGCATTGACTTGTTCTATGCATCTACCTAATGAACAGCTATGTACAATGACCTCAACTAAGGCAAGTGAAGTCTGTAGTGCATTAGATGTTGTACTGGGTACTTTTGGACTATTTGTTGATGCACTCTTTGAATATTGGTTGGCCAGCCAATACTGGGAAGCCTCATTACTGTTCCAGGTTTTCTCCATTTATGGATAATGGCTCTTACTGTGGTTTACTGGAGTCCAAAAGCCAAGATGACTTTGCAAGCCTTTCCAGACTGATAGGTGTCATGGCACCACCATGTTGTCTTAGTCTTAACCATAATGTAACATTGATCTCCCTCTGTGGATCCCTCAGCAACTCAAGCGTAAAAGAAAAACAAGATGCCAGTAGTGGTCTTGAAGGGCATTTTAACTGAGTAATTGTTGCTCTTTACATTATCAGAACTTAATCCTAGCCCTAGGCCATGGCCTAAATGGGGCCATAGTAATCAAATACTGTAACATTTAAAGGTGACCTATTATACTTCCTTTTAAACTTTTGGGACATGTTACTTACATATGCACAAATTCATCCTCAGATAATGACATTTCACTTCCTCAGTTTCCCCTATTTTGTGCTCCTTTCAGAAAGAGCTGTATTAGGGCTCTGTCACTTTTATACAAATTAGCTGTATCTGGCCAGCACTTAGACACAAAACTGGATGCCAGCAGATGCGCAACAGTACAGCCATACATCTTTCAGCCTGAGTCTGACCCAGAAGCAGAGGAAGTGGAGCACCCTAAACAACCATCAAGGAGAAGCAGCAAACAGTTTCTGAATGGTAACTTTAGAATGTCATGTTCATAAAACAAAATGTTATTATTTATTACCATCTCAATTAGGGTTGCCAGCCTTCCCTTAACATACGAAATATCCGATCTACATTTCTGTCACACCCGTTAAGATTATATCAAAAAATAAATAAAACTCATGAGATACTAATGCCAGCAAAATTGTATTGGCGGAATCTGAGCAGGACCTCCTCAGCTCTGCGTGTGATGACCTAAAACCACATCATCATAAGAAAACACCTACGTTTGTGAGAAGAGGCAAATCCCTGGCTGAACAGAGTACATGGAAAATTATTAAAATATGTAGGGCTGTCGGTGAGTCGTTTTAGTGGCGCACAGTGGGCTGAGCATGGTTAGTTAGCTATTGCTAAATGCTACATGACAAACACGTTAACGCCAAACGGCAACAATAAGTACTTATCTTTCTGTCATCTGCAGATTCGCCACGAACAGTAGGGACTGATTTTTTCCCTATTCTAAGTCTTTCTGCAAATCCTGACGTGTACTGATGTGAGTTCCTGAAAGCAGTCTGTGGGGAAGTGATATGCGCTAGTACTGTTGTCGGCAATGTGAGTGGAACCTTGCCCTTAAAAATAAAATGAAGCCACGAATCTCTGTGATCCGACAGCGGGAGAATGCGCATTGAAACGTGGGTATTTCCAGCCAACAACAGAACATCTGCCTTCGAGGGTAGCCATTGTAAAGAGCGTGTAAGGTAAAACCACCCAACGAGAACTGATCCTCTACTGAAAATCTTGCGGGTGGAGCTCTGCTTGAGTTGCTAGTCAGGGGTGGAACGCAGGTAACGTAGGTGCCAGTGTACTTGTGAGGTCACATTGACACAGCTTTTGAAAGGGGAGTTTTCTAGAAAAAAAATAAAACATTAATTTATAGCCAGAAAATGGCTGAATGTTTTTTTTTTGTTTGTGTTAGGACTGTTTGTAGAAGCATTAGAGACCCAAATGGAGGTATTAAGACGATCAAAAAGTGAATCTTGCATAATATGTCCCATTTAAGATGTGATCTATTTGCTTTTTTTGTGGACTGTCACCTGCCTTCCTCATGCATTCATTAAGAGTGGACAGCTCTTAGTGTTCCTTGCTGCTAATTCATATGCAGATTAAACAGTGCTATTCAGAGCGATGAAACAGATCTCGACAACTTCTGCTGAAACATAGCATGTCAGGATGGTTAGAACAACATGAATGACATGAAAGGTACAGAAGCAGCAGGGGGGAATATACTGAAATATCTACATACTGAAACATAAAATATACAATCTGAGTGCTTAAATAAAACGGCCTAAGTGGTTGGAGAAAACGTGAATGTTTGGATTATGATAAGTACAAACAGTAGTGATCTATGCTCATCTGCCTAGAAATCTGTTTCTTCTTCCTTCTTCCCTATTTTGTTCTCCATAAGATAAAACAGACTTCTTTGACTACTTTTCCCTGGGATATTGTTACATTAATTTGAAATTAAATACTTTGCGAAGTACAGAATTTGCCCCTGCATGCTTAAACATTTAAAAGGAATAAGAAAGATTAAGAATTAGCCCCTTTCACAAAATCTACACCCACTAGATCCCCTGATCACACAAGTTTTTTTTTTCAAAAGTTTTGTCGCAACTTGTCAAAGTAAACAACACATGTTGAAAGTTATCTAGTGTTGGCACAGGAAGGGGTGAAAAAAATAAACTGCAAAGTTGCAAGATGTTGCAATGTTAGAAAGGAAAGTTCTGAAATTTGGTTTCTCAGCACAGTTTTCTTTAAATCCTGGATATTGTACTGTTCTGGAAAACGTTTGACTATATTTTTAATAGCACAGGAAAGTTGGAATAAAGCACAGGTGGTTTATATCACAAATTGGGTTTCACATACAAAACCTTTTATGATCTGATAATAACTCTTATGCTATGGTATGCAGACATTCCGCTCTGATCTTTTTTAATATTTTTTTTATGTAGTAACTTGCTGAAGTTTTCATACTTTCCCATTTTATCAAGTAACAACCACAAAGTTTAATGCATTTAATCAGGATTTTATGTGAAAGACCAACACAAAGCACTTTAGAACTGTGAATTGGAAGGAAATGGACATGTTTTGCAAATAACAATCTGTGGGGTGTGTATTTGTAGTCAGCCTCGGTATAATCTCTCACACCTCTAAACAGGCACCAAAGACCTTGCAGCCACAGCTATGGGTGGTCACATCGACGAGGCAGAGAAGTTACTAATTGGCTTCAGAAGTCACCTAATTTGTAAATTGTCTCGTCTCGTTTCGTCGTCTTCCGCTTATCCGGGACTGATTGGCGGGGGCAGCAGACTCAACAGAGACACCCAGACATCCCTCTCCCCAGACACCTCCTCCAGCTCCTCCGGGGGGAGCCCAAGGCGTTCCTAGGCCAGCCGAGAGACATAGTCCCTCCAGCGTGTCCTGGGCTGTCCCCTGGGCCTCCTCCCGGTGGGACGTGCCTGGAAAACCTCCCGAGGAAGGCGTCTAGGAGGCATCCGGTATAGATGCCCGAGCCACCTCAACTGGCTCCTCTCGATGTGGAGGAGCATCGGCTCTACTCCGAGCCCCTCCCGGATGGCCGAGCTCCTCACCCTATCTCTAAGGGAGTGCCCGGCCACCCTATGGAGGAAGCTCATTTCAGCCGCTTGTATTCGGGATCTCGTTCTTTCGGTCATGACCCAAAGTTCATGGCCATAGGTGAGGGTAGGAACGTAGACCGACCAGTAAATCGAGAGCTTCGCTTTTCGGCTCAGCTCTCTCTTCACCACAACGGACCAGCACAGCATCCCCATTACTGCGGCAGCCGCACCAACCCATCTGTTGATCTCCCACTCCATTCTCCCCTCACTCGTGAACAAGACCCCAAGATGCTTGAACTCCTCCACTTGAGGCAGGAACTCCCCTCCAACCTGAAGAGGGCAAGCCACCCTTATCCGGTCGAAAACCATGACCTTGGACTTGGAGGAGCTGATCTTTATCCCAGCCGCTTCACACTCGGCTGCAAACCGCCCCAGCGCATGCTGTAGGTCTTGGCTAGAGGGGGCCAGCAGGACCACGTCATTTGCAAAAAGAAGAGACGAAATCCACTGGTCCCCAAACCATACCCCCTCCGGCCCTTGGCTGCGTCTAGAAATCCTGTCCATAAAAGTTATGAACAGGACCAGTGACAAAGGGCAGCCCTGCCGGAGTCCAACATGCACCGGGAACAGGTCCGACTTAGTGCCGGCAATGCGTACCAAACTCCTGCTTCGCTTGTACAGGGACCGGATGGCCCCTGATAAAGGGCCCCCGATTCCATACTCCTGGAGCATCCCCCATAGGGCATCACGAGGGACACAGACGAATGCTTTCTCCAGGTCCACAAAACACATGTGGACCCTTTGGGCAAACTTCTATGAACCCTCAAGTACCTTGTAGAGGGTATAGAGCTGGTCCAGTGTTCCACAGCCGGGACGAAAACCGCACTGCTCCTTCTGAAGCCGAGGTTCGACTATTGGCTGGACTGTCCTCTCCAATACCCTGGCGTAGGCCACCTCTTGAGGCATGGACCTTTCTTCAACCCAGAGAGGGTAACCCCTCTTTTCCAGTCGAGAACCATAGCGACTTGGAGGACCTGATCCTTATCTTCGCATTTGGCTGTGAACTGCTCTGGGGCATGCTGTAGGTTCCAGCAAGAGGAAGTCAGCAGAACCACGTCATCTGCACAAAGCAGAGAAGAAATACACTGGTCTGCATACAGACCCCTCCGACCCTAGGCTGGGCCTACAAATCCTGTAAATGAAAATTATAAACAGAACTAGTGACAAAGGGCAGGTCTGCCAGAGTCCAACCTGCACCGGGAACAGGACCAACTTATCACCGGCTATGCAAACCACACTGCCTCTAGCAAAGGGACCCAAACTCTGTACCCCTGAAGCACTCCTTACAAGCACCACGAGGGACACAGTCAAAGGCCTTCTCCAGGTCCACAAAGCACATGTGGACCAGTTGGGCAAACTCCCATTAACCCTCAAACACCCTGTAGAGGTTATAGAGCTGGTCCAGTGTTCTGTGGCCAGAACAATCCGACCATCGGCCGGACTCTCTTCTCCAGCACCCTGACATAGGCCTTTCCAGGGAGGCTGACGAGTGATCCTTCTATAGTTAGAACAGACCCTCTGGTCCTCCTACAATCCCTGGTCTGCCAGTCCAGGGTCACTGTCCCCAACCGCCACGTAATGTTAAGGAGGCCCGTCAGTCATGACAGCCCCACAACATCCAGAGATTTGTGGAGTTTTCTCATCACCTTGGTGATTTTAACCCGGGTAATGAGCTAGTCCAACTCTGAGTCCTCAGCCTCTGCGTCCACCCCGGAAGACATTTGTTTGGAGATCCTCAAAGCATTCCTTCCCTGCCAGCCAGGCTCGATAGGATTCAGCTTGACGGCCTCCTTTACTGCTGGTGTTCACCACTGAGTTTGGGGATTGCCGCTGCGACAGGCACCACAGACCTTGCAGCCACAGCTATGGGCGGCACATCAACAAAAGAGGCAGAGAACACACCCACTTGGACTTCAGGTACCCAGACTCTCTCGAATTATGGAAATAGCTCTCTTGGAGGTGGTAGTTGAATGTGTCCCTGACTGAGGAAGCCGCAGATGTTCCCAGCCGGCCCTCACTACATTCTTGGCAATGGCGAGTCTGTCCGGCTTCCTCCCCTGCCAGGGTATCTGGGACAGGGAAACTTGTCAGAGTTGATGGGAGCTAAATACAAGGGAATGCTAGGAGTAAACCTATTGTAAATTTAAAAATTATTGTCCCATCATGTCTATGAATTCTGAATATCCTTTATCATAACATTTATTCCATATATATTGGAATCAAGTCTGTAAAATCTACAGTATGCTGCTGCATTATGGTGCTTTATATTTTGCTGACCTCAGAACCACATATTTTTCTTTTTCCATACTTATGATCACCTAACCAACTGGGGATTAAAGTTACATCATCATCATCATTTAATCATTTATAAAGTGCTTTACAGGTAAATAACAGATATAATGTAAATACAAAAAGCAATTTAATAAAAAGTCATAAGCAGTAAAATACAAAAATACAAAATATTACAGCAATAAAAACAGCAATTAAAGACAAAGAAGAAACAAGGACTGGCCTAATGCTCTTGCTCTCTGGAAATAAAAGCCAGTTTAAGAATATGAGTTTTTAAAATGGTCTAAAGTTCCAGCAGACCTCACAGAAAGAGGGAGACTATCCCAGAGCCTAGGACCTGCTGCTGAAAAAGTCTCCCCTGGTCACTAGCAAAGTCATGGGAAAACGTAAGAACCTTTGGTCTAGAGATCACAGAGATCTACGGGGGTGTCTGGATGTAAAAGCTCATTGAGGTAAAGAAATGCTAGACCATTAAGACATTAAAAACTCAAACAATTCTAGAAGAAATGGACAGTAAGTGGATGGAATACAAAACTGAATCGAGGCTCTTGGGGTGATCCTTGATTTAGATTTTAATCTATAAGCGCCATCATCTGGTCAAAGACGTATAACCTGAATAAATTAGAAAATAGATCAAACCCACCTGCTTTGGCATCTTCTCCAAGCATTTAGCATGCTTCGATGCAAAACGCTTCATCAGTACAGAGTGTCTGCATACCGTAGCATAAGATTAATTATTACATATTAGATTACTGCTCCAACAATTACATAGCATTTACATACATTTTGTAGCAGCAATACATATATACAGTTAATTTTTGCTTTTCAGAGTTGCTATACTCATACCAGCCACCAGCAGCCTGGCTGAGCTGGAGATCAAATTATCATTGCTACAGCATCAGATGCATTGAAAGGTGATGCTAAAACATTTACTTATGTATTTTTTAGGCCACTAAATCAAAAAGCAGATATGCAGCGATGTGATGGGGATAAAAGAGCAGTTTGGCACCAATGGTTTATCATCCTTGAATTGTCTTCAAATTTACTATATGCAGTACAATTTTTCAACCTTTCTAAACCTTTGTTATCCATTTTCAGATTTCACTGTTTTGCAAATTCAATGCTGGGGGGACTGATTGTATGTTTGAGCTTGGGAGGGCACTACAATGAAATAGATTTCTGTGTCGTTTCTGTATATAAAACAGAAGTGAAGAGGAGAAGAATAAAAAGAAGCCAGAACCCAAACTAATGCTCAAGTGGGACTGGAATGCAACAAGCATCGTGAGCACATCCATTTATCCTGTATGGCAATTTAAAGTAATGTGAATACGAATATTTTCTTTGCTGAAAGGCAGCTACCAGACTCTCTCGGCTCACAATTTTCAATGCATCAGCTTCTAGCCAATTGTTCATGGTAACTAAAGCTTCTTAGAGTAAATTACAGAATCAAACCATCCCTGCTCTTTGGTTCCGTATATGATAAATGATTGATTATGGTCATTAGCGAGATAGAACACTAAGCTCTCTACTGTTCTCCAAACTAATTGTTGCTTGCGTGGCTTGAAGTTCTTAGAGATTCAGGTAATTATGCTGCACTTTCACTTTCCTTCCGAGTCTTAGAGCTACTTGCTGAAATGACCTGGCATTACTAATCTATCCTCTAAAGCCAGATTTCCTGCTCCCGTGTCTCTAATAACACTCATTTGTTATCCTCCTACTCAGAGGGATCAAGTTAGAAGAGATTGTCTCTGTTAAATGTAAGTTCTGGAGGACACGAGTCATCGCTGAGCAAGCACCATCAGGTTTAATCTGAATTCAAACAGATGGAAGCAATCTAATTTACAGGACAAAACATCCATGATGACTTCAAATGCCGGGATTATCGCTGAGGGCATTTCTAATTTAGGTTCAGAGCACGGTTAGGAGCTGTAACGCTCACAGTTGACCATTGTCAAAGGAAATACAGAAGCAATACCAGTCATAATGGGACACATATTACTTATATTGCTTATAGTTACTGTATGTTTCAATTTAAGGCAAGATATCTAGTTTACAGGATATAAAACAATTTATTTTTTAATTTTTTAAACATTATTCTGTTCATTGTTTAGGGTACCCAAAATTTAATTAGTGAGTAATAATAAGATATTGCAGTTTTAAATCTTAAATGGTTTTAAAGTCTCAACAGTGTCTCATCATATTAACACTTTGATAGTGTCCTTAACTTGTTTTTTAGTTTCCATTTCTCCTTCCTCATGTTTTCTACTACATGTTCTTCTTAAAGTTCCAAACAGTAAAAAAATCAGTATGCAGGAACAAATAAATTAAAAACCTTAGATATGAGGATTCAGCAAGCTATGATTAAGCTTGCACTTAACTCATGATAGAAGGAGCAGAAACGTGTTTTACTGTGATCATTCTGCACTTCATGAATGAAAATCTTGATAAACGTTGTATGATCTGTTTTTTACATAATTTTCCTTCTGAAGGTTTCATGTGACAACCTGCACCATTACAGATTTCATATTCTGCTCTGTGTCCTCTGATGTTCTGCAGCTTCAAGACTTAGCATCACACCTCTTTTTACCCTCTAGGTGATGAAATGATTTAAAGTTGTCTTCAGCACTTTCAGATAAGTTTCATATGTCGCATACAATATGCCATGATCTTGGGGTGGTTATTGGTGTTTTCGCTTTCTTCTTTGAGCTGATATCATCCTTCTTATCCTACTCTTATCAAGTCACATGTTAAAAAGGACAAGCAGGATCGCCAGATTGTCCAACTTTGGTTGCAGTAATCCAGCTTTTCTCTTGCTATTAGACCTGTGATTCTGAGTTTTTAATATGTTTCCTTGTCTTCTAGTACCACTCACCTGGATTTTACTTTGTGTCTCTTTTGTGATACGACTGATCTCTGTAATCTTTAACGGCACCTGGAAGAAGACCACAGACATGCATCCATACCTCACAGATAGTTTGCCACCACTGACTTTGAATGTGCCTAGTTAAACTACCTATAGAAATAGCCTTTTGAGACCAATATTAAGCCTATCAGTAAGAAAGTTACCTTTCATTACTCACCTAGAGTGCTGTAAAAAATATTTGCCCCTTCAGATATCTCAAATTTTTTCTTTTTTTGTTGCACTTAAAGGTTTATATAATCAAAAAATATTGTATCGGTCAAAGATCACCAGAGTAAATATAACTAAAGTTTTCAAATGATAATTTAATTTGTTTTGGGAAATTAGCCATCCAAACCAACCATACGTGAAAAGTAATAACTGCCCTGTTTGCTAACTCATGAATTAATGGCAAATAACCACCTATTTGGAATGAATTAATTAACCACATCTTGGCCTGATTACTGCCAGACCTATAGAATCAGGAAATCACTTAAATGGAAACTCTATGCACACACGCATAGGAGTATAAGATGTAAAAGCAACACATCATGACAAGATCAAAATGAATTCAAGAAGAGATAAGAAACTGACATCTAAAGGTTAAATAGCAACTTCTAAGGACTTGATTATCCCCCCAAGACCTTTGAAGAAATGTTCAGTTCTCTGACGAGACAAAAGTGGAACTTTGCGGAAGGTGCATACTACATATTCCATGAAACTGATAAATCCATTCGTTAAAAAGAACATCATACAAACAGTTAAACAGGATTGTGTTAGTGTGATGTCTGGGGCAGCCTGGAAGCTTCAGAAAAAATTCTTTAGTTTAAAGGGGCACTAGAGTTTCACATAATCCCTGGTTGGTATAGATAGCTTTTTTCCCTTAATATTTGAAATTATCCTTCGAAAACTATTGTATTTACTCAGGCTATGTTTGTCTGATATTAAAATTAGTTTGATCTGAAATAAAAAAAAAACATAAAAAAACAGAAGACATATAAGGGTGCAAATACTTTTTTGAGGCAGTGTATCCAATTTACATCAGATGTCAATTTATCCAACTTTCCTCTTCGTCAGAGTAATTCCAGCGCTAATTTGTAATTATTCCGGGAATACGCAAACTCCAAAACTGCTACAGACAATCTCTTAAATTATCATTCTCTGTTATTTTATGTTTAGCTTATGCTCCGGTGTCTATGTTCAAAAAGACAAACATGACACAGTCAGGAATAGAAATTACTTGGGAATCCAATCTGCACCTGTTTGGCTTCTCTTCTTCAAGAGTTTTTAGGAGAGAGATAAAGAACATGCTGCAGTAAGGTAAGCATAAGAGGTTTAGATCTCAAGAAATACACCACACAAAAACATCTGCAACTTTGACATTTTTGAGTCATACACACTACAAAAAAAAAAAAAAAAAAAAAAAAAAAAAAAAAAAAAAAAAAAAAAAAAAAAAAAAAAAAAAAAAAAATTGGTTGGGAATTACTTTTCAGGTTTTTTATAGGTTTCAGCAGGGGGTGTGTTATTGACCAGTTCATTCAAACTGGTCTGCTAAAGAAAGAGTACATCTAAAACTTGGACAAACACAGCCCTTTCTGTAACTGGACTTGAGGACAACCGACATACAGAATGTATACAAACTCTGCCACTGAAAAGCCAGAACTCCTTTAGCATTAAAAGATTACTCAGAACAGGAGCAAAACTTTGCTAAAAAAGGGATGTTTGCATTGTCCTATAAAAGTTCCTGCCACAATGTCATGATTCAAATGTTTCGTGACTGTAGTTTTTTGCTAAAGTAATTGATCCACAAACCACGAAGTTGATTGTACTTCAATTAGAGATTATGTGATAGACCAACAAAAGATAGTGGATGATTGTAAAGTGGAAGGAAAGTTTTACTTGGTTTTAAAATATTTGTAGGTCTGGACCTTCACTAGGCCAGTCATTCCAATGGCATAAAAAGACATAATGCCATAGGAAAATTACCTTTCGTATCGCCTGACGATGCATTTGACACATGAGTGTGTAACATATTCAGTTGGATCACCAGCTACACCAGGCTCCCGCAGATTTTATAAGAGGTTTTAAAAAATCCCCCCACGTGAGCAGTACAGCTCTCAAGCGTCATAGTTAGCATATATGCGCTACTGTTGCAGAATAAATGCAACTTTGAATCAAATATATCCAGGTGAGGCAACAATTACATAATGTGATGCAGGATACTTGAAACTGAAAATGATGGCACAACCTACTGTTTGATTTATCTGGCAAATAAATATCCGGCACTCACAGACCATTAAAAGGTTGTTTCCAGATGGAAATAGGAATAGCAATAGCAATAGGAATAAAAATATTAAAAGAGACTGTGATATCAGAAGCACTGTTCTCAGCAGAACGCTGTGAATTCTACTCACTGATCCTGGTATACTGCAGCACATAAAAAGTGTCATACATAATTAAAAGACCTGACAAGTCTTGTTAATCTAATCTAATCTTGTTTATCTAAATCATTCCATTATAGCGCTGGGTGTATGTTTATAAATGCCCTGCTGGAAGGTGAACCCAGGCCTAAGTCTAAAGTCCTCTGCAGCTTCTAGCAGGTTCTCTTACAGTATTGCTGTGTATTTAGAGACGAGCCCAAATTCCTTCATAGCCCTGGTAAATTTAGGTTAAAGATAATCTTTTAATTTAACCAACATGTTTCATCTCACTAACTGGAGTGACCCAACACCATCAACATCAATTGGATTAAGAATCTGTTCAGGGAGATAACCTCAAACAACTGGAGCTCATCACCAAAAATAAATCATCAAAGTACTACTGGAAATACACAAAAATTGTTTGACTGCTGTAATGCCAATAGGAGTTGTTTAAATAATTATTGGGAAGGGTAAAAATTATGTTTAACATGGCATTTTTTCAAAGGAAATGCAAACAAGCATATTTTTTTCAAAATCGTTACTACTTTTACATACTGTGCTTTTAAGAGATGCCCATCTCATTGCCTTTCAGAACAAATATTTTGGTTACATTAAAAGTCTGATGACAATCACATTTAATGAGTAGTTTGAACGACCACGCAATAAAATCAGATGTCAGCAAAAAATTGGAACTGAGCATCAAGACTTGCACTGTAAACGTAGCCAAATAAACGTCTGAAGCATTCATAGAACTGCTGGATTAATATCAACATTAAATGGCACACAGATTAACTCTTCTTACTAAGGCTTTTGGATGCACTGGATTAAATTGAGGGATATCAGAATAGAGACAAGTGCAAATGCATGCCACACTCTTGAGATTTTTCTTTGCAAAAACAAATAAAAGATTAAAGAACATAACGTGTTTGTGACTTAATTTACCCCTGTTTATAATGATCATGTTGCTAATGAAACAAAGCAGCATTTTCCTATCAGGACAAGCATCTCAAACTAGCTCCTCATTTTCATGTACAATCTTTAGTCTTCTGCCTTTTTCTCAGGAGAAGGAGGTCAGCTGTTTGCAGCCTGGCAGCAGAGCAGCTGCAGAGCTTCTGCGTCTGCAGTGAGACGTGTCACAAACACAGGTGACTTCTCCTCTCTCTCTCTCTCTGTCTATTCTCCGTGTCTCTGTCACTGTTACGTGTCTCCCTGTAGCCAACATCTCCAGGTGGGGCAGGTGGCTGCTGCACCTTTTTTATTTTTCTGCAGATCCTTCCATGTGGCACAGTTTCCTAAAAAAATTATGACACATATGCCCATGGAAACACAACTGTATCCACAGTTAGCACAAACACGCCCTACTCATCCTCACACACACACACACACACACGCACACACACGATGGCGCGCCGACTTGCAGAAAATTAAAAACCCTTGATTGTCCAGATTGTCCGTGTGGAGAGCTCTCAGCACGGGAGATCTGCATACAGACTGTTCCCTTGACAACCATTACATGCACACATAACCACACACACAAACGCAAAGTGGTACCTAATAAATTGTGTTCAGCCGCTGGCCTGCTGCACCCCGTGGGTCAGTATATGGAATAAAGAGCCATTAATCATATTGATGGGATGTGTGTGCATTAGCACAGTGTGTGTGTACATTCTAGCTTGAAGTATTTGGGTACGTGAGGTTTATTGTGTATTTATGTGTGTCATTAATGTCGAATCCTGACTTAAGGTACAGTATCTTATGGTTTTATTGTGTATCTCTTATCCAGCGCTTTTCATATCTGTGGTAAATGTTGATTGACCTGACTGACTGCCCTCAGGCCTTCCTCTATTCCGCAGCGAGCCTGTATCTCTTCACTACAGTTTTATTGCTTTTTCCAGTCCAGTTTTCTTTCTACTTTTCTTCCTACTTTCATGACATTTTTTGTTCCTGGTTTAGCTCAAGTAATTAATTTCACTCACTTAACCCCTCCCCTACCACTCCCCACTGGGTTATTTCTTTTTTTCCACCACTTAATCTCGCTCTTTCTCCCCTCATGCATTATCTATCAGCTCGCGGCTTGTCAGGTCACCTGACTTCTGTAACGGGAGACAAGGAGGCCAGATTGCACAGCGTCACGTTAATTCGCTGCAGCTAACTGTTCGTGCACCCAAGAAGAAATCGATACACCAGCCTCAACCTTTACCTCTGCAGCATCATCATCATGGTCATCATTACTGCTGTTTCAAAAACACTGGTTGCCCTTTCAGGTGCACGTGGTTTCTCATGTTGACCAGAACATTACTCACACTATCAACAAAGGTTTTTTAGGCTGCTCTTTTCTTCCACAGGAAATTCAGCTTTTAGAAATATGCACTTCGAGAAGCAGATTTTTGTCCTTTTTTTATTTGTTTGTAATGGCTCTTCAAAGACAAGTGTTTTCAGGAACTTTTTTCTATAATCAATACTCAAACACATTCATTGTTTTCACTAGTTCCTCTAAAAAACCCACACCTCTTCTTCTGTGTAAAGGTCCAAAGTGAAGAGTCATTTTTTACAATTATCTCTCCCTATTTAACAAAGTTAAGGGCTTTGCTCCAAAAACCTGCTGTATAAAGTAAACAGATTGTTTAATATTAAACATTTTTAATAAAAATACTCAAGACATAAAAATATCTTTTTGGTTATGACAATTGCATGACAGTAAAAATTTGATGTAACAATTATGATACAAAAGAAACTGAGAAAAGCAAATAAAACATAATACATACCATAATACAAAGAAGGCAATGAATAATTAAAAACAAGCAATTATTCATTTTAATTTAGAACAAAAATAGGCCCAAAAAAGAGTGATTGGGAGAGAATCACATAAAGTTCTTTCTAATTTTGAGAACAGTTTTGACTGTTGAGTCCCCATATCTTAAAGTGTTTAGTAACTGACCTGAAGGTGGGCAGATTACATGGAAGAGTAGGTAATGTGTTGCAGGTTTGGGAGGCCTGATAAGAGAACACAGTGTGTTCAAAAGCCTTCTAAAAGAAGTCACACAATCGACTCTGAAACTTGCTCTTGTTAACTAGTTGTTGTTAAACTGTTTAGATGTTCTTTCTTTTTTACAAATTCATGTAGTGGCCCGGGGCCAGTCCATGGAGAACACCAGGATAGAATCTACATATTTAATCATATTTTCCGAGCTAAATAAGTTTCTTAAATATCCTGCAGTGACAACATTTTTCTTTTTTTATATCCAAAATTCTAAGTACTTGCTTGTCTGTTGTTTCCAATGGTTGTACAGTAGGCTTACATACCACCGCCCATGGTGTCATGCAGTACGACATCTGTGACGCAATCACTGTGTTAAAGTACAGTTTAGCTGCTTCAAATGTTAAATTATGTCCGATTCTCAAGAGATTTTGGTAGATTTAGTTTTATGTTTACTTGTAATTATCCAAAGCAAAGTGACTCATTGTCAGGCTAGGTAACATTTAAGTGTCTGCTACCACTGCTGTTGTTATTACCTCCTTTTTTAGACAGCAAGGTTATTCTGCTGTGTTACACTGCAGGCTTTATCTGATCAACATTTTTCCACTTCTTCTGAGTTTCTTTTTTTCATTATGTGAAATTGTCAGATGCTGTCACACCTTAAAGGACTAAAAATTTGTTTTCTTGCCTGTGAATGATCAAGGGGAACCAAACAACTCTGACGTCCGACTTACTTCCAGTCTTGTCCCTCGGTTAGAATCAAAGAAGTGAAATGCTCTCAATGTAGGCTCGTTCTCCCAATTTGTTTCTTGCATAATGAGTCTCTTTCAGTGTGATCCTGACAGTGAAGTTTCTAATCGTTATTAGAAAAAAATAAAACAAATTACAATCTGTGAAAAAAAAATAAAATCACAATTTTGTCCCTCCGCACAAGTAAACTCTGACAGTCTACCTCTCACATCTCTGTGTGCTTTGTATCAGAATTCTTTACTCTCCTTGTCCTTTGGTAAAGGTCCCAAGAAGAAAGGGTTTGATGAAGTAAGCATCACCGATGCTCTCCTTATTCCCCGCTCATCAGCGAAGGCTTTTAATTGTGAGGCATGACACATTAAAACTTTTACTATGCCTTTCTTCACTGAGCCATCAAGCTGGATGATAGGCCAGCATAGGAAGGAAGCAGAATGGAGGCAGATGCCAACTGAGGACTTGAGCTAACTTCCTAATGCCATTCTGTTTGAAGCACATTAAAGGATTTCTTTGCAATATTTTTATTCCAATGAAATATTTAAGGCAAAAAAAAACTGCGAGGAAAGTAATTAAAATAGAGCCTAGCATGAGAAATTGTCTTTTCTTCTTCTACATCGGCATTCATTTCATTGTCTGTAATTAGGAATGTTCCCTTGCACTTCAAAAACACAAGGAATATTTTCGTCTAACTGGAAACTTGCCGAGCTGGCTTTGGAAATGCTAAATATTGATGTGTTTTCCTCTTTAATTATTGATCGCCATAAAAATGATGATTTGCTGGTTTATATTTCAGCAGGTCTGAGACAAGCTATTGTCTCAAAAGAGCAAGTGTTTGCTAAAAATTACAATCAGGACAATTAGCAGTGCTCACATAAACGGTGGTTTACTTTCTCAAGACTACATGAGAGGTGCTGCCGTGTTCTGAGTTCTGGTCTAACTTTGTTACTGGATGGTTTCATGTTTAAAGGAATTTGTTTAAGCTAGCCTTATTCCTTATTCAAATGACTGAATTGATGTGTTTCAATCATTTCCATTATCACAGGAGTATAAAATCCAGCATCTCGACATACAGAGCCGGCATACAGATTCTACAAGCATTTGTGAAAGAATGGGTCGCTGTTAGGAGCTCAGTGAATTCCAGTGTGGTACCATGATGTCACCTGAGCAGTAAGTCCAGTCGGGACAATTTCCTCACAACTGAATATTCCAAAGTCAACTGTTGGTGGTATTATAACAAAGTGAAAGAGATCTGGAACAACAGCAACTCGGCTACAAATTTATTGAAATCACAGAGTAGAGCCAGCGGATGCTAGGACAGTGCACAGAGATCACCAATCTTCTGTGGTTTCGATAGCTACAGTCTTCCAAACCTCATGTGGTCTTCAGGTTAGCTCAAGAACAATACATACAGAACTTCATGTAATGGGTTTTCATGGCCAAACAGCTGCACCCAAGACAAGCACACCACCACTGGACTCCAGAACAGTGGAGATATGTATTTTAGCATGTAGAATCATGCCTCTCTAGCAGGCAAAACAAGGGACACCTCATGGTTTGGCATTTGACAAGAGAACAGCACTTGCCTGACAGCACTGTGTCAAGTGTAAAGTTTGGTGCAGTGGGCATGTGGAGCTCTTTATCAGGTGTTGGGCTAAGCCACTTATGCCTGGCACACACTGCGATTTCTAGTATTGTACAGGACTTGAACATATCACATTGTGCAAGCTTGACAGCATACAATCTTAACGGTAACCCATGTGACACTGTATGATGAAAGATGTTAGATTTCAAAACTTGTTGCAGCATCAGTATCTCTTCAAACAGGTCTGATCAAAACCACAGTCCAAGAACAAATGAACAACATGTTACGGGTGTTAATGCACTTAATATTGGAATCATATGATAAAAAGCCAGAGGAGGAGAAGGGAAAAGAGACAGCAGTAGAGGGTCAAAGCCGGGCAAGTAAGGGCTGGAATCAGACGTTGGTGGTAGCAGCGGTCATACTGAATTTCCCAGGAAATATCAGACACTACTCGATGTTTGTTGTAGGTCATCTTTGTCGGGAGTCACACTGGATGACCACAGACTACCAATTTGAGCTCTTAAACATACATTTTCTTACAGTTCTTTCACAACTAAAGATTTTGGCTTAGACAGACACGATTATGCTCACAACTTTGTGGGAGCAGGGTTATGGCAAAGTCCATAAAGACATGGATGAGTTTGGTGTTTGGCCTACACAGAGACTGACCTCAACTCAACAGAACAGTTTTGGAATGAATTAGAACAAAGACTGGGAGCCTGGCCTTGTTATCCAACATCAGTACCTTACCTCAAAAACGTGTTTCTTGAAGAATTGTTAGAAATTCCCATAAACACAATCCGAAACCTCGATGAAAGGCTTCCCAGGAGAGGTGAAGCTGTTATAGCTGCAAAGGTTAGGCCGAAATCTTAATAAATCCTGTGGATTATGAATGGGAATAGGAACACAAAATTCAAAAACTTAGATGATGTACATAATAGCACATCTTTTCAGATCAAGTGAAAGAAGATTTTAAATCACTTAATGTTTGAAAAATAAAAAAACTTTTCGAGCAACTCAATATATTGTAAAAATATCACAATTGCAATATCAATGTCCCAGTATTTCCTGGTTGTTTTATTCAAGGTGTCAGGAATTCTCATTTTGCATGACAGTAAGATGTTCAGTCTGTTTGATGACCTGACCATTGAATTATAATTTCCCTTCCACTTCACATCTATCCACTACTTTATGTTGGTCTACCTATAAAATACATCAAAGTGTGTGGTTAAAACCAAAGCCGTATGAATAATCTCTCAAAGTACTGAATAGAGTCTTTTTATATGCCTTTCAAAATAACACCACAATGGCAGTATCCATGTGGGCCGAAATGTGACACAGACCAACTCTCCATAGGTCAATATGTAAATAGATGGGAATGAAAATAATTTGCTCACTAGCTGTGTATTTAAGGAAACATTGGCTACCTCAACAAGTTGTCTTAGTAGAAGTTAATAATACAGTTGATCTAGAAAACTGTTTGCATCTCAAAATTGAACTCCTATAAATATTATTTTTTGGAAGAGGTCAAAATCAGCTATACTTTCTTTCCATTGTCTTTATCTCAGTTGCAAAATCTGCACATTGTTTGCTTTAATTGGGAAAAATTCAGACACAGATTAAGAAATTACTGTCTGTATGAACAGTCAATGCCGTAGCGTTATTAGGCTTCCCTGATATCAACGCTTGTCCTCAGTCTAGCTACCGCACACAAACATGCGAGGCTGATACAGTCATGCATCAGAACGAAAAACAACAAGGTGTCACTGTCTTACCAGGATGGAGCGGGGGGGGGGCATTTACAATTTTTCATCAGCCACTAATTACAGCGGTAACAAGACCCAAGAGAAGTGATGGCTCCTGGTTTAGCTTGACAGCAGGGTTAATTAACAGCCTTCCACTAAGATTAAGATGGGACAAAACTAAATAGATCAAGCAACACATACATGGTATGCAGGGTCGCATATATGCACACTAAACAGACCTTTCATTAGGAGCCTAAATCAATATAGTAGCACCTCCCTATGTATGTCAGCAGAAAATTAGCCTCCTGTTCTGTCAGACAGGTTCAGCCAACCCACAGACATTTGCCTCATATGTTATGCATTTATTTATACACCAGTGTGACTTATTGATACTGGCACGTTCACAGGAGAACAGTTTTTGCAAAAACCCTGAATACAGTTCAAAGCAGAGAAAGTAAATGGCTTTAAGAGGTTTTCAGCTCTATGGCTGGAAACCCTTCAGCCCTCATGTTGTAATCCCTGCTGAGCACATACAATGCTCCCATCCATCTTCCTTTTATGTAATGTCATCACTTGTGGATCTGGGTCTAAAAGATTTGTCTAAGGCCTGTTCTAATATGCTCCCACTCCTAACCTTGCCAGTTGGTGGGTGCATTTGTGAAGACATAGAGGCTCTCACTGCCAGGTTAATGTGGCACCTCATTCATCGAGCTGTGTTGCCTAACTCACCAGCTGTCCAAACGCAACCCCGTTTTAGAAGGCTGTGATTATACAGAGTGCTTGTATAAATAAAAGAAAGCACCATCTCAAATGTATTTTCTCTTTACCCCACCCTCCACCCCTTTGCTTTCTTCGGCCTCTTGGGGCGAACACGCTGCGACCTGAAGATGTGCTGTTGGACTGTTTTGTATTGTGAGAAAGGAAAATTAGCTTGTTTGCATTAGTCAAAAACAGATCAACATGTAAAATTTTTCTTTGCTGTAAAATGGCCCTGTGCCTCGCAGATTGTTGAGGGAGTAAGTGATAAAATGACAATGTGTCCTTAAATATGAAAATAATGCACGTTTTTCACACGTGTGGTTTGTCACCTAAAGTCTGTTAATTTTAAATTTTTTATGAGTCGACTGGTAAAGGTAGGGTCGTTTCCATGGTAATGACAAAATTATTAATATATGTACACTGATTCAGAATCGTGGTTAAAAGTTGAACACTCAGGTGTCTACTTATAGAACTTCAGACCAGGAAATAATAGTACTTTTATAAAGCAGCTGTAATCTTACTTCTGCTAGAATGATGCCTAAACTACTCCACAGTAAGTAATAATGCGTTAGGTGTGGAAGAGATTGGTTTGGAGGGTAAGAGGGTTCTGCTCAATACTGATGGAGGTCAGTAGCATCAGGCGCTGTGCAATTTCATGTAGAGCAATGGTTCTCAAACTGTTGTACGAATACCCTACTTGTGGTAATTGGTCTATCTTTAGAGGTACTTAGAAGAAGTTTTGTTATTGCTACAAATAAACACTTACAGTCCAAAAAATGTTGTTCAAGCACATTGTAAACTGTTACGACTTTGCGAGATATTGGACCCCAGGATGCAGACGAGGAGGCAGCGTGATGGTAAGCGAAAATTGAATCAACAAAAACTCACTTTTAGAAGAGGCAGGAACAAAACAGAAGCAGGCTGGCTTGACAGGCATGGCATAGTCCACAAAACAAGACATGAGTAGAGATACAATGATTCCGCAATGACTAACATAACAGGTGTGTATATATGGAGTGAAAATCAGGTGGAGCAAGACATATTGACAAGGTGCAGGTGAACCGGATAAAGATGATTAGCAGAACAGAACGTGGCTGGAGCAAGAAACAGGCACAGAGTTCAGGCGGGCGACCTGGAGGTCGTCCCGAGCAGGCACAGAGTTCAGGCGGGCGACCAGGCAGCGCCTGGCGAACCCTCAGAGGCCAAAGCAGCGCCTGGCGAACCCTCAGAGGCCAAAGCAGCGCCTGGCGAACCCTCATCTCTGGGTTCAGAAGCCAGAACGAGGACAAACTGTTCCTTGAAGTCCCCAGAGACAGGATCCGGCGGTTCTTCCTCCTCGAACCCCTTGTCGCAGGGTTCAGAGGCCAGAATGAGGACCAGTTTCCCACTGAACCCCTGGAGGCTAGGAGCTGAAGCGTCTGCGGGACCCTCAGTGACGTGCGCAGGGCCTGAAGCGTCGCCGAGACCCCCGGTGGTGTCAACAGAGGCGTCCCTCTTACGACGTCCTCTGCGGCGTGTGGAGGAGGTTGAGGCAGACTTCAGGTCAGGCTGTGGTGTGTCAGGCTGTGGAGTGTCAGACCTGGCAGAGACGGGCTGTGGTGTGTCAGGCTGTGGAGTGTCAGACCTGGCAGAGACGGGCTGTGGTGTGTCAGGCTGTGGAGTGTCAGACCTGGCAGAGACGGGCTGTGGTGTGTCAGGCTGTGGAGTGTCAGACCTGGCAGAGACGGGCTGTGGTGTGTCAGGCTGTGGAGTGTCAGACCTGGCAGAGACGGGCTGTGGTGTGTCAGGCTGTGGAGTGTCAGACCTGGCAGAGACGGGCTGTGGTGTGTCAGGCTGTGGAGTGTCAGACCTGGCAGAGACGGGCTGTGGTGTGTCAGGCTGTGGAGTGTCAGACCTGGCAGAGACGGGCTGTGGTGTGTCAGGCTGTGGAGTGTCAGACCTGCAGAGACGGGCTGTGGTGTGTCAGGCTGTGGAGTGTCAGACCTGGCAGAGACGGGCTGTGGTGTGTCAGGCTGTGGAGTGTCAGACTGGCAGAGACGGGCTGTGGTGTGTCAGGCTGTGGAGTGTCAGACCTGGCAGAGACGGGCTGTGGTGTGTCAGGCTGTGGAGTGTCAGACCTGGCAGAGACGGGCTGTGGTGTGTCAGGCTGTGTGTCAGGCTTGAGTTCCGTGAGCACCCCCCAGAGAAAACTGAGAAGGTGCTCAGGACCTGGAAATGCAGGTAGCCCGCCCTCCGAAAGCTCTACAGGCTGTAGAGCTGGCGTGGGCTGCTCTGCAGCAGCAGCAGCTCCCTGGGGTCCTGGCGTGGACTGCTCTGCAGCAGCAGCAGCTCCCTGGAGTCCTGGCGTGGACTGCTCTGCAGCAGCAGCAGCTCCCTGGAGTCCTGGCGTGGACTGCTCTGCAGCAGCAGCAGCTGCCTGGAGTCCTGGCGTGGACTGCTCTGCAGCAGCAGCTCCCTGGAGTCCTGGCGTGGACTGCTCTGCAGCAGCAGCAGCTCCCTGGAGTCCTGGCGTGGACTGCTCTGCAGCAGCAGCAGCTCCCTGGAGTCCTGGCGTGGAAGGTGGACGGCAGTAAAACTGCCTTACTGCCGTCTCATAGTCCCTCTCCATCTTCCCGATTCTCTCCATCAGCTCCGGAGAGGAATACATGAGACTGGTCTCTCTAAAGGTCTTAATCTGTCGAGCAAAAAACCTTAATCGCTCCTCCAGCTCCTCTGGTGTTGCCTCAGAACACCGAGCTGGAGTGAGCGAAGATGGCATGGGCGGAGGTGCAGCGAGCCTGGGAGATGGTGCTGTGGCAGGCAAAGAAGCGGGCTTACTTGCTGCAGCCCTCCCGCCAGCAGGCAAGGGAGTTCCCACTCCAGGCATGACAGCAGCAGCCGTGAGAGACTCCTCGCCGCTGAAACACAGGAACGTGCTCCACGCCGGTGTTTCTTGCGGCGGGAGGAGGACGAGGACTTCACTGCCGGACCAGAGTGCGCAGCCAGGGGAGCCGGCGGAGAACGGCGCTGAACCGCTTCGCGCTCCATCTGCTCCAGCAGCAGTGGAGAGGGCAGCACCTCCAAATCCTTGGGCAGGTTCCTCATTGCCTCCTCCTCCTTCTGCCGCTGAACCCAGCGATCCAAGGCATCTGTCTTCTGCTTGTCTGCGGGGTCCGTAGTTGGCGGAATCATTCTGTTACGACTTTGCGAGATATTGGACCCCAGGATGCAGACGAGGAGGCAGCGTGATGGTAAGCGAAAATTTAATCAATAAAAACTCACTTTTAGAAGAGGCAGGAACAAAACAGAAGCAGGCTGGCTTGACAGGCATGGCATAGTCCACAAAACAAGACATGAGTAGAGATACAATGATTCCGCAATGACTAACATAACAGGTGTGTATATATGGAGTGAAAATCAGGGAGCAAGACAGATTGACAAGGTGCAGGTGAACGGATAAAGATGATTAGCAGAACAGAACGTGGCTGGAGCAAGAACAGAAACTCTTGAATACAAACAAAAACTAAAGCATGACCAGAACCAAAAACCAAAGTTGACAAAACATGAACAAGACTAATACATAACCAGAAAAATAATAAACAAAGCATGATTCAAAAACTGTGAAAAACATAAAGAAAAAAACAGAAATCAAAAACCAAACCACCCCAAATCATAACAGTAAACTTCTTAAAAGTGAGGTGCTGTGAACCAGAAAGAAGAGGTGTTGACTATGAATGCCTTTTTGTTTCCCTCTAAAATTGGAACTTGGATTTGGGAATAGCATTACACCTGTTTTCCAGCTCCAACTGTGAAAAGCAGTTGGATTTGCCAACTGATATGCTCAGCTCAGCTAATAACTATGTATTTGTCTGCATTTTATTCTTCATTCTTGTTCTTCCTTCGGGAGGTTGTGTAGCATTTCAACAGATAAACAGATTAAACAGATAAAAAGTGTGAAAAGTGCAAGGATAGGTGGGTAAACCTAAGCCTCTGTCACACTGTTTATCTTGCCATGCATGTTGGAATGACTGAAAACAGGTTTTATTTCTTAATCCAAAGTAAGTAAATATTCTTTAGTGCAGACAGAATTTGGCATAGTGTATCATGAGATTCAGTAGTATTAATTATTGTGTAACATTCGAGCAAAAGTTGAATTTATTGACTAGAGGTGGCGCATATGTGCGGTATATTTTGCATCTCAGAGTTACAATGCTTATGCTGCGGAATTCTTTGACATGTTTATAAATGCGTAGAAGCCTGGATTTGCTGTTGATTAAATTGTGAATGCAATAGTGAGAATGATCGGGAATTGCTGGAATGTGATTTACTTAAAGCTGGGTGTCTTCCAACACCATTGAATTCCATGGCAGATATGCAATAATCTGATATGTATATTGGTACTGTACAAAGAAGGCTTTATATAGTGTGTCTTGGGGGAGAATAGAGGGAGAGGAAAACGGATGTAGTGCAACACTTAGCCAGGAAAGAGGTGCAATAATTTTTCGATGGCATTGTACAGTAATTCCCATATAGCATGTACTAAAGCCTTTTAGAAATTGTAAAAAAAAAAATACACAGACACGAGGACGGCAAAATCATACTGATGATGGTTTATTGAGGAAACAAGGAGACGGTTGACATGAAAAAAACTTAGAGAAGGACAGAGTTGGGACCAGGGACCATGGAGAAAAACAGTTGAATCCAGCAAAAATGACTGAAAATGGAGTAAATAATAGTAAATGAAATAAATACTGAGGAGCATTGATTAGCAGAGCAAGGGACCATTGAGTCTTATTACCAGAACCAGTTGAGGAGCGGTATTATGAGGAGCTGGTGGAAAATGACTAAGTGAAAAAGAATGAATAGAAAGAAAACACAAGGATAAAAGAAACATGCAAAAAAACACAATAAAAATGACCAATAAAAATTAACAGAAAAACAGGATAACACAGGTGAAGAAGACAACTATTAAACAACGATTAAAGTCTTAAAAAATGTGACTATATCAGGTTTCATGAGTGACTCTACTACTTTTTTCTGTCATAGTTTGACCTTAATGAGTGTGGAAGAGTGTAACTGTGGCATCAGGTTTTTTGAATGTACCAAGACAAACCTCAGAGATAAACTTAATTTGTGTTATTTTATATAAGCTAGATGAGGACGTACTTGTTCTTAACACAACTGCAAAGTTGGGATTGACTCAGCTGCTATGCCCTGGCAACAGAAATTCCAGGTCCACTAATGTCCTGCCATGCAGCCACCCCCAGACGGATTAGGCCCTTATCTGCACCAGAGATGTCTCACATTAGACGTAAATTGCAGAAGAAATCAGTTGCTCTCATGATTCATCGCTTCATAAATGCTGTTTTCAGAAACCTATAATGCAAAGCCAGGGTTTACACACAAAAGGGAAGTGGCTGCTGGTCCCATTAGAATGGATAAGTTGCAGTGGCATGGCTGCAAACAGTTTTTTGCCTCTAGAGAGTCGTGACTTAGCGACAGTACTATGTTCAAAAAAGAACTGGGAGAAAGAAATCGGAGATGCTGGGGGGGGGAGGATGGAACAGAGAGAAAGAGAGAGAGTTGTCTAACCTTAGTGTGACAGAAAAAAAATAGTGGAAATGAAAAAGCAGCCTGAGGGAAGGAAGGGTGGTTAAGTTAAAGAAGACAAGTTTGGGAGTTGGAAACTGGTGAAGGAGGTGGTATGGGGGGAACATGGACAAGAGATAAGAACAAGCTAGTGTTAAGTAAAATAGGAAATAACAAGAGTGGGAAGATAGGGAGAAGCCTTATACTGGCATCACAATGGAGGCACCAAATTTTCCCTCTGCCATCTGTGAAAGAGGGACTCCTCTGGGGCGGCTGATGCAAAGCTTGTGTGCATTGGTGTGCAATGGAGGTTTGTGTGTTCTGGGTACTGGAGGACAGGACGTCTGTCTGGTCAGGTAGCTTGTTCTCAGTAATTCATTTATCAACAATGAATTCAGTAAGGACGAAAAACAGAAATGGAAGAAAAGCAGAGAGAACAAGACAGAAACATCCATGTTTTCCGATCTAGATCTAGATTTTAGTCCCCAACTAAAATGGCAGGAGGTCCACTACCTCCATCATCCAAACACTTTGGGGTCCGAACATTTAAAATCAACTGACAAACATATTTTCTTTCATTTTTATTTAACATTTAATTAACACTAGAGTGGAACTACTGACCAATTACTCATGTGCCAATGGAATCATCTGCTGAACAGAAAAGCAATCCAATTTAAGTACACATATTAAACGCACTTTGAATGGCACAGTCAAGCTGGGTCAGTACATCTTGGTACTACAGTTGATAACAGTTCTGCTCTCCTTGTGCTTGTGGCAGGCATGGCAATATGCTTAACCTTTTCCTTAAGTTTTTGTCCTTCTTTTCCATCTAAAAGTGTTTCTGCCACAGCTTCTATGCACTCTTTGATCATTTCCCAGTCAATGAAAGGCTTTCAGTGTTTTCTTCAAATCCACTGTACTTGTGTTGAACACTCATATTCTCGCTGGTTTTCTGGTTCATATATATCGTACGTAATAGAGCGAAACCGAGTGGAGTTGAGCCGCGCCGCCTAAAACGAGCCAGTTTAAAAGGGGTATTAGCAACCTGTGTTCAAGGACCCCACATAGCTTCCTCTTCTATTTCGTTTTCTGGTGGTCACCATACTACGATGTGATGCATTACCACCACCAGCTGTCTTGGAGTAGGGACCAGAATATCGCCGACCCACATAGATGCCCGTCGTGTCTGTTCAAAGGTCAGCTGGTAGGAATAAAATTTCTATATCTACATAGTAAATGAGTTTTACATAGTAAATTAATCTGATTGAGTTTGAACTAGTTTGCAAAGAGGAATAGTCAAAGATTGTAGTACATAGATGTGTGAAGCTGGTAATTTAAGCTTTAATTTAAATGAAAGGTGGTTCTACAAAGAATACATTTAGGGGGGCTATATAAAAGCACATCACACTTTTAGATTGTTTTTGTAAAAAGTTTGAAAAGCATGCATAATTTTCCTCCCACTTCACCATTATGCACTACTTGGGATTGGTCTATTGCATAAAATCCTAATAAATAATGGATAAGAGGTTTCCTTTAGAGGAAAAAAATTCTGTGGGTATGAGTACATTTGCAAGACACTTTATTTGTTGCCAAAATAAACAGTTTTTTTCTGGTGCTGCAGGAAAGCTGAACAAGTGATGCCTTTGGTCTATTTGTTATAAATTGGCATACTGCAGCCATAGATTATCGAACATGACAGTGTCTTTTTCGGAGAAATCTATCAGCCGTGACCTCTCTGCCGCGATTACAGCAAGGTCAGGAAACGCATAGGGAAACCAATCAATACCATATTGAGTGCGAGAACAGCTGAAGTCTGATGCAGGGGGAGGAGAGGAGGAGCGAAGCTAAAATAGGCAGCTGAGATACAATTACTGTGGTGGAAAAAATGAATGACCAAGAAAGCAAAAGGGGGTAAACACCTCAGGCTATGAGCCATGGATGAAGAAGTGAAAAAAGGTGACAATGGAAGTGATGGAGGAAGGTCTTGAAGGTGGCTTCAGTCTTGCGGGTGGCAGCAATATCAGTCTACAGCAAAGCCACAGGCACAAACATACAAACCGACACCAGTGGATGACTGTGGCGTTTAAGATGTGGTCAGTCTGGGAAGATTATTATACAGCCATGAGCACAAACACTCACTGCCCCAGGGAGGTGTCTGATAACACAGTCTGCTGACCATATGTATGAGTTATGGTTTACTACACCGTCTGATTGTGAAAGAGTTCAAACTCAGTGTTACATTAATAGAGAAACACCCTCTTAAAACTGCTGAGTTGAAAACAACCCATTTTGTGTTGTTTGCTCCACAGTACTGGATTAGCCTTTCATCTCAAACATGTATTAAAGTTACTACTGTCAGTGTGACTAGTGAACACTTGACATGTGTTTACTACCTCTCGGAAATACCAGTATCACACTTTTGCGTAACTGCTTTGTGTTTCAGTGGCGCAGATAGATACGCGACTTTAAGTACATATAGTTCAAGTATGTCCTTCCTATGCATCTGATACTTTGACGTCCAACTAAGTCAGAAAGCACAGAATTGTCTGGATATGCAGACAAAAATTGTGGCATGAGTTTCAATGACTTAGAAATGTCACATTTACCAGACGTAGGCCACTGCCACGAAATATATGTAGGTGCTACTGAAATGTTGTATAATTGACCCAATAATGAAAAACAATCAGTCTGACATGCTATTTTCTGTGTTCATTGACCATCAATGTGTTTTTAGGAATAATAGCTGAAATAACAGACTTTTGAAACTTTTGTTCATTTAATCTGTGCAACAACTGTCATGACTGTGGTTGGAAAGGACCCAAGTGCACAGCTTGGTTGTTGCAAAAACATAGTTTTAATACTCGTACTCGTACTCGTCGTCTTCCGTTTCATCCTGGACCGGGACCGGGCAGCAGACACAGTCGAGACACCCAGTAGAGACACCATCTCCAGGAACCCAAGGCGTTCCCAGGCCAGCTGAGAGACATACGCCCTCCCGCGTGTCCCCTGGGCCTCCTCCCAGGACGTGCCTGGAACACCTCCCGAGGAAGGCGTCCAGGAGGACTCCGGTATAGATGCCCAGGCACCTCAACTGGCTCTTCTCGATGTTGAGGAGGAGCGGCTCTACTTCAAGCTCCTCCCGGATGGCCGAGCTCCTCACCCTATCTCTAAGGGAGTGCCCGGCCACCCTACGGAGGAAGCTCATTTCAGCCACTTGTATCCGGGATCTGTTCTTTCGGTCATGACTCAAAGTTCATGGCCATAGGTGAGGGTAGGAACGTAGATCGACCGGTAAATCGAGAGCTTTGCTTTTCGGCTCAGATCTATCTTCACCACAACAGACTGGCACAGCATCCCCATCACTGCAGCAGCCGCACCGATCCGTCTCACAATCTCCTGCTGGCCTTCTCCTCTTCCAGCGGATCCAACTCACCACCAGGTGGTGATCAGTGGATAGCTCAGCTCCTCTCTTCACCCAAGTGTCCAAAACATGCGGCCGAAGGTCTGACGACACGACATCAAAGTCGATCATAGATCTCTTGCCTAGGGTGTCCTGGTGCCAAGTGCACTGATGAACACCCTTATTCTTGAACATGGTGTTCATTATGGACAATCCGTGACTAGTACAGAAGTCCAAAAACGACAGGTCACTCGGATTCAGATCGGGGAGGCCATTTCTCCCGATCACACCTCTCCAGGTGTCACGGTTGTTTCCCACATGGGCGTTGAAGTCCCCCAGCAGAATAATGGAGTCCACGGGAGAGGCACTATGCAGCACCCCCGACAGGGACGCCAAGAAGGCCAGGTACTCCCCACTACCGCTCGGCCCGTAGGCCGAATCGAGAGTCAGAGACCTGTCCCCAACCCAAAAGCGCAGGGATATGACCCTCTCATCCACTGGGGTATACCCCAACACGAGATGGCTGAGCTGGGGGGCAACAAGCAAACCCACCCCAGCCCGCCAGCTCTCCCTGTGGGTCTCTCCAGAGTAGAAGAGAATCCAGCCCCTCTTGAGGAGATGGGTTCCAGAGCCCACGCTGTGTGTGGAAGTGAGCCCTTCTATTTCTAGTCGATATCGCTCGACCTCCCACACAAGCACAGGCTCCTTCCCCCTAAGTGAGTTCACATTCCACCTCACTAGAGCCAGCCTAAGCATCCGGAGATCGGGCCGTCGAGGTCTCCACCTACGTTCACTGCACAATCCTCTATGCACCGGTCCCTCATGGTTCCCCCTGCAGGTGGAGGCCCACTGAGGGATGGCCTCGCGTCTCTCATTCAGGCTTGGCCTGGCCGGGTCCCGCGAGGAGCAGCCCAGCCACCAGGCACTCTCCATCGAGTCCCAACCCCGAGCCTGGCTCCAGGGTGGGACCCTGGCTCTGCCATACGGGGTGACGTCATGTGTCTCGATTTTGTAGTCCTCATGAAGGTGTCGTGAACCGCTCTTTGTCTGACCTGTCACCTAGAGCCTGTTTGCCATGGGAGACCCTATCAGGGGCATTTAAGCCCCAGACAACATAGCCTCTAGGATCATTCGAGCACTCAAATCCCAAACGACGGAGGGGTTTTAATAATGAAAAATAAGAAAGTTTACAGAGGTAATCAAGGGAGGAACAAGTCATGAAACACAGGTAGAATTAACGGGTGGTGAAATGGACAGGGTAATGGAGAAAGTAAACGAAAAATTCAGTGATAAGCACTGTTGGGAGTAACTAACTATGTTAATTTACCTTCACTTTACAATGTAATACGACGCGTAACTACAACTCAATAGGCGGGGTTTAATAAGAGGACAGTCAGCTTTTATTAAGCCCCGATCTTATTAAATATCTGCTTTTCTGCTGAAGCTGCAGTGAGTGTTTTTTAAAGCTCTTCAAAGAAAAAGCAGGAGGTGGGGGAGGGGAGCACGGAGAAATATCGGCGTATGTGGTGCCAATTGGCTGAGAAGGCATCAGGTAGGCGGGTTTTCACCACACAGACGGAGTAAACGAACAGCAAGAGAGAAACACGATGAAGGAGGGGAGTCCTGTAAATTCAAAGACAGCGTGCAAAAGTTGGAAGTATAGCCAATATTTCACTTCGCTGAAGTTGATAGACAAAAATGCGCACGTGATTTGCAGGGTATGTCCAGGAGCAAAGAAATTATCCACGTCCGTGACTAGTAACTCAAACTTTATGAAGCACCTCGCATCGTCTCACCCTTCCACAATACTTGTGGCTAACAACCTGAGCCCTGCTGCGGCCAGCACAAGCTCTGACAATCCTACATCAAGCAAACAGAAAAGGTTTGATTTTTCTGGTCAGCAACTTGAAACATTATTTAGATTCTAAAAAGTACTATTAGTTACTTTGCCTAGTAACTAGTTACTTTGATAGTGCAGTAACTGAATTACTAACTCAGTTACCTTTTGGGACAAGTAACTAGTAACTATACCTAGTTACGTTTTTAAAGTAACGTTCCCAACACTGGTGATTAGCAATGACAGCCAGTGAGCTTAAACACTGAGGCAGGGGTGGAGTAATGACAATCAAACTAGAAGAGCAATCAGAGGAGATATGGAGCAGCTGTGGCAGAAAGAAAGCGGGAAAGCTGAGGAAGAAAAACTAATAAATACACACACAAAGAAATTATCAGTCAAGGTAAAAGTTAAACAGGGATGTAACATAAATAATTCTAAAAATGCAACAAGCAGAACATTAAAATATTCTAAGAAACTCAAACCCAAAAGCATGAACTAATAAGACCTTTTTGAAGTGCACTGAGACAACGGGTGTTGCGAATTGGCGCTACATGAATAAAATTGAACTGACGTGAATTGAATTAAATGAATATAAATAAGCAGCAAGGAAATACTGAAAACACAAAAGTTCTAACCCCTAAGCAAAATTTCCCAATAATCAATATATATATGTGACTCAAGAGAAATTGAAAGCTGTCCCCGAAAAGTAGTCTAATAATGTCTAAATGTGACTGAAAAAATGTTATATGTGATAAAACAGGCAAACAAGGCCCAACGTTTTTCTTTGTTTTCTTTTTACCTAGCTAAATGACAGCATGCATGGGGTAAAATAGCTTCTTTCTAGTTTATTTTTGCTAAATTACACTACAGAGACTTATACAGTTATAAGGACAGGCCAACCAGAAAATAGCCACGTGGCATCCAGGCTGAGATTGTGCCACACCCCTAACCCATTAAAATGCAATAGGTCGTCAAAGATACTGGGTCAGGATAAAATGCAGTGCAGTTCCACAGAAAGCACCTGAACTAGTTTCCCTATTCTCAACAGCAAGCAAGGGTTTCCTACTCACATACATAAAAGCAACAAAACCTTGTTTAGTGTACAACTAAGTTATATTTTAGTATTTGGGGCCGGTGCACCCCCTTTCTAATGCTTCTCTGGGCAACTGTTCATATGGCCCTTATAAGAAACCACCACCCCATACAAATGATTTCCACGGACATCCAGTGTTTGAAAAGAGTCATTTTCTATATGCAAGGCAGCCATATTGGATTTTAGGGCTGGCTATGTTGAAAAATATCCAGCTTTCCAGTTCTATTTTTTTTCGTTTTGCTTTTTCTAACTGGAATGAAACTCCAACTTGAATGAAATGCGAACTTTAATGTAACAATGGAATGCAGCACAGCATGCAATAAAGCTATTCTATAAACAAGAGCTTAGCTGCAGTGTTTCCACAACTTTATGCAACTTCGTGTTAAAAAAAGCAGCCAAATATGTGAAGAGCGGCATTTTGGCACTTTCACATTGGCCTCCATTTTCTGGCTGACTGGAAGCTGTTGTCACATGGCTGAGTACTATATGTACCATACCATTGCTATGTGCATGAATCCGAGTGCAGTACATGGTCTGCTGTATTTCCTTGTGTGTGAACAAGTGAAGCGTGTGTGTCCACGTATGCGTCTCCTCTGTCCTATTTTTTACCTTTCTCAAAATATCAGATTGAAAGCTGCGTGTTGCAGTCATTTCTGCATGAGCACTCTTCTCAGAATATATTCTGTTACTTTATACTTTGAACAATCCCGATCTACATGCATGCATCTGACCTCTGACTTTTCCCTGTCAAGAGGTGCACTCCATGTTAACCCACTGGTTCTTCAGTTTCATTAGTTTGCTGTTTAGCTTCCTCGCCATTCTTAGGTTTGGCAACAGCTGCAGCTTTGTTTTGCAAATGCCTGTTCTCCTTTAGAGAAGAGATGAAGAGGTGCAGACAAAGAGAATCTGAATACAGTACAAAGTAATGAGGCTATAGAGAGGAAATTAGGCTGGGCTTAGCAGTGACATTCAGAAGTCTGGATGTTTTTAAGGAGCTGACAGATAACACAGAAAGCAGATCAAAGAAAGAATAAAGATACTTTGAAGAAAAACCAACAGAAAGGAAGATTCGACATTTTAGGCTACTCAGTAATGGAAATGACAACACTAGGGGTGTAGTGGCACATCTTGCCCACAGTTTCATTAAGCTCCTACTGTTTTAAAAAATGTTTAATCAGTGTAGAATTATCCATTCAAGGTTTACTCACTCTAAATATTTTACATTTTGAGTTATAAATGGTTAAATATAGTATTGACTGTTAAAAAAAAAAAAAGGAAATAGCACTAAACATCAGTTGGGTACTGCTAATAAGCCTAAAGGTATATGCCAACTATAGCATTGTTAGCAGCTAATGGCTAGCCAGTCACAATTCTTGGTTAGACTTGTTTTGTTGTTTTATGTCAACCACGTGTATAGATCACAATGAATAATACATAGATGGCTCAAGATGCATATGATCTTAAGTAAATAGAGAATTATGAGCATTTTGAAAACAGTTATTGATCTATTTTCTATCAAGAAGGTGTTATCCTCATCCTTGTGACAGAGAAAATAATTAATTCGAACTTCGAATGCAATTCAGTTCAGTTTATTTATACAGCGCCAATTCACAACACATGTCATCTCAAGATACTTTACAACATCAATTCAATCGAATCACCGATTCAGTAGTTAAATGATCTAGATTACCCTTAACCCAGTACTTAAAGAAGCTGCACATTATACACCAACTTCATTCTAAAGACATTTCCTAAAAGGATTTTGCTAAAGTGTAATGTAGGCTACATCTTCACCCTCGAACAAATGCAGTATGTAATTAAAACACTCAATGGAAAACATATAAAATGCAATAATTTAAACATTGTGCCTGCTGATTTTGGTGTTTCAGGAGGGAAGTTGATTGGTATGATTGTCTTTAGGGGGCACAACACTAGTAGTGTATTTGCCTTTAGAGGTTTTTCTGTTTTTGCTTTTTTTGTCAAACTGAAATATTTCAGATCATCAAACAAATGTTATCACTAAACATAAGCCGAGGAAATACAAAAAACAGTTTTCCGTGATGAGTTAATTTATCAAGGTGAAAACAGCTTTGGAAACCAATCTTACCCTATTAGACAATATACATGCCCCTGTTGTTAAATCAGGAATTGCTTATCTGTTCAGTTTCACTCGTCACACCCAGGCTTCAGTTACTGCATGAAGTAGACTTGAAATAAGGCTGTGTTTTTTCTAACGGTATTTTGTCATTTTAATAAATTAAATCATTCATTGAAAAAGCTTATTATATTTACTAAGCATATCTTTGTATTTGTGTTTAAGGATCTGATTTAGGTATGACAGAAAAAACAGAAGAAATCTGAATGGGAGCAAATACTTTTTACTGTACATCACACATTTTTTTGCTTTCAGAACAGAAATGCATGAATACAGTTAACATGGAACACATAAATGTTTTAGATGTCACAACCAGATATTATTTCTTCTTTTACAGTAACGATGCAAAAATTAAAGAACTATTTCCTTTTGTACCTTAAAATATTTCTCAAACATAGATACAGGGTCACCTTCTCCTCCAAACAAAGTCATATCATTACAGCAACTAAATGGTTTGCCACTAAAGAGAGAAAGATAATGCAGTTTTAATATCTCAAAATCTCATTACACCGGTAAACAAGACACATTACCGCCAGTTTGAATGCGAGTCCAGACAGCATGCGAGTGGTCTGGGTTTATTCTAATTAACTCCATCAATACTGTCAAGCAGCTCTTCTGGCTTTGATCATGTGCTGAGCTCTTCCAGCCAGCCAGAAAAATCTGCATGAGCACACCCATCAGTCAGCCGTGGTGGGTTTACACTAATCTGAACCCGTAGAAACAAACTAATTATAAAAGAACGACAGGAATTCATTTAGTTGCTCAGAATGAATTGAAGTTTTCGTCGGTCCAGTTGGGAGAGCTTTCGCTGATTATGATTCCGCCCTCATTTCATTCTGTTCCATCCACTTTCTCCTCCACCCATGGCTTTTTCACCCTCTTGATATTACCCCCCCCACACACACACCCCGCACACACACAAACACACATCACACACCTATGTACACATGCACCTCTGGTCCAACATTGAATATGTAAATCGACATCTGCTCCAGCACCCAATCTTCAGCCCCCACCATGTGTCTGATATGCTAATGTGGCCAACAGGGTTTTTTTTTCTTTTTCTCCACATCTCCGCGTCCTCTTGCGTTCCCTCTGCTTCCTCTCCTCAGCCCTGACATACCCGAGGCTGCCAACACGAGCAGATGAGGCAAAGGAGGGGCGGAGGGAAAAAGAGAGGCTGGAGAGGAGAGGAGAATAGGAGCTTCAAATAAAACCTGATAATGATGTTGTTATGGATGGATGTTACACACACAAACAGGCATGTGAGCAACAGCGAGGAGCTGGGCTTATTAGAGAACAATAGTGGGGAATCCAGGAGAGGGATCCTGAGTGTGGGAGGAAGAACAAAGCTCCATCCTCTGGCGCTCTCTGTGCTACTCACCGTTGCTGACTTCCCCAGCAACATCTCCGCCATAATGAGCAAAGAGGCTGTCACCCCGCAAACACATTTAACACAGCCATAGCAGCACGCGTGTGCACTGAACGCATGCATTTAAGCCCATACAAACACAACTGTGCCATTTGCATTGAGTGGCATGATGGATGGCGGCCCATTCCAGGGACATTGTACACATTCCAAGGCCTGGAGTGTGGTTTGATTTATAAAGGATGAAATGGGATGGGACCTGTTTCCTGAAGATCCCCACTTGGCTGTGCTCACAGCTTTTGCCGCTCTGACGGAGTTCTGAGTGAATATATGAATGCTAAAAGACGCTAGCTGTGGCTGTATGATTTGCTGGCTCCTTGTGAGGCCAGACTTGCTGTGACTGAGCCCTGCTCAAAGTGGTACGGAATAATGGAGAATCAGGACACACAACTCAGACACAAATTGGTGCCATGCAATTTCGCTTTGTTTCTTGTCTCCTGATAAATGCAGAAGAGGGCCACACTTAATTTTACTATAAAATGCTTCAACATTCATCAATAGGGAAAGCAATGTTTTATGAACCAGACAAAGCAGAAATGATATGGTTCTTACTTATTACTAAAATTAGGTTAATAGAACTTTGGACTGAAAACAAGATGCACTAAGGCCGTGTTTACAATCCATTTTCCATTTCTGTTAACACGTCTACATGACGACGTTTTAATTACAATCTTCATTCACACAACAAAGAAGTACTCTGCAATCCGCCACTGTTATTGTTGATATCTTTGTCTCCTGTGAGTTTTAAACTGGTCGGCAGCTGTTATGTTGTGCACATATGCATTCGTTTCTACTGATTTTAGTCAACTGCACATGAGCCAGGGCTTCCCCATTAGAAAGGTTCTATTATTCCTGTCTACACGACAATGGAGACGGGGATGTTTTTAAACCATTACACTCTGGAACCTGTTTTGAAATTGTGCCATTTTCAGAAAAAACGTGCACAAAGTTTCACAAAGTTGCACATAAATGTAAATACGCCCTGCATTTGTTTACAGCCCTCTTTACTCTGATACTCCCTAAACTAAAATACATTTAACCAATTTTCTTCAGAAGTTAACTAAATATTAAATAATGAGTTCAATTTGATGCCAGTACAAAGCAGAGCAGAGCATTAATCAGAGGCACGTGGTAACTCTGGAGGAGCAGCTGTGATCAACAGTTCAGGTGGGAGAGTTTGGTAACAGGACAACTGGTTCTGGATAATTAGTTCTGCGCTCCACAGATCTGGTCGTTATTGAAGGGTGGCATAAAGAAAGCTATTGTTGAAAGAAAGTGCTGTTGTAATCTGTCACAAACCATTGAGAATATCGCCAACATGTGGAAGAAGGGTGCCCTGTCAGATGAGACAAAAATAAACATTTTGGCCTTCATTCAAAATGCTATTTGTTACAGAAAGCGATTTACTCTGAACACAGTTTTCCCACTGTGAAACATGGTAGTGACAGCATTATGCTGTGGGGATGTTATTCTTCAACAAGGAGCCAAGCACTTTTTCAGCCTTCCTCTATGTTAAAGTTAGTAATAAGAGACTAGTAACAATGCCAGAAGACATCAGCAATATCAGGTTTATTCATTTAATTGTTCTGCAAGGATAACCCGCTTTTTAAGCCATTTAAAATGTACACAATCAGCCCTATTCAATCAACCCTGCAGCACTATTGTCTACAATGAAGCTCTGCTCATTCTGCCCCCACTTCACACCTACTCACCAACTTGTGTCTTCTACTAGTTTTGGTGGCTCCAAGCTGACTCCAACCCCTCATGCTGACATGCACCTTACATAAATCACATTCAGAAAACAAGGAGATGTCTTTGACCAGATTCTAAAGTGTCTCATGTGGGTCTTTTCCAGACTAAAATGCTAACATAACTTAGTGTTATGTTAATCACTGTACAAAACAGACAAAAGAATGAAAAGGTATGGCTTGTTTGAAAGTGTTGCCAGGGAAAAGCCACTACAATTTTTACAAACACATTTTGTAAATATCAAGCACGGTGAAGGAACAATGGTAGTTTGCAGTCGTTTTGTAACTACAGGATTTGAGCACTTTGCAGTAGTGTTACTTTTGACAGGTCTAGTTCAAGACAACTCAATCTTGCTACATTTAAATTGACTAAATTTATTGTGATTTTAGGTAAAACACATATCCTAGGATGGAAATGAACTGAACAGACACATTAACGCTTATTTGAACAAAACCTTATTTTGAATTAGTGTTTTTTTTTTTTACAAAATCATAATGCAACTTGCAAGTCTTCTTAGCAAATTTTCCAATTTGTAAACTTTCCATGTAACTAAAATTAGATCTGATTGGATTTTATCTCCCTGGGAGACATGGGATTGATATTGGGTTTTTTATTCTAATGTTCAGATAAATTTTTGTTAACTTAATGAGGACACGTATGATGCTTCATCTGCTGTCGACCATTTAAGGTTGCTTTTTCCGCACTTTATTCCTCCCAGTTTTTATCTTGCTACATAAAACTTTAGAGGCTAAAGACAGTTCAGTCTCTTTTTAGGTCAGCGTTCTGAAAAAACAAGCTATAGCATTTATCAGGCAACAACTCATTTATCAAGGGACAGCAAGAAGCATTTGGCTTGCAAAAAGAATCTGTAATAATCCCACAGAAAAATTAAACATTTATCTATTTCTTCCTTGCTGCATATAAAACTGATCTTGCACAAGATCGACACTTATCACCAGGCATAGTCTAAAGTCACTAGCATTGAAATGCTTTTAAAGCCACATGATGAAGTCTGACTCTTAGTTGGAACAAGAACACTGTTTTAAAAAAGATTAATATTTCCTTAACTGAAGCATGCTGCTGTACTTGCATTGCAACAGGCAAAAGTACACCAACTAACATCATTAACAGTAAAAAAATGTATATTTGAAGCAGCAAATTAGATCTAGTCAAAGGCTGACTGCCTTTGAACCATAGTGTGCTCCATGCAATGGACATAATAATGGGACCACTTCAAGAAAAAAGGGGCCAACTTTGATCAAACCACATCACAGAGGTAATCCGAAATCAAATAGGCTTCAAGCTTGTCTGCCTTTAAAATGATTCAACAGTCTGTGTCTTTAAATTTCCTGAATTGGGACAAAACTACACAAATGTTTATACTGTGCTCTGTTGGTTAAAGGAGGGCTGATAAGATTTTTTATTTCTCTTTTGCCTTGATTTTATTCATCTTCTTGTCGGATTGTTGCATTGAACAGATAAGGAAAAAAATAAACTTCTTTTTTATTTCAAATAATTTCAAGCACTGGATGGGATTATAAACAGACAAAGCTTCCGAAAGATTGTATTTTTGGGTGATAGATGAAGATTGTCAATTTATTATTCCCACCTGTGTGATAAAGCAATCTCAAAAAAGGAGGTTTTTCATATTGGACATAATTTTGTCAACATTATGACTAGAACATTATGATGAGAAAGTGGATTAAGGAACCCATTGATAATGGATATACAGTGCTTAATAAAGTGTTTATACCCCTTGACTTTTTCCTATTTTTATCAATCTACAACCTCAAATTTGAATGCATTTTTAGAAGGGATATTATGGGATAGGCCAACACAAAATAGAACATAGTGGTGAAGTGGAAGAAAAAATATACAAGTTAATATTTTGTAGAGCCACAGTTTAATGCAATTAGAGTTACAGGATGTTTGGAGTATGTTTATAGTAGCTTTGTCGATCTAGAAACTGAAATTTGCCCATTCTTCTTAGCAACATAGCCTTTGTTCTGTCAGATTGGACAGAACATGTCTGTGAATATCCTTCTTCATGTCATGTCAAAGATTCTTAATTTTCAACAGATACATTGACTACAAAAAGGTTTAAAATGATAACCTGACTAAAAACAAGCTGATTGTAGATGAATCTCAAGATTCTACACAGCTACTCTAGTATCACCATCATGTTTGTTGTCTTAATATTTAAGGAAATGCATGTTTATAGCTCTAGAAGTTAGAAAGCACTTTTATTGAAATCCCTTGTTTAGTTTCAGTTTTTTCTTGCTTTTTTCTATATTGATTGAAGTATGCCAATTGATACAGTTTGGAGAAAAGGAAAGACAGAAAGCCTACATTAGAGTCAAATTCCTGGTTGCAGGAACTAATATGGAAAAACAAATACATATATATATATATATATATATATATATTTTTTTTTTATCTGCACAGGGTCAATATTATATTTAAAGAGTCACATAAAACTTAAAAATAACTTCTAACTTATTCACCCAATTCCTGGTTTTAAGATTTTTAGGACATGAGGCAGCTTCTTTTAAAACTATTTTAAAAATTGCAACAACGGGAAACCGCAAACTCAAAGTAAAACCGCAAACTCAAAGTAACAACGAACATGAATGCCGCTCATCTTTAAAACAGACAGCTGAGTTGAGCCTTAAATGTGTGGAGCTTTATTTACTTAAACCTCAGGTTAGGTCTGATTTTAGTCATGAAAACAACAACATACATTGTTGTTCAGCTTTGTTTCGCTTTCGTAAAATGTAGCCATTTTATCTGAATAGGCATTCTGGGAAACAAAGGGAAACAATAATCTCAAAGGGGAAAATTCTGTTCCTGCCCTTCTTTGAGAGGCAGCAATGTCCCTCAGGACTTTATTCTGATGTAAAGAAGAGGAACCTTTTTGTAGGGATAGAAAATAGTTTCTTCAGTGCTAGCAGCTATGCGCAAGAGAATAAAAAAAAAAGTTCACTTGTCACAAATAGAACCTACTTGTAATTCTGACAGAACCACACATTTGTTGACATCCTAAGCAAATGCTCCACTCACCGTTCAATTATTGGTGTTCATATCTATAAACAATTAGGTTATAATGAAACGAATTGGGGTTCATTCCAGTTCTCATCTTTTCATCCATTCTGCTTCCTCTGGTGGGTGCTAGACTGCAAACTCATCCCCTTGTCTTCTTCTCCATCCTCTTCCTGCATTAGCATTTAAATTTAGCTGGATGTTTCTCAATATATGTTCTTGATCAGTTGGATCCTGTGTACCTATGGCTTTGCAGAGTGGAGACTGCTAATCTGAAAAAAAACTCTGTCTCATAAGATTTGTTTTTCTGGAGCACTGGTGTGGAACCAAACCAGCCAGATTTAAGCATTTGTTTTTGTTGCGGTAAAAAGATGATGTGAATGTTGTGCCCTAAAAGCACTGTAGATCACTACTGTCGCATGCAAAATTTATGTGTAAATTTATAAAGTAGAGAAAAACAAACAGGCCAAATATGCTTAGTACAGATGTACTGCAGATCAAACAGAAGACGTTTTAAAAGTGGCTGCCGAGGCAGATTCTGCTGTGAATGATAAACATCTATTTTAGTATAGGTACACAAATAAAATCTGATACATGGATGTATTAAAGTTGCAGCCAATTGTTTTCGTTCATACAGCACCCTCCAGAATTAGCTGCCGCCTATGTGAAGATATATGCAAAACATTTAAAACAAATGTCCATTACAGAGACTTGGTGACCTTGAAGTGCCACTCTTTTCTACAATTTTATGACAAGAGGTTTTAAAGATCATCTTTACCAAGATACATTTTTGCCAAGATAAATTTGGGTTAGTCACAGTTTAACTTTTTTTTATGCTGTTTTAATTGTTGTTTTAAATGCAGATAATGGCAGCAAAGTTCACAGTATCCTATATCTTGGCTAATGAAGATAAACACACTTAAGGCCATGATATACTCTGCAAGAACAGATAAATTAGTTCTCTGTCTGAATGAAATCATTATTTTCTTGTAGAGTGTGCAAGTTGTTACAGCTTGTACTATCATTTGTACTATCAACTATTATTTGACTGTAGTGGGTGTGGTTACAAGTGCAGGAGTTCCGCATCTCAGTTTCTGGTGAAGTATTAAATATCCTGGCCAGAACAAACGTTTTTCCACCTCAACTAAATAAACAAATTTCTATGTTCTTGCAGAGCATGCACAGCCCTTTCCGTTAATGACATAGTTTCTGGTCTTTCCCACTTTTCCAAATTTAGAAAACAACAAGTAATATGTGATTTAATACAAGTTCCTAAACATTCAATTTTAAAAGGTATAAATTAGAAATTCCATAGCTGCATTTTTCTTAAAGGATTTATCGGACCACTATATGACAACCTTGGTTTTGTCAAGAGCAGCTATTTCTTATTTCAGAATTTTCCTATCTTGCTGTGTATATAGGCATATCCAAAACATTTATGTTACATGTATCTAACCGTAAGGGAATGAAGTGCATTGTTTTGGAACATCAAGCCTTGGCACTTCTTTGAAGTATGTATTCTTTTTGATGCTCCCCTGTTTTGTATAGTATGTGTATTTTGATGTTGGGTGTAAAATGCACAGTTTACTAGTGTATCAGGAAGGGGTGAATTACATCTCCATCATGTTTAAATTTCTTTCCTCAAAATTTAAGGATTAAGCGTGTTCAGTGGTCAAATAATTATTTGCTGAATTTATCAGAAAGTAGGTTTAGCTGCCCACTAGTTGGAGCCGATCTAAATATATATATGCAAGTAATACTTGTTGACTCCGTGTTGTTTTTTTGCATGCTTACAAAATATTTTACAGCTTTAAGTACCTGGTGGTCATATTGCGTCACACTTGCATCACACTTTCAGATTCGTAGGGCTGTTTCCTACACCACATCATAAAAATGTCAATTATTGAGCATTTATTACGTTATGTTACCAACAACGACTAATGTGGATTTTGTTTTGTTGCTGGTTAACCTGAAAAAACTTTTAATTTTAATTAGTTTATGTGAGATGATGATCCTGCAATAAAGGATTAATTCATTTCAAATGTTTTTACAAATCTTTACCAGGGGTGCCGATAAATCCGAAAGGTGCTGTGTGTGTACTGGTCAAAATTACAATATGATCCAATATGACAAAAAGATGGTTAGATAAATAGTTACTAACAATCTAAAATTTTTGATCTACCTGATCTGTTCATATAAAAAAAGAAAGTAATACATGTGGTTCTGTGGTTTGTTTTTTAATGTGTTTTAGCAGTGCTTGGACAAGGCTAGGTTTAATTATTTACTCACTGTTTCTGTTCAGGGCCCCATTTGTTGGAAAAAGGCCTGCATGCATTACAGTTACATGAAGTTGTTCTTTCCGTTTTGCCATCAGAAGGTACCTTTTATTGAGGGTTGTTCTCCATAAATATTTAAGGCCAATGCCTTGGGTAAAAACAAATTTTTAATGTTCATGCCAGTGTGTTAAAACAAAGGTATACAATCAGCTTAGTTATTTTCGATATAGAAAAGTACTTTTCCTTATTGCCTTTTCAACAAGAATTACAGAATATTCTTTTTTCGCTGTGTTGCAATTTTAAAAGGTTATTCATAAGTATTCATTTTCATCTTAACCTGAAAATTGGATTATGCATATTATGCTTTAAGAAATGCAGGTTCACACTCCCACAGTTGTAACATAATGGAATCTTTGAGATGTTATCTCAAAACCAGAAAAATCACATGCTTTTGTTAAATCGCCGGCTGAAATGTGTTAAATGATGGCTAAATCTGCTTTATCTTTTTGTTCTCTTTATACCATAAATTTCAGAGCTAGTGAAGTTCGGTTTTTTGCATTACAATAATATTTTTGCAGTCAGTCATTTTCTACCGCTTCTTCCATAGTGGGTCGCGGGGAATCTGGTGCCTATCTCCAGGAGTCTATGGGCGAGGGGCGGAGAACACCCTGGACAGGTTGCCAGTTAGTAATGAAAGTTATATTTTAAGAAGTACTTAAAAAAAATTTAATCAGAATCATCTTTATTGCCAAGTTTGTACAGAAAAACAAGGAATTTGACTCTGGTAGACTTTGCTCTCATAGTGAAGATTTTTTAAAATATTTATTTATTTATTTTTTATACATATATATATATAATAATGGAAATAGAAAATATCCATAAAAATGTACATATATACACAATTGACTTTACAATGGAATATAATGTGAGATCAGTCCAAGTATGCATGGTGTTGTTCTGGAACTCTGCAAAGCGTTCATCGGAGAAAGAGCCTGGGGTATGAAACTGTCTCTGTGGTGGCTGGTTTTAGCAGACAATGCTCTGTAGCGCCAACCGAACAGTTTGTGTGCAGGGAGCATCGGGTCTGCAGAGATTTTATCTGCCCTTTTCCTGACCCTAGACCTGTATAAGTCCTGGAAAGAGGGAAGGTCAGCCCTGATGATTCTCTCTGCAGACCTGATTGTTCGTTGTAGTCTGGACCTGTCCTGTTTGGTGGATGAGCTAAACCACACTGAGATGGACAAAAACAGGACAGACTGAATTATGGCAGTGTAGAGGATGACCAGCAGCCCCCGTGGAAGGTTGTACTTCTTGCCTCAGGAAATACAGTCTCTGCTGGCCCTTCTTCCGAACATTGTCTATGTGTGAGGACCATCTCAATTCAATTCAATTCAGTTTATTTATATAGCGCCAACTCACAACACATGTTGTCTCAAGGCACTTCACAAAAGTCAGGTACATACATTCCAATAAATTCTTACCAGTGAAGAGTGCAGTCAGATTCAGTTATTTATTCAAATTGGATAAAACGTTTTTCTATCTAAGGAAACCCAGCACATTGCATCGAGTCAGAGACTTGTAGCAGTCACTCCTCCTGGATGAGCATGTAGCGACAGTGGACGGTCACTGGCGTTAACTTTGAAGCAATCCCTCATACTGAGCATGCATGTAGCGACAGTGGAGAGGAAAAACTCCCTTTTAACAGGAAGAAACCTCCAGCAGAACCAGGCTCAGTGTGAGCGGCCATCTGCCACGACCGACTGGGGGTTAGAGAGAACAGAACAGAGACACAAAGAGAACAAAGAAGCACTGATCCAGGAGTACTTTCTATGGGAAGGAAAAGTAAATGTTAATGGATGTAGCTCCTTTAGTTGTTTCACCTAAAAAGAAAGAACAGATAAACTCTGAGTTAGTTTTCAAGGTTAGAGTCTGAAAGAGAACACATAGAGTTAGTTACAGTAAAAGCTCAGTCAGTAGCCATGTCTAGGAGAGAGAAAGGGTTAAACACTAAAAGACAGGTCCATGTGGATCATCGGTGGAGGGTGAGCATTAAGTTGTTGCCAGCAGAAGCTTGGACGATGCCCCTCTCCAGAAAACGGGGCAGAGGGTGCGGCTCCACAATTTATCCTAATCCACACTCTCTCAGTTTTGCCTTTCTGTCTTCGTTTCCAATTATTGATGCTAATAGTTTATCAGCTGTGTCATATAGGCTGTCACTGCGCAGGTAATATTTGGCTGTTTACAAAGCAAATTAAGTCTCTTTGTTGATCTATGTTTTGATTTCATATTTCGATGGTTTAAAGTGTGTTGCTTTTTATTTTTGAAGCTAAAGTCGTTCAGTGATTTTTAAAACTTGAGAGACCGCACACATGATATAACAAGTTTGGTCCTACGGTGTGAGGTGTACAGATTTCACTAATGAATATTCAGATGTCAACCAGGAAATCTCACAAAACCTCTCGAGAACTATCGTGAGTTCTGAGTAAATGAACATGGCACGTGAAGAAAAAGCAATGGCAATAGTTTGTGGACTAAATTATACAGAGAAAAAACATTACAAAGAAAAGACTAATTAAATGAGTGGACACAGCTCAGGCAGGGGCTTTACCTGCTAGACTATGATATAGAGGTGGGTGGTTGTGTTTTTCTTTCTCTGGAAACGTCGTTACACACTGTGATTACATTGTTCGCTGTTCTGAAATGTGATTGAGCTTTGCTGATTAATTGCTGTGAAAATAAATGTGCAAACATTTCTGGTGCTCCATCGCAGTTTTTTTGTCTTCTGTATTCTGGATTTCCCTCGCTTTCTGATTGTCTACACATCATACTCAACAGGCTGCGTGCTTGTTTTTCCTCGGGGAACACCCCACATGCTAGGATATCAGGCCAAGACAATCCAACATAAATACCCCCTATTTGAGATCGATACGGTTCCAACGTCCTTCAGAGCAGACATGATCACTCTTAACACACTGCACACAGCAGGAATATCACATCAAATCATATTTAGAGCCAACACAATAATTGTCGGAAGGGGAAAATCGGGTCAAAAATTGGCATAATTATCTTGCAGTGTGAACCAGGCATTACTCGGTAGGTGAAGAGAAACCACCAGTCTTTATGCAGAAATGTATCTGCTGTTTATTTTCATAACCATTCCATGTCTCACCACCAGCAAGAGCAGTTGTCGGGATGGTCCGGCTGTTGATCTTCCACTTATGTCTCCCAGCCTTGTGTTTGTCTTATCTGATCATTTTCACCAACTCACAAATGGGTATATAAGTAAAATAGGGATGCTCACTCGATCCTTTGATTTCCGGCTGCAGTATGTGGTTACACATCTATAAGGCATATTCTTGTTATAAGTTTTTTTTTTAATAAGGAACAGTTTTTATTTGATGTAAAACAATAATCTAGTATTTATCATGGATCTAGATGACACGTCATTATCCATTATCCACACTTCTTGCTTCAGGTATGGCTAGAAATTATTATTATTTAAAGTATTCAGTATCTAATGGCTGTAAAAACTGAGCAGACCATACTTTACCAGAAGTGCTTTACCCTGCAACCAGACACATCATAATATGTTGACACTTCCAACCTGTACTTACACTAACTTAAAACTAATGTAGCAACTGATAGCGAGCAACACTGTACAGATATTACAAGGATTTTGAATACAAACAAGCACACCACATAGCAAGTTAAGCTGTGAGAAGAACACCGCTGAATTCTGATTAACTTGAAAGGAAAAGTAACTTCTGTTAAAATCCCCACAGGCTCCAACTAAATGGTAAATGGACTGAATTTATATAGCGCCTTTCCAGTTATACAGACCGCTCAAAGCGCTTTACACTAGAGAGAAGCTGGAATCAAACCCACAACCTTCTAATTGCAAGACGACTACTCTTCCTACTGAGCCACAGTCCCAGAATGAGAAAACCTGCAGTATATAACAAGTTGACCGCAAACCTATAAACATGTAAAGGTCACTTAAAGGTCAGTTAAAGGTCAGACAACATTTTGGATATTGCTTGTTGTTGCTTGGAGCTCTTTCAGGGCAGTTTTGGGAAATAATTTTTTTAGAAATCATTTTATCCATCTGACTAGTTTTTCTCATTAACAATATGAACTCCATCCTTAATGTGCCCCAGTCAGTCAGCTTGGATCATTCATCTGAAATTTCTGTGAATTTCCTCCATTTCTTTGTTGAAAATGTTACCTTAACCAGATCACTTATTTTATGTCCATCATATGACTCCATTTCAACATCTTGTTCTGCTGCTTTTGACCAGTTTAATCCTGTGTCTCTAACAGTTCTGAAGGAACGTCTTGGTCAGATGACACCTTCTGGTTCCCCCTGTGATCCTGTCCCCCCCTCACCTTGTTAAAAAAGTTTGCAAAAATGCTGAAGAAAGTTATTTTACACAATTAAATACATTTTAGATAGAAATGGTTTTCCCAAGGTGTTTTAGTCTGGGTATCATGGAATTTTACTTCTTGTCTAAAGCATTGTGTTGGTACTAAAAGTGCAGCCTTGGAGCGGCTTCGGTCTTACCTGAGTGACAGAACTTTTTGTGTTAAATGAGTTTGAGTCACCTACAGTGCCTTGGTGGTCTATTCTAGAAACGCTTCTTTTTTATCTGCCCTTGGGTTTAATTTTGAGGAATTTGAATTTCATATCATTATGCTGATGACTGTCAAGTCTGCATTCCTTTGAAAAAACATGATGCTCACTCTGTGAATCCTTTGTTGGAATGCCTAAATGACACCAAAGCCTGGATGAATTGTGATTAATTTATGATTAATTTTTTTGAGCTTCAATGATGAAAAGATTGAGGTCA
>JAHHUM010002647.1:327801-444823 GCA_036173005.1 Crenichthys baileyi
TTGTGTTGTCTATCTCAGAAATTAAAGTTAGCAAACCCACACATTTTCAAAGCTTAAATTGGAACTGAATCAACACCATGATAATACATCTAAACATGTTAGCTAGCCCAGTGAGCTTTTAAAACAGATCTTGTATGCAAGATAGGAAAAAGCAGAAGAGTAAGGGAAAAAATCAGAGTCTTGGCTATCTGACCTATTGGTCACTTCATCTCCCAACTGGTTCTCCCTCACCATGCCCATCATTTGTCACTGCCAACAGGAGCTCATGTCTCACTCTCCTGAGGAATTGTGCACTTGAGCGTGTTCATACCTATCACGGTTGCTGAGACTGAGACAGATGGGCCGACACCCACATGTGTTTGCTCTCTGTTAGAAGGCTCTGCCAAGAGGTTTGAACCTGCATGCCTCCGAGGGCAACCTATCTCTCAAAGTGGCCACCAGGTTGCTAGTTCAGAACCCTGACCTTCTGTTTGTTTCAAACTGCCATGTGGTGGTTAAAGCAGCTGTACATAGAAGAAGTTGGGATATAACAGAAAGGGAGCTGGATACACTCAGGAGAAAAACACAAAGAAGTGAAAGCACCTTTTTACCTCTTTCAGACCTTTTAATTCACTTATGTAACAAACCTGTCTAACCTTTTACAGGCTGTGCTGCTCGATTTACCCATCATCCTCTGTACTTGTCCATTAAATATTATACGGTGACCTAAATACTCTGACAGCTCAATCAGTCATAAGGCGGTGCCACAAGGTAAAACACAGCTTTCTAAAATGCCTGCTTAGGTTAAAGTTAAATGTAACTTCTTGTCCCAGTTTGGGAGATGACATTTTCCTCATTCTGTTTTTGTTTTTGCTTCGGGTATCAGCAGATGAACAAAAGAGAGCAAACTCTTGGTGAAGAGCTGAAGTGGCCTGCAGAGCCACTGTCCAGAGGGGAGAGTCGTTTTGTTTGATGGGAGTTGTGTTCATAGCCCCGCGGCTTGCAATGAGTTCAACATCTGCTCCTGTCACACTCAGGGACGAGTGGCAGAGCATTGTGGCGTACTGTGATGCAGCTCACACAAGTACAGCCATGGCGAGAAAGAAAAAAAACAACTTCTACATTACATACCTTGTATGTATCTAGGGTTTGTTTGAGTTGCACTTATTATGTAAAAATATTTACATTGACTGTATGCACCAATCATGCATAACATTATGACAGATGGAGAGAAGAACACTAATCTCTATATCATGACAGTATTAGTGGTTGGGAAATATTAGTCAGCAAGTGAACCTTTTGTTCTTCAAGCCGATGTCTTGAATACTTTTGATGAATTTAATATACATTGATGGGGTCCAAATTATGATATATGTATGAGTGGCTCAGAGCATCTGCAAACCCACAGCTTTAGTACCCAAGTGATCCAGTGTATGAACAGTGGTAAAATGGCCACAGGAGACATTAGTGCATGTGGTGAGCAAAGGATGTTCCATTTACCATCTAACAGGTGCGCTAGTTTGTTAGGACTTGAGCAACGGACGAACCCAAAATGCAGACTAGCAGGCAGCATGATGGTAAGTGATAAGGATTTAATGACTAAAAAACAAAAAACTCACTCTCAGAAGAGGCAGGAACAAACAATAAATGGGCTGGCAAGACAGACATGGCATGACCCGAAAAACAAGACATTAGCAAGATCTGAAAAATGTTTCCGCAAGGAATAAACAGGACAGGTGCGTATATATGGAGTGTGAACCAGATGAAGCAAGGAGACAGATTAACTTAGTGCAGGTGTGGAGGCATAAAGCTCTGCTTTGACTAGATTAAAAGTGTTATTATTGTTTCTACCATCACAAGATGAAGGATTGTTCTTACAAGCGCCTGTCTGTCTGGAGAGCAGAGTGCATTAGAGGAAACGTCTTGGCGAGAGGGAAAACTGATGCTTGTTATTGCAGGAAATCTGGTGATATTCTGACCCTTGCCAGCTGGGAAAGTTTTGACATCCCTAAAATGTTGCCAGGTCAACTTGACATGGAATCTGCATCCAGATAAGTGATGAAATTGTTATTGCAAACTGTCACGTCCGCCAATTTGAACTTTCCAGATGTGGCTGAGTATGTATTCTCGGAAAAGCAGAGGAAAGCCAGGATGAAAATGCCAAGAAGGTTATGTAATTGAGAATACTGATTCTGATTGGTCAAAAGGACCCACATACACACCAATGCTTCATATCTGGATAAAACGCCACTCCACAAGGCCTCACACGGAACACTTTTGAAAAAAACTTTGTAACACCAAGGAATGGTAATGAAAAAATGAGTTTGTGCGAGTTTGAAGAATAAAAGTTTCCCTCGTGGAGAGCTGGGAGGAGAGAATCCTGCTGAGTCTGTGTTTTATTATACTCGCTCAGTGATAAAGACCGCCCGCTCCTAAATATTGGTGACCCCGACGTGATACAATCTACCGGGAGAGGTTTGCGGTCACCCCTCCGAAGGGGGCTTCGGGCAGGCTGGGACTCGAGCGCCCACAGCAGGGAGGGGTGAGTTATGTCTCCTTTCTTGTTGAGAGAGTTACCAGTTGCCCGGGCTCCTGACTGAGGTGGCCTAGACAGACTTTGGTCTCTATCTTTTTCTCTCTTTCTCACAATCTCCACGGTTGCCTGCATTGAGGAGGACTGCCTAAAAAAATGTAAGATTGGAATTGGTCAAAGGCAGTCTTAAAAAGTATTCGCACCCCTGGCTAAGTTGTGGTGTTCGAGACAAAGCATAAGATTTTTCATCATATAGTGCTCAGCGTTAATACTGGCTTCTCCTCGTGTAGAGACAGCTAATTCATATATAAAAAAAGGTACGTAGGAGACCTTGAGGAAATTCAGCCAGTGGATTTAACTTGAGATAAGAGAACTGCCTCCGGGTGTTGTCCGGAGCTGGAAAAGGCCACAGCTGTTCAAGTTTTACATGTACATGGTTTGGAGATTGCAATGTTGATTGCAGAGTTTTTTTTTCGTTTGAGATCTCTATGGTGAGCAGTAATGATCGGTTTTCTGCAGAGATGTTAAATTAATCCCGTTAAAGGAATTAGAGTCAATAATCTAATAATTAGAAATGTGTGCACACATAAAAATATTTGTTTAAAAAAGGACTCGGCTGACCATCGACCTATTAATCAGGTCAGTGGACCCCCGTTGATTTTGATTACCTTAAATGTTTTCCAAGTTTCATTTGCTGTGTTAAAGCAACAAATGAGTTTTTGTGGTGCGCACCAGAAGCTTTGCTTTGACTTGTTTTATGGTTCCTATGGATTAAGTGTTGAGTTATGCCCAAATCAAATGTAGATATAGATGTGTTACTGGTTAAAATTACTGCTTGAATTTTTTGTTCACTCTTGAGGGATAGATCTAAAGGAAATTGTGCGAACTTGATTAGAATGAACGCATACTTTAAATAGGGAAGGTGTTTCTGGTAGAAACTGACTTGAAGAAAAAAAAAAAAAAAAAGAGCTCTCTCTAGCCTCGGTGAATGGAATTTCCGGTTGCAAGTTGTGTGTGTGTGCGCCTGCACACACGCCGTGTCTTGCTTTTCACCAGCGTATGACGAAAAGCTCAGAATAAACTTAATTGACAGGACAAGACATGGCTTGAGCAGAACGAAAATCCAAGGATGCGAACTAATAGAAACATAACTAGAAAAACATGAAACTAAAGCATAAACTGATCCGAAAACCAAACTTGACAAAACATGAACAAGACGACAAAGCTAAAGCATGACCAGAAGCATGATTCAAAATCTAACAAGGATAATAATAATAATAATAATAGTAATAATAATAATAATAATAATAATAATAATAAACAGAAGAACGATTCAAAACCTTAAGTGTGAAAAACATATAAAGAAAAAACCCGAAACCAAAACCAAACAACCCCACATCATAACATAGTTTAACTTAAATTCCTGAAGAAGTAACTGTTGCTTTGATTAGCAAGGTGTCAGTCCATTGCAATTTGTTAGTAAAGGACTGCAACCACTCAGGGAGTCCTTGCAGTCTCCTGTTCACTGACCAAAGAACCAACAATGGGCACGAGTATCTGAACTGGACCATGCTGAATGACGTTTGAAATGTTCTGCTGGGAAACATTGGGTCCTGCCATCCTTGTGGATACTGGTTTGATATGTATGGCCGACCAAAGTGATGCTGCAGATAATGTACATATTATTATAAAAACAGTGTTCCCTGATGTGTCTTTCAGCATGAATATGCACCCTACTAAAAAGTATAAATGTTTCATAAATGGTTTGAGGATCACAACAACTAGTTTTAAGGTGTTGACTCCAGATTTCCCAGGTCTCAGTCCAATCGAGCAACTGTAGGTTGTGCTGGACAAATAAGCTTGATCCATGATGCCCCCATCTCACAGCCTATAGTACTTAATGATCTGATGCTAACATCTTGGTGCCAGATCCCACAACACATCTTTGGGCATCTCAGGACCTTTGTTTTGTTGTTTATCCCTGCAATTTCAGTCTTTTCTTGATGTTTTTCTTGGACTCCCCTTTGTGCATGCAAAAGTGCCTACAACCACTTACTGGCAATGCTGAACAAACTCTGCACTGTTGTGTCACTTACAGAACGCTCTTGGGTACTTCCAGTACCTCTCCTCTTTGAGCTCTTAATGATGCCGTCTATTGTTAATAAAAAAACTTTTGGGCATGCAAAAATAGATTCTTACTCATCGTTACTAGGGAGAACAAAGATAACTTACTTTTTAGTACAGTTACAAAACTTACACAGAGTCATATCTCTGTCGAGCCATCCATTTCCTCACCAGTGATGACTTAATGGGCTTTGTAAATAAAACTGATTCTGTTTTAAATACATTTTTTAGCATCTTTCCAAACATTGTAAATAGGTCTTCAGTAAGTGAGGTAGCCTTAGAAATAACTGTAGAACATGATCTGCGTTTGGACTGTTTTGATCCAGTTGAGCTTTCTGAATTTTCATCAATCTTAGCTTCATCTAGACCTTTAACTTATATGTTAGACCCAATCCCAATCAATTTTTTAAGGCAGTGTTCTTTTGATTATTGTCCCCATTTTCAATATGATTAATCTATTCTTAGTAAATTGATATGTACCACTGGCTTTTGAGTTTACTCTAATAATGTTTACTGAAGACACCTTTTCTTGCTCAAGTTGCCTTAATGAATAACAGGTCGATATCTAATCTTCCTTTGTTCCCTAAAATTCTTGAAAAAAAAGCTAATCAAGTGTGTGAGCATGTATACAATAATGATCTGTTTGAAGAGTTCCAGTCAGGTTTCAGAGCTCATCATAATACTGAAACAGCACTGGTGAAAGTCACTAATGATATTCTCCTGGCCTCAGACAATGGACTTGTGTCTGTACTGGTTCTGTTAGATCTTAGTGCTGCATTAGATACAGTCGATCACAATATGAGCTGTAGGGATCAGGGGGACAGCAGGACTAGGCTGGTTTAAATCTTATTTGTCTGACAGATTCCAGTTCATGTAAATGTTAAATCATCTTCAAACTCCAGGGTTACTTGTGGGGTACCACACAGTTCAGATCTTGGACAACTGTCTTTACTATATATATGCTTCCAATAGGTAAAATTATCAGACAGCAGTAAATACATTTTATAGTTATGCTAATGAGACTCAACTTTATTTTCCATAAATCCTGTTGAATCCAATCAGTTAGGTAGTCTACATGCATGTCTTGAAGACATTAAAACATAGATGACTTTCAATTTTCCTATTTTAAATTCAGACAAGACAGAAGTTGCTATCACACTATGTTTAACATTAAGAACCTTGCTGTCATCTTTGCCCAGCCATTTAATTCCAATTCCAATATTACAAAGGTTTCTAGGATTTCCTTCATTTACCTCTGAAATAATGCCAGAATTAAAAATATCTTGCCCCAGAGTGATGCAGAAAACTACTTCATGCATTTGTTACTTCAGGGCTGGACTATCATAAATCTTTATAATCAGGAACAATTATGAAAAAGCTTTCACTTCATACAAAGTGTTGCAGTGAGAATACTGAGAATGAAAACTTGAGAACATTTTCATTTCTCCATCATCTTTCAGAGATCTGTTAGTTCCATATGTTCTTAACAGAGCACTTCATTCTGAGACTACAGGTGGCAGAGTAGCACTCAGAATTGTTGTCTGAGTGCCAAGAAGAAGCCCAACAGACTTACTTTCACAAGTGGAGCATTACGGCTAATGCTATAATGCTCCGCTTGATTTATAAAGATTCTTATTAGAAACTGCTTTGGGATTATTTAAATTGCAATGAACACGGAGACGGAAATGAAAAGAGAAAAAAAGAAGCACCAAAGATAGAGAGGTGGGGCAAAAAAGAAAAAGGGAGAGAAGGAGAAAATAATAGAGGAGAGAAAGAGGAATGAAGCGAAAACAAGATAACATATTTGAGTTTCTACAAGTAGAATGGGAGGCAGAACTTGTAGTTATCAGTCACCTCCTTTAGAACCAGATCCCAGTTTAGTTCGTGAAGCAGACACTCTGTCTCATTTTTAAGACCAAGCTTAAAACTGTCCTTTTTTATAAAGTATATAGTTAGAGTGGTAAGTTTATTCTGAGCTATCTCATCTTAGACTGCTGGAGGAAATACTGATCACTTATCCCAATTATTTTCCACTCTCCAGATGGCCACTGACGCTGAGCCTGTCATAGTTTGGAGCAGTGGGTGTGTCTAAGGCAGCTGTTTGATGTTACTCCTTAGAGTGACCTCATCTCCTGCCCAGGTTTTATAAGGACCTGCGTGACGATTACTCCATGCCTGACTGTCAACCTTTAGTGGTAGAATCAAGCCAAACATTCAGTCTCTGTGTTCCCTTCGAAATATCTCGAGTGTTTCTGTCCTCTGCGTTTTCTAAGAGTAGTCCTGGAGAATGCCTTATCTGATCTGTCTCCTGAATCCTCGAGCCGTTAGATTCCAAAGGATATGGAATCCCCTCTCCTTAAAGCCAGAATCGGTTCTACATAAATAAACTGAATTGAATTAAATCTGATCACTCTCCACAATAATCTAAAAGCGTGATGCTCGTACAAAACTAAATTAAAAAGATTATTAAACACAAAAAAATACAATAAAAGGTATTTTAATCTAAAAACAACAGAAATACTGAAACTCACTCAAAGTATTGTAGGAAAAAGTCATTGCATCAGACACATAAATAATTAAAGCAGACTTGAAATGGCCCAGGGTTGAAACGTCCAGCAGGCTCGGACAGATTGTACCTAAAAAGACTTTTATTTTCGTTCTTTTCCAAATGAAATTTGCACCTTCTTTATTCTGAGCTCTCACAATCGTTTCTTCAAGCTGGCATTTGAAGACTTTGTTTTCAGTGAGCTGACAAATATGAAGTAATTCAAATTCGGTTATCTTGCCCGTTTTTGCGTCAGCTCACATGAATGTGGTGTTTGTGGCGATGGACTCAAAGACTGGATAGGCAGTGTTTAAAAAGAAAGTCGAAGGCGTGCGTTCCAACAGACAGACCCGCTCAGTCACTACAGGAGCAGCAGAGCAATGAAACAAAACACAATTTATTATGCATGATGAGTGTGAACAGTGTGTTGTTTTTTTCTCTCTTTGTCAGGTACAGCTGTCCTTGGCTTTCCAAGTTAGTACCTTTTACGTTTTATAAACACCTTTGTTTCACACTGGTGTAATAGCTTACCAACAACATTTAAACTACTGTTGTATGAAAGAGATGACTGAAACAAAATGCCTTCTACCTAGAAGACCTGTAAAAATGTTTAATTCCCCTGGGACTAGGTAACATTTTGTCATGTTACATTTACAAACATCTGCGTATTTCATTGGGATTATGTGTGTTACATTGACTCAAAGTACTGTATAATGGTGAAGCTTATTTGTGAAAACTGTATTTGGATAGTAACACATAAACACAAATATTCCTAAAAAAAACTACTGGTGTCCAAACTTTTGCCACATATGCAATATTTTAATGAAACGAACAAAGTAGTCTCAGGAAAGCTATCTTTGTATCATAGGTCCATCTGTATTCCCAGCTTCCCTATCTCTGCCAAAGAGAAGTATCCCTACAGCATAATGATGCCAACACCAGTCATGTTTTTGAAGGTTTGACTCAACCCAAAAGGAAAAATTACTCTGAAAACCATAACTTTTGATTAATTGTGAGTTTATATATATCCTGCCAGAACCCAGAGATCAGAGCTGTAGTTCAGAATTCAAACATCCAGTAACCTACCCTTTGTGAAATGACCTATTTTGTGGGAAAGTAGACTCTATGGTTTGAAAATCTGAAATGCTTGGGGCAATAAAGGCATGAAATAAGTAAACATATGTGTTTTGTGACATGTGAGGCGCTTGTACACAATGGCAGACAATGTAAACAATAATATGTTGCTGCTTCTGTCCACTGATTTTCAACATAACAATAAACAACGATGAAGTATTAGGCAGAGGTGGACAATTCAGGTCCAGAAAGTAAAAACCCTGCCTAGATTTCATTCATCCTGTTCTCTTAACCAGGTGATTAGTTACTGTCTATGTTGTGGAGATAATCTCTGTATTAGTTATCTGTATTAGAATTAAAAATCTGTTACTTTAGCCTACCTCCACTGAAGGCCCCTTTCCTTTATTTTTTTCTATATAAATTTGAAAAATACTGATCAGCATCCAAATCATGTATTTGTTTGCCTTTTCTGGTGTGATATTTGACCAACAGATTTGTGCTTCAAGCTTTTACTGCACTAAGCAGCACAAAAGTTTAATTGACTGCTATTTAAACCGTAGCATTCCGTCTACATTCCCTCCAAAGGTGGTCATTTGTAGGTCAAGGAAATGACAGGACGTCAAATCCATCTATGATCTGAAAAAGGGTAAGCAGGATGGTATTTTGAGTATTTCTTTTAATGTGTGGAAACATCTGAAGACTGAATAGGTGCTAATGTTTCCAAGGTGGCTAAAATTGTGGACATAAGGGTAAGTGGTGATGAATGGTGGCCCATAAGCTATCTGGTGGTGTGCTGTTGCACTAAGAGGAACTTTGGGGAGACCACAAAGGCAGGTTAACTGTGGAAGTAAGATCAGAGACAGAGAACCAGTGGAAGTTGCTAGTGGAGATCAGCAATGATGTGATTGAGTAGGGCAATGTTGGCATGACAAGTGAGTAGGATGACACTTCCAGAGATTTATCCAGTGAAGATAAGAGGTATGTCCTGGTAGAAGCAAGGAAGTAAGAGCATGAGATTAATTGACTAATAGGTGTCAAGACTGAATCGTGCTGATCTTTTCATGCAACCAGCTTGTCTATGAATAAAATACATTGACATTTGCAGTTCGAACGTCATAAAACGTGAAAAAGGGGTATGAGTAATTTTGTAAGGAGCCTGTATTCTAAAAAAACACGATGTCATCGCCACACAGAAAAAATAAACACATGGCAGTGTGGAATAATGTCTCAGTAAACAGGACACAGAGTAAGCAGAGCCGGAGTGTAAACAAGCAGGTGGGAAGGGAATTTAGTGATTTCCAGTAGCGTCTTTGTCCACGGTGTTTCTGCATCTGTCAATTAGGCAGGATCCTGCAAGGATAGCAAACAAGAAGGGGGAACCTGGGTAAAGGTGGTTTCTGTGGCAACTGCTTCTCTCTAAAACACTTTCCCAGCTGTACGCATTTCACCTGTGCCTGTGCCTTGCAGGGATGGTTTGCACTGCGCAGCCAAAAAAGATTTCCTGCCGAGTGGTAACAAAGGAAGGAGAAGCCTGATGCATGGTAGTGGAGCTGCAGAGAGGACGGGAGTGACAGGCTCTCCCTGTGAATGTGAAGGTGTCAGTGAGGAGAGAACTAAGGCAAAAAAAGGAGCATATAATTATGGAGGGGGATTCATCAGTAGCTGTTTCAAGAGGATCATCCAAGATGGTAGTTGGAGTCGCAAAATCACTTCTCACTTCCTCACCAGATTCCATTTATTAAAGGAAGTGTTATTTAATCCACTCTGTTGTAAAGGCAAAAATCAATGCAAACCTGCTGAAGGTTCCAACAGCAGCATAAACTTTAAATGCTCCCCCTGGGTCACTGATTACTGGGAGAAAATCTTTCATGCCCCACTTGTCTGATTTATAAGATGTTATTTCCTCATTTGCCAGACCTTTGTGTCATTTGTTGGCCTGTTTGTGTACACATGAAGCACTGAAGCGTGCACGTGCGGGCAGATGGCGCTTCAGCCAATTAGAAAAGCCAAGAGGAAAAAAGGGAGCCATTAGCGAGCAATTACCTCTGATTGCTTCAGCATTGTTTTGCTCGGGCTGCGCCGCTCTGTGAAATCACCAAATGCTGCTGCCTCTGCCTGGCAGCGAAACAGTCTGCAGAATATCTGCTGTTTTCACCACCTTTTCCTTTTCCATGTCTCCTGAGATATCCCTCCTCACACTGCATTTGCCTGAGCCAGTTTTGCCACCTTCCCCTCTTTGACTCCTTATGTGTCTACTTTTTTCACTTAATGCTACCTCAGCAAGTCTATTTCTCCCACCTGTCTGCTACGCTAACTAATTGTGTGTCTTAGTTCATTTCTACAATTTGTCACAGCTAAATTAAAATTGCCCACATCCACTTACAGGCAGTTTGATGCAATATAGGTGCAGTACCTTGTAAAAGTATTAAATCCACTTGAATCTTTCCATATTTTGTCCACCAATTGGTAACAACGACAAATTGCAAAGTATTTTATGATAGATAGACCATATTATTCCATTGAATCAGCATCCTGCCAATTTTTCAAAATATATATTAAATGTATATTAGACGGTAATATTGTTGGTGGGGTATTTTTTGACCAGAAAAAGTCATTTGAAACTATGAACCATAGCATTCTCCTTTCTGAGCAGTTTGCTTTTATGTATTTATTTTTTTTAAAGGCAATTGATTGGTTTGAATCATCCCTTCAAGCTACAAAACAGTTATAAATATAGAGAATACTGCAGGGTCTACTGCTCTTTAGCCTTTTTATAAATAAGTCTCTGGGCAAGGCTGTCGAGGTCCTGACACATGTCATCGGTGGTTGAAACATAATAATCGTGTACTCATGGCTCTCAATGAAAAATAGAGTATACTTGGCAAATTTTTATTTACTTTAAAAAATTGCAAAATATGAATGGTAACCAAAACACATATAATTAAAATTATATCCCTTTTTAGGCAGCTCAGATGTTCATACATGCATTGATTTTCTCACACATTTTACATTAACAGTTTGGGTTAAAGTCAAATTAATTTTCATATATAATCATTACATAATTTTGCCTCAGGACCTTTTTCCAGGAACGTGTAAAGATGCAGTCACCGTTATCATGTGTGTGTGTTTTCTTATATTTTTTATACTGACGAAATATACTGCATGTATTTTGTTGCATTGTTTAATATAATTTTGCCATGTTGGTCATCTAAAAATTGTTGAATATTATATTATATTATATGCGTTTATTGTGTAAAAGGCCAACTAGGGACAAGAGTTAAAAATTAGCAATGGCTATAAAATTAGATCCTGTATTGAAACTATGTCAAGCTGTTACAACGCAAATCTCCTCTAATATGGGGATCGTTTGTTCAGGGTGATGTAAAGTGTTTTCTTTACCCCCTGGCATTTTGCATGTCTTTTCCATTTTGGTCTACTCAGACCGGAGTTCCCTACATGGCTTGCTACAAACTGCAATCTGGACTTCTGAATGCTTTCTTTCAACATCAGATTTGTAAATGACTCACCGTTGTCCTGACAACAGATTTTTCCACCTGAGCTGTGCATCTCTGCAGCTTCTCCAGAGTTACATTGGGCCTCTTGATTGGCTCTGTGATTAATTAACTACTTTTCCAGCCTGTCATTTTCGGTGGGCGGCCATGCCTTGGTAGGTTAGCAGTTGATGGATTTAACAGTTCCATTATATAGTTGGGAGATTGTTTTCTAACCTTTATTTGTAAATTGTTGAAAAATCACACATCATTTTATTTCAATTTCACAATTATGCACAACTTTTCTGTTGGTTTCGTCACATTAAATCCCAGCAAAATACCTTGAAGTATGTGTCTGAAAAGTGACAGGTGGTGAAAACGTTCAAGGGGTATCAATATTTTTGCCTGGCACTGCATTTCGCTAGCAGAGCTTAATTACAGAGTGTTCTTCATTGTATCATGTTATTACTGTTGAAAAATAAAACCCATTACATTTACCCCCAGAGCTGTCACTAATCAATCTAATCAGCCTTTTTGATGAGAAATCCCATCATACCTTGAGTTCCTTCTTTTTTTTTCACTTGCATCACAGTTCGATTAGTAATTAGCTTCACAATTCCCATTTCTGATGCTGCTCCTACATCAAACCCGAATCAGTTAGAATCAAATGTGTATCAAAGTTAATTTACAAAGGAACTAACTGGTATATGCGTGAGGGCTCCAGATTTGAGTTGCATATAAAGGCAATGTGTGCAAAGCGATTTATACTCTCATTTGTAAAAATCTAGTCATTGGGTAAAAGATTGCATTTATCATTGCTATAGCTTGGATCAATAACACGCTTGTGAGGCGAGGGGTTAGGCAGCAAGGCTACGCTATGATAAATTGCAGAAATACAGGGGTTGGACAATGAAACTGAAACCCCTGGCTTTAGACCAAATTAATTTATTAGTATGGTGTAGGGCCTCCTTTTGCGGCCAATACAGCGTCAATTCATCTTGGGAATGACATATACAAGTTCTGCACAGTGGTCAGAGGGATTTTAAGCCATTCTTCTTGCAGGATAGTGGCCAGGTCACCACGTGATACTGGTGGAGGAAAACGTTTCCTGACTCGCTACTCCAAAACACCCCAAAGTGGCTCAATAATATTTAGATCTGGTGACTGTGCAGGCCATGGTAGATGTTCAATTTCACTTTCATGTTCATCAAACCAATCTTTCACCAGTCTTGCTGTGTGTATTGGTGCATTGTCATCCTGATACACGGCACCGCCTTCAGGATACAATGTTTGAACTACTGGATGCACATGGTCCTCAAGAATGGTTCGGCAGTCCTTGGCAGGGACGCGCCCATCTAGCACAAGTATTGGGCCAAGGGAATGCCATGATATGGCAGCCCAAACCATCACTGATCCACTCCCATGCTTCACTCTGGGCATGCAACAGTCTGGGTGGTACGCTTCTTTGGGGCTTCTCCACACCGTAACTCTCCCGGATGTGGGGAAAACAGTAAAGGTGGACTCATCAGAGAACAATACATGTTTCACATTGTCCACAGCCCAAGATTTGCGCTCCTTGCACCATTGAAACCGACGTTTGGCATTGGCATGAGTGACCAAAGCTTTGGCTATAGCAGCCCGGCCGTGTATATTGACCCTGTGGAGCTCCTGACGGACAGTTCTGATGGAAACAGGAGAGTTGAGGTGCACATTTAATTCTGCCGTGATTTGGGCAGCTGTGGTTTTATGTTTTTTGGATACAATCCGGGTTAGCACCCGAACATCCCTTTCAGACAGCTTCCTCTTGCGTCCACAGTTAATCCTGTTGGATGTGGTTCGTCCTTCTTGGTGGTATGCTGACATTACCCTTGATACCGTGGCTCTTGATACATCACAAAGACTTGCTGTCTTGGTCACAGATGCGCCAGCAAGACGTGCACCAACAATTTGTCCTCTTTTGAACTCTGGTATGTCACCCATAATGTTGTGTGCATTTCAATATTTTGAGCCAAACTTTGCTCTTACCCTGCTAATTGAACCTTCACACTCTGCTCTTACTGGTGCAATGTGCAATCAGTGAAGACTGGCTACCAGGCTGGTCCAATTTAGCCATGAAACCTCCCACACTAAAATGACAGGTGTTTCAGTTTTATTGTCCAACCCCTGTATATGAAAGTACAGAAGGTCTTATTGGGGAAAAAATAAAGATTAATATGTGCAGCAGTGTGATTTGACTGATTCTTTCATATTCAGAGCAAGTGTATTATTTATAAATATTAGCAAAGGCCTGGGAACATTTCATACTAGAGTTCCCCTTAAAGTTCATACTTCTATTTAAATATGAGTGCAGCCTTGGTTGCTGGTGAGGAACTTGTGTGATATCAAAAGTTTTACGGTACCTCTGAGTGTGTGCCCGTGTATGTCAGGCCTCGGCTGCAGCATGGATCTTTTTATGCAGCAAGAGCAGGAGACGATGGGGCGCCTCACTTCTGGTGTAAAATTGGGATGCTCAAAAACAAGCTGCCTTTTTGCTTTCTGTACTCTGTCCCTATTTCTGTTTCTCGCTACCATATCCCTTCCCCACCCCTTTCTTTTTTCCCTTTCATGCATTCCATCTCTCCATCTCACCACAGTTGCCTCACAGCAGGGAGGGAGTAAAGTGTTGATTGGCAGCATGCTGGAAAATGTCTCGAGATTGGAGGCAACCTGTGGATCGGATCCCATGTTGAGCCCACAACCAAATTTCGGCTGGGTCTGGAAAGAGCAAAAGAGATAGAGAGATGACAAGTGGTTAATTGACCAAAAGAAAATAATAGTTTCACTTTTAAAAGGGAACAAACTATCCAAACCCACTTGGCCCCATGTGAAAACACAATTTCCCCTTTGTTAATTTTGTATAAACCTAAATGTCAGAATTTTAAATATCGGAGCCGTCATGGGTTTGAGTCCCAGCCTGCTGCTGCATGTCTTCCCCTCTTTCTCCACCCCATTCTCTGTCGGTAAACTTACAAAATAAAGGCCACTAGTGCCACAAAAATAAAAGGAAATAGAATCTCTCTACATGAAGAAGGCTTAAAGATATCGTGCAGCAATGTCTCATGCTCCCATTCTAAAGGTATTCAAGAACAGATGAGAAATTGTCATTGACATCTTTCAGGGTTACAAAGCCTACTATAATTACTTCAAGAGGTGCATAGAAGACTCAACCAGGCGGTCACAAAAGAGCATTTAAAGCACTGCTGGCTGCACTTGCCTCAGTTGATTAAGGGTCAGTGTTCATGACTCAACAATAAGAAAGAGGCTGGGCACAAATGGCATAGAAGAGTTCCGTTGCCAAAATCACCTCTGACCAAAAATAAACCATTTGCCAAAAAATATCTTGAAGGTCCCCAAGGGCTTTAGGAAAAATTCTGCTCACAAATCAGAAAGAAGTATATCTATAGTTTTTTGTTTTCGTTCACCCGTTTTTAGATTAAAGAAGGAATTATGGGAAAATCCAACTAATGAGAAAATAGTCCAAAAGATAAGTAAAAAGTTGAATTAATGATGAAAATGTGGAACAAAACATCTATCTATCTATCTATCTATCTATCTATCTATCTATAGAAGAAAAATTATGATATTAATCCTTGAGGTCGCTGTTATGAGGTTGCAAAAAAAAAACTCAGCAAAAAGAATCAACATATAAGAAACAACATCATGCAGGGGATCCGGTGAAGGCGGTGTGAAGAGGTGCATATGTTTATCTTGAGCATGTGTGTGTGTGCATGTGTGTGTGCAAAATAAGTCCGTAAGGCACTGTCACAGAGGCCATTGTCCTTGATGATACAATGGAATGTTCATCAACCAGCCACACAGTTCTGAGCAGGTCCACAGATGTCCTCAGGGAAGGGAGGGGACAGAGGGAGCAGAGCATCATGTTTACATAACTTCCAGGAGAAGTTGAAAATAGCCAGCCATCAAGGCCGTGCAGGGGAGCCAGATTCAGAAAAACAACAATTATTTGGGTTAGGCTGACTCTTAATTTTCCGTTAGCCTTGAGAGTCTCCTTGGTGCTTCTCAATGGCAAATCCAAACAGCCAAATTCCAGATCCGAGTGAAAACAACTTTCTCCAAGATTTATCCCATTTCACCCGAGTCCAGGAACCGCAACCTGCCTGCGATCCTGTGTAAGGATCACATCCAGTCTGCGATTCAGCTCATGTAACATCTCAGTCTGAGTGTTGATCGCTCTGCAGATCCCATCATACATGCCAGGCAGCCTTACAATGGCCAGAACAGCTGCTGATGTTTTTCGAATTTCTCGATATGCCAGGTAACCACCAACTCCAAAAAGCAGAAATCCTGTTATCAAACATCCAATTGTGTACACATCTTTGACATCCTCGACTGACAATATCGACACACACACAATCCTCCACTTCTGCCAGGAGTCCATTGTGTATCCAGAGAAAAATGTCCCGTCTGGACAAAAGGGTTCCCCTTCACCCTGTCTTCTCGTCGAGAAAATTTGATCAATTGCATTGAGAAACCAGCTGACCAAATCTATAACTCAGAATTTTGGAAGACAGGCAAAAAGAGGCTCCAAAAAGAAAGACAAGACACAGAGCTGAAGCAGGGCAGATATGGGAGGGTGTGGGAGACAGAGAAAAGCGGACGAAAAAAAATAAATTTTACTACAACAGCTTTGTAGCATGAATGTAAAGTGGGATAACTTCCGTTTTAGCTCGATGAAAATCTTCAAAAAAACTCAAGCAGAGCTAACTAAAAGGGCTGAAGTAGTAACAAATAAGAGGTTTTATTTTGCCACAGGTAAGATCGATGGAACAGTTTTCGGACCAATACAAGCATTTTTTTTATCTGCAACAAGTCTTCTGCCAATAGCTTGGTAAACTTTTTCTGGCAGAGACCGATAAGTAAACCAGCAATGTTACACATTTGATCCTGTAATAAGAGGGGAGCCAAGCAGACCCCACCCCATCATGTGCAGGTCAAATGTGATGAGGGTTCAAATACAGCAGAGTAAGAAGGTTTAAACTCAGGTCAAACTGTGCAGGGAAGCTGATTGTTTGATTTAGTGATTATATTTTAGTGTTTTTGCAGCCAAACCTCTGAAAGTTACATTATTAATACAGATGCATAAATTACTACTTCAGTTTATTTAATTAGTAGTTTAAAATAGGACTTTTAGTATTAATCATTCTTTCAAATATGAACTTAGGTCCTTAGTTTGCATTTCCTCCACATAATTCCGGTGTTGGTTTTAATAAATTAAATTTTTCCACGTAAAAAATGTTACCTTAAACTTAAAAAGGAGATGGATGTTTTTATGTGTCAAAACTCATTAGCCTTTCTATTAAGTTCCCTATCTGTTCATAAAAGGATTAATTAAATAATTCAAACTCCAAACTATGTTCAGACCCTTCAAAGCCCCTTCGGCACTCCAGTTTGCATGTTTTTTTGGCTTGTGCAGCCAAATTAGGTGAAACCATTGATGTAAATGATTTGATCCAGCTAGGTGTGAAACAGCCTTATATGATGCCTCATTTGTAAATGTGCCAAACGCTGCTGGAAATGGGAACACTGGCAAACCTATTTTCACCGAGAACACAAGGCCAAAGGCAGAAATACGAGCATTCGCTAAATGTCAAATGACTAAAACAGCAGCGTGACTTCCTGTTTGTTGTTGTAAGAAAAAATAAGTAACAAGGCAGTTAGTGTTTGGGTGAAAAAAGGACTGTGAGTATTTCCGAAAGGGGCACAAGAGGATGAGAAGAAAGCTGGAGCAGTAAGCTTGTTAAAAGCAGTGCCAGTTTCCTTCCTTCTCTTGCTGAGGACAGATTAGTCAGTGCACCATAAAGGTCACAATAGCGGAGCCCTTTTTTTGGCAATGTCAGCTATGGGATTGGACTGGCTGGCCATCAAAGGGAGGAATTACTGTTTGGCTGGAAGCTAAAAGGTACTCCATTACTGAAAGCCCAGTTTGCTGCTCGTTGCAAAATTGAGGTTGGTCCAGTTTGGTGTGCAGAACTCAAGAAAGGCTTTGTAAGTGTACATAGGAAACAGTCTTACGTTTGTCAGGCCGAGTGCTCCTATTGTCTTCTGTACCTTCCGCATGCATATTTACAACCCTTCTCCACCTCAGGACAAAAACATCAGATGCTTCCTGACATACAAGTTGGCGGGTCCTTTAAAGGCAAACAGGAGCAGGTGAGACAAGGATGGACACAGCAGGAAATCAGCAGACTCAGAGGTGTCTTCTGTGGCTGTACGATAAACCCAAACCACCTCGTCTTGTTTCTCTTCATTGTCATGTGAAAAAGGTGAAATGGATTGTCATATTTACCTCATGCACAAGGTGACATAAGCTTTGAAGATAAGTGTACAGAATACCCCATGAGGGATGTGAGGGATTTATGCTAAGCAGGAGCAACACGCCATGAAGGCATAAAGGTTAACTGAATGGAGGACCGATCCTGACAAAATTAAAACTAAAAGCAGAAATATACATATTTTGTTTTTCCTTTTCCTTAGACATGCGTTTTCATCAAGAAATGTATATATTTTGTTTTTCCTTTTCCTTACACATGCGTTTTCATCAAGAAATGTATAAATTTTCTTTTTTCTTTTCCTTAAACATGCGTTTTCATCAAGAAATTTATATATTTTCTTTTTCGTTTTCCTTACACATGCGTTTTCATCAAGAAATTTATATATTTTGTTTTTCGTTTTCCTTAGACATGCGTTTTCATCAAGAAATGTATATATTTTCTTTTTCCTTTTCCTTACACATGCCTTTGTTCTTTTTACATTTCCTCGTCTCGTCTTGTTCCTTTACCGTATGCATTTCTCCTTCATTATGCAAATGAGGAGGGCTGCCTTCTTCTCTCCATCTCCTCTACTATTGGTCACTAAATAGGAAGGAGGTGGATCCATTTGTCGGCCGAGGGTGTGTCCCAATTCAGGGGCTGGATCCTTCCAAGTCCGTACTTGTGGGCCGATTACGTCACAGCGCGGCGCGGAGGGTCTGTCAAATGCGGCCGATAAATATGTCCTTCTTTTGCCCGATTTGAAGGATGGGTTGTGAGTATCCTTTTTTAATATGTTCTGCAAATTAAGACAAATGGAGCAGACGGGCCAGTTTATTAAGCTCAGGGAGGAGAATGACCACCTTTCTTTCCTTTTGGCCTGTTTGGCCATTCTCACCCCTGAGCTTAATAAACTGGCCCGTCTGCTCCTTTGTCCCTAAACAACAAAAACAACAAAAAACCCATCTTGCTTAAAATCAGTGTGAAAAAAGCCTTTTTTAATTTTACATTTGTCTTAATTTGCAGAACATATTAAAATATTTCTATGCAAATGCCTAAAACAAGCTCTTTCAAACTTTTAACTTCTTTACTGAGATTTGATTGCATTTGTCAGTGTATTTCTCTTCAGCTGTACCTAGAATCACAACTTATAATGCTAGCTGAATTATAAATATACTTTTAAAAACACATATAGCAGATATCTTCATCAAAAATTTATATTTAAAAGCTTATTTATTCTCAATCACACTCTCCAGCGATACGGTAGGATTACATAAAATTGTCAATTTATTCAGGTTAACTTTAATATCACCTGTAATGTCAAATCGACTTACATGAACAAATGACACAATACATTAAAATAATACTAACACAAACTGTTAGAAATCACTTGTGCGTAACGTTCACTGTGATGACTGCCAACGGGAGCTCAGTGCCGAGAGTCCGGTCAGATCTCTCCGGGGCTAGCTTTCTGGCGAGGCAAGCCGGCAGTTACTACGGCGGGATAGGAAAACTCCGAATTCGTCGGAGCAGGTTTGAAATTAAGCGATGTCTTGATAAATCAAGCAGATTTTTCACGTCTACACAGTTATATTCCCACACTAAAAACATTATAAAAGTTCATTTGTGTCACAGAAAGTGTAATTTTTCACAATTTACTCACAGCTTTTGCCACTGTGGTCCGCCATGGCTGCCCCTGCTTGACCAAACCGCTTCAACCCACAATGAATCATGGGAAAAGATGGACCCGCGAAGGATACTCACAACCCATCCTTCAAATCGGGCAAAAGAAGGACATATTTGTCGGCCGCATTTGACAGACCCTCCGCGCCGCGCTGTGACGTAATCGGCCCACAAGTACGGACTTGGAAGGATCCAGCCCCTGAATTGGGACACACCCTCGGCCGACAAATGGATCCACCTCCTTCCTATTTAGTGACCAATAGTAGAGGAGATGGAGAGAAGAAGGCAGCCCTCCTCATTTGCATAATGAAGGAGAAATGCATACGGTAAAGGAACAAGACGAGACGAGGAAATGTAAAAAGAACAAAGGCATGTGTAAGGAAAAGGAAAAAGAAAATATATACATTTCTTGATGAAAACGCATGTCTAAGGAAAACGAAAAAGAAAATATATAAATTCCTTGATGAAAACGCATGTCTAAGGAAAACGAAAAAGAAAATATATAAATTTCTTGATGAAAACGCATGTTTAAGGAAAAGAAAAAAGAAAATATATAAATTTCTTGATGAAAACGCATGTGTAAGGAAAACGAAAAACAAAATATATACATTTCTTGATGAAAACGCATGTCTAAGGAAAACGAAAAAGAAAATATATAAATTTCTTGATGAAAACACATGTTTAAGGAAAAGAAAAAAGAAAATATATACATTTCTTGATGAAAAAGCATGTGCAAGGAAAAGGAAAAACAAAATATGTACATTTCTTGATGAAAACGCATGTCTAAGGAAAAGGAAAAACAAAATATATATATTTCTGCTTTTAGTTTTAATTTTGTCAGGATCGGTCCTCCATATAGCTGAGGTAGCTGTTGCTAATTGTCAATGGCAAATTTGCACTAACTGTATTTATTTGGCTGTTATCCCGCTGTGCCTCATTGACTTCCGATGTTATGGTTGAGCACCTGCGACCAAGTTCATTCCCCGGTCAAAGCTTGCTATCACTTCCCGGTCCACGGGGTCCTTCTGTCAATGTCTGTTTAGGGGATGCCTGAGTAAGCAGCTCTTCTTCCCTCTCTGGATCCACCGAACAGAACCACACACTTTTACCTGAGTACATGTTTTAAAGTAAAACAGTTATATATAAAATGGCAGTTTTTTTTCAGAAGAAAAAAGGCTTTAGGGGCTCAATTTTAGAGCAAAATAGAGTCATGCAAAAGGAAGTTAAAACATTAGAAAACGGTGCTTTTTCTTTTACAAAAAATCTGATAAGAATTGTGTGTACGTATTCAACTGCTTTTAGTATGCCACCCCTAAATAAAATCCAGTGCAAGTAATTACATTCAGACCAGTGGCGGATGCTGGTCTTTCAAGGACGGGAAGCTCAATTTCAAGATCGCTGATTCGCTCATTTCGCTGTCAATCAACAAGGGATTCAGCCTCAGACAGATCATTCAATCATCATGCAGAAACCGAGCGTCCGGGCCAGCCGAGGCCAGCCCACTGCCCCATAGACCTCCAGAGACGCTGAGCGTCCGATGGGCGGGACAAAGCCCAGCATTTATCCAATGACTCGTCTCGTTTTGCTGCAGCCGAGGCTGCCCCATAGACTCCCAGAGACGCTGAGCGTCCGATGGGCGGGACAAACCCCAGCATTTTTGCTTTGCTATTGAACTCACTGTTTAAAGCACTGTGAAGCTGCGGGAATGAGTGAGATGAAAGCCGCATCGTTACCAGTGATAAGAAGCCTATTCTGAACAAAAGTTGAGCGCGTTGTAGCGCATATTTAGTAAATGACATGCACACACAACAGTATATATTTGATCACTTATTTTTTGACATTTTAGGGGAAGCTGAGCTTCCCTTGCAGTCTTTGAGCAGTTGCCACTGGTTCAGACCTCTCACCCTCACTTGCAAATAGCATCTTGTTAGGGAACATCAGTGGTCAAACAGTATCCTGATGACCAAGGGACAGATTATAGAGGGCAGGGATAGTTTCTGAGAAGTTTAAGGTAGAATTAATAAGAAATGTATGATACAACTGCAAACCGACCAAGACTACCAAGAGATCTACAGCTATGGTAGGAGAATTTGTCCACAGGAAAACTACTGCCTGTAGACTCCGAAAATCTGGGCTTCGTGGGAGAGTTGTTGAAAGAAAACTAAAATGTACTTTTTGACCTATCAAACTCAGGCCTTTGTGGAAGAGTGGCACCATCATGTTGTGGGGGTGCCTTACTTGAGCAAAGACAAGAAAGCTACTCAGAGTTGATGGATGGAGTGAAATACAGGGCAATTCTTGAAACAAAAAGACAGTCGCTAAAGGGCTGAACATAGTTGGGCGTACTGTGAGCAGCGCCAGCTCCACGCAGAGCGTACCAATTTCCTATATTCCTGGTGAAAAATTCCTACATTTCTCACACTTCCTGCCACTTTCTGTTCAATGTGAAGACCTTTTCCCGCCGAGCAGTTAATTGTGTGGCACCGCATACACGTACGCGGTTGTAAAAACTGAGCTTTGCTAGGACATGTCCAATGGAGGTCCGGAAATAAATAGGAAGATTCTATGGATGGATGGATGGATGTTGAAAGTACTCATGGGACACAGATTTCTTTGATTTAAACATTTAATTGCATTTTTTCTTTTACTTGTGCAGCCCTTAAACAATTTTTCATGTAAACTAACCAGCAGTTGGATTTTTGTGAAAAATAAAAATCTGTTTGTTATTGTTGATCCAAAACATAAAAAAGATCTTGCATGTTTGCTTTTTTTAAAGCAAAACATACAGTTTTTTAATTATGGGGTCTAACATTTCTATTTGATTGGCCTAGGAAGTGTCTTGTGTCTACTCTCAGCAACAAGAACTGGATATGGGTCCCTCTACTTAAAAAAAACACTTGGTGTGTTTAATGAATGGGTGTGCCCAAGTCTGTGTCACGGTGTGACATTTTGGACTTTGTTTTAGGGTTTCTTGTGATGGTTTATTTTGTCTAGATGTTTCTATTATGTTTATTAGTTTGTTTTGCTCCCTCTACCGCCTCCTGGTGTTTTGTTGTTTTCCTCCCTCACTAAGTTTCCTTATGGTTGTTTCCTTTTTACTTTGTATGGTTCTATTATTATGATTAGTCTCTGTATTATGGTTCTGTGTTCTCCTGGATTCTTTTAGTATCTCTGTGTTTATTTATGTTTGGTGTTTTTTCACCTTGCTCTCTTCTTGTTTTTCTAGTCTATGTTTTCTGTTCCTCCTTGTCTTTATTCCCTTTATGTGTTTTTATTCTATTCTCTCTAGCTTAGTTCTTTATGTTTAGTTTCTTGTGTTCCAGTCTCATTCCCGTTAGGTCAGCTTGAGTTATTGGTTACTTTTATTCTGGTCCTCTGCTTCCTTCTCAATTTGTTTGTTTACTTGTAGTCAGGGTTTCTTTATGTTTTCCTTTTGCTTAGGCCTTAGGTTCTTGTTATTCTTCTGTTCCTTCCAGTTCCTCTGTTTCTTTTACCTCTTGGCTATTCTAGATTTCTTATGTTTTGGTTATTTTGTCTTAGTCTATTGTTCTGCTTAGATCTATGTTTCTCTTGTTTATTAGTTCCACCTGTCCCTTCTGCCTCCCTGCTTCCTTGCCACACCTGTTCCCTGTTTCTTGATTACCAGCCTTTGTTCTCGTTCAGTATATTAGTTAGTTTGGTTCTTGTGTTCTTGGCTGGTTTGTTGCGTCACCTTCTCTGCGCCAAGTTCCCTTTGTTTCTTGTGCTCTGTTAGACCTGGACTCCTGAACTCTCTATTTTCATCCTGCCTGCCTACCTGAGTTTAGCCTATGTTTTCATTTAAATAAATCATCGTTCTGCCTCGCCATGCCGACTCCTCGCCTGCATCTGCACTTTGGTCCACAACAAAAACCTCAACATATGACAGTCTGCTTGGGAGTAAAATATGCCGGATGATTGTGATCCTATTTACAGTGGCCAGCACAATACACTTTGTGTTGTACCTGACATTTACCTAAAAAGTATGCATCTGCGTCAACTGCCTGTAATGGGGAGTTAGTGGTCAGGATCCACACAAAATCCTTCAAAGGACCTTAATTGACCTCTGGACTGCATGAAACAATGTCCATGTGTTAGAATGGCCCAGTTTAAGTCCAGACCTAAATCCTATTAAGGATTTGTGGCAAGACTAGAGAACATTACCAGAAGCACTCTGTCCAGTGTAACTGAGCTTGATCTATTGTTTGATTTCAGTGTAGATATACAAAGCTGGTAGAAACATACTCCAAAAAACAAGCAGCTGGAACTGGGGGTCTTCAAAGTATTGAAAATGCATACCTTTCTTAATATTATTTGAAAACACTATCAATTTCTTCTCCAGTTATGTTGTTACTCTTTTTGAACTATCACATAAAATTCTCAAAGCATTCATATTTTTGCAAGGCAGTGTATATGTAGGCAAGGGAACTTCTTAGCATCCCTGATGGGGAAACATAAAGTGTAATCAGCAAAAATACTCATATTAGCTCATTACAGTTAATTCCTGTGTGACAGTCAGAGTACATTAGCCTATATATTAAATTATCGATTTGCCTCAATCCGTGTTTGTAGTTTTTTTTTTTTTGCAAAGGCTTCTCAGCAGATATAGTTACTAAGCAGGCTACTCAAGCATAGCTTTGCAAAGTACACACAAAATGCTAGTTCCTGCTAGTAAGGCTGTTCATTTGTCATTGGGGGAGACACAGAGGTGTCCCACAGTCTCTAGAGATTTAATTCCTTTAGTGAGTCCTGAGTCTACTCAGAAGGCCTTCTTCCAGTTAAACCTGTCCAAAACAGCTTCTGAAGACATTAAGAGACCTTATCCGATCTCCCTGCCTGCTCTGGATCAATTTGACCTTTACCAGTTGGTGCTCCTATTTTGTAGTCATACGTTGATGTTTCATCCCAACCTACCTCCATTTCATACCCATATACAAATCTTTTTATAACCATGTCATGCCATCTGGGAATTATTTCATTTGTTGGTAGTATTTCAATAAATGCTTAAGTTAAATGCATATAAAAATAGCACTCTCTTATATAATGCAGGGTAATTGTAAAACACTTCCTGAAAAATGTATATCAAAGCTAAAGATTGATTTTGGGTCTGATGCCTGTTTGGGCCACCGGATGCTGATCACACAACAGTGATTGACCTCCCGTTAGAAGACATTAGTCCCTTTTTACAAAACATTTTTTTCTTGAAGCTACAAAGATGAGCCCTCTCGGGGCTGCCACTGGTTGTTCATTAATACCAGTCAAGCTGATCATGTCCCCAAACATGTGGGCCTTAAAAAAATCAAGCCAGCATTATAGAACCAAAGAAAGTATGGAATGATAACTTAGCAGGATCACAGACTATTCCTCATAAAATTAGTATTAAAAAAAACCCACTAGTGGAGTATCATGACTTATTAGTTCAGTTCTATTATCTAAAGTCACCACTACTGAAGGTACTACACTTGGCGAACTGTCTCTGGGCACTTTAGTGCACCCTGCTCTCAGGGTGTTAGTGGCGAAAAATAATGTGTGTGATGCACTGCACCGTGGAACTTCCGTTTTCTTTTTTCCTCCTTGAATCCGCCAGCCAGGTGGTCTGTCATTACAACTTCATACACATGAGCCCCAAAGTTAGCTTACTTCTAAACCTAAAATTATTCATACTCCTGAAAGTTTTAAATTAAGACGTATTTTCATTCAACCATGAACTTTCAGAAGTCTGTATCTCTCAAAAGAGAAGAAAACAATGTTAAAGGAGTATCACTTTGGAAAAAAAAAGATTTAACAGTTTTGATTTACACATAATATTTGACATTTCATAATGAAATGTCAAAAGTTATTAATACTGTTTGCAATGAACAATTGAAAAATCTTTATTGGTATAACAGCAATCAATTCCTTCTCAAAATTTCTTCTCTATCTTACAGTAGAGTATGACTAGAATACTGAAAATTAACTAAAACATAATTTGTAAAAACAAATACAACTCCTCCCCAAGGTGGGCATAAATTGATAGATTGTTTGTGTGAAACATTCTGGAGCAGACAATTCCTTTACCTGTCAGATCCACGGTGGCTGTGTGCAGTTTTTGTGTGTGTGCTGTGTTTTTTCCCTCTGCTCAGGGTGTGACTGGCTGGTGCTGCTGCACGGCTGTTCCTGATCTAAGCGCAATCAGCTGGGTTTTATATGGAGCTGGAACCTGGAAGGAGGCGTCAGCTCGTTGGTAAACTGTCCATGATCTGCAGCTCTCCTGAAACTCTTCTAATCGCCTGATCCCCAACAAGTCTCCAGCCTTGTCATCCGTAGGTCAGCCTCAGAACCTCTCTGCTCTATTCACCATTTCCTCCCTAGAGCCTCAGTAACCTCTCTACTCTCCTTCCTTAGTGGTAATCCTGATCCCTCCAGTAGATCCAGACCGGGCTCTGATTTATTTCAACCCATGTTTTCTAAAACTATTAAAACGCTGTTTTTGTCATGGTGGTTGTGTCACTTCGAGAGTCACGGAAATTACAGTATGACATTACCTGAAAAAGTTAAGTATGAAGAAACCAAAGTTGCAAAAAATACAAAATGGAAAAGGGGCAAAATGACCATACAGCTCCATCTACCATTTTACTGCCAGGTTATATCCTTTAAGAATGATAAAACAAAATGTAACACTAAGGGTTTTGGGGGGTTCTTTTGTGTCTTTTTTTTTTTTTAATTTTCCCTATAGTTTATTATGGTCTTGCTGTACTTTAGTAAAATTTTTCAATATTGTTAGTAAAATGTGGCCTTATCAGTTAATTCCTTTAGGCTTAGTTTTTGTACTTATTGTGTTCTGTTCTTTTTGTTTTATAGTTTATTTCTCTTAGGTTAGTGTTTGTCTTTAACCCTTCATGCTGCATTCCATTCACCTCAGAACTCAAAACTTGGATCTCTGAGTTGATAACATTCCAGTTTTCCACTCTAAAAAACATGCTATGGCCACTGTTATAACAATGACAATGTTCTATGTGGTATGTTGCACTTATAAACAGCGTTGAAACATCTCGTCTTATAAACATTAAAAAGTAGTAAGTGTATGGCTGACTAAATGTTACATAAATAATAAAGAACCGCTAAAAATGGTCTAAGTAATAAAGTTTCAATCACTGTTGATGCGAGGAGCCTTCTTGAAATCCTAACTAATGATAGTCAGAGTTGCTTCCACTTTCCGAGTGGGATGTCTCACTTGATGGGGTGTTTCATAATTTATGACTAGGAACTCTGAAATTTCCATTTCCCAGTACTACTGGAATGCAGCATTAGCCTTCCTGCCTTGGTCACCCTCCTTACATTCTGCCTTGATTTCTCCAAATCATGCTCTGCTTAGCCAACCAAATTCATATGTCATTCCTCACACTTTCCTCAGTATTTACGTTCACAGTTGGCCATTGTTCTCAACAAGATGATTCCTTTCAACTGCCAGGTTCTCCGTTACTATGTATGTTGCTCTGTTTCCCTGTCTGTTCATTGTAAGTTCTTACTGTTTTATTATCAAATATTCTTCTCTTCACCTCTCTGCTTCTGGTTCCTCCTGCATTAGGGTGCATTTGGGTCCTACAAAGAGCAAATGATATTTGTACATTTTAAGAGTAGCAGCAGGAAATTAAAGGAGATCTAAAAGATCTGCTGAAATAGGTTGATAAATGTTTAACACGTTAAGCTGAATAGGGTATATAACAAATACAGGAAGTTTCAAAATACAAAGTAGGATTCTGTGGACCGAGCAAGTGGAAGGGCTCTGAATTAATGTGGTAGGGATCTGAATTTGGCAGTACATGCAATGAAGCCTCTTACACATCTTGTTGCAGAATTTAGCAGCAGGGACTGAAGGAACTAAAATATTTTCTTTGACTCTTTCCAGTGCACTGAGCTCATTCATTTGGCATCAAAACACTAAAAATCCAAAAATCCATATCCAATATATACATAAAGCACATTTAAAAACAGTAAGTTTGTCAAAGTGCTGTACATACTAAAATAAGTAAAGATAAAACAAGACACCCAACAGACATTTAAAACACATAAAATACAATGGATAAAAAAGGGGCAACTCACAATTGCTTCTGAGTAAAGATGTGTTTTTAAAAGAGACTTAAAAATGGGAAGTGAAGATGCCTGTCTGACCTTTAAAGGCAGTGTGTTTCAACGTTTGGGAGCCATAACAGAAAAGGTTCTGTCTCCTTTAAATTTATGTTTAGTTTTTGGGACTACTAAAAGCAGCTGGTTGGCTGATCTAAGCACCCGGGAAGGAAGATAATGCTGGAGTAGATCCTTTTGGTAGAGAGGAGCAAGACCATTCAAGCATTTATAAGCTAATAATACAATTTTGAAATGAATTCTGTAATGCACAGGGAGCCTATGAAGAGAAGCCAGGACAGGTGAGATATGTTCATATTTCTGCATGCTAGTAAGAAGATAGGTAGCAGCATTTTGAACAAGCTGAAGCCGTGATAGAGATGCTTTAGTGACACCAACATAAAGTGCATTACAGTAATCAAGACGACTTGAGATAAAAGCATGTATCATTTTCTCCAAGTCGTGCCTCGACAAAACTGGCTTGAGCTTTGCTACTTGCCTTAATTGAAAAAACAACAACTTTTGTACAAAACAGATCTGATTTGTTTATCAAATTTAAGTTCTGAGTCCATAATTATTTCCAGATTTGTTACATTCTGTCTGCGATATAACTCAAGGGAACCTAATTTAATAGGCGGATTGCGTGAGGGGCTGTTAGGACTGAATAAAATAACCTCTGTTTTGCTTTCATTCACTCACAGTAAAAACCCAAGAACCAATGTTAAGAAATGGTGTCACTGGCAGAATCAATGTCAAACAGCACTGTCTCTGCTGTGGGACATGTTTCTAAAGGTCAGATACAGTGATTTAAATCTTCTTCCACACACAAACCTGTTAGAGAATATTAAAATATATTTTTTATCTAAATATGAAAAGAAACATTTTTATTGTGTGTTTTAGTGTTTTTATTTAAATTTCCCTTAAATGGTTAATAGACCAATTGAAGAAAACATCTCTGACCTAACAATAATGAGTGCTCCAGCAGCACAATAACAGTCAACCGCTTTATTTAGTCCTGCTTTATTACCTTATACTGAGTGTGTCTTGAGGAGTCCCTGTGTCAAGATCTTCATTAATTCAGTTCCCTTAGCCAGCTTGTTAATTAGCCTGGTGTTGATGTGGGGGTCTAGGCAGTGAGCTTGTCACTCCATGGAGACACCGAGCTTAGCACAAAGTAATGATTGAGACAAGGATGGCTGTAATGAAATAGTTACATCACATTCATTTGTGAGGGTGAGAAATTATGGGTTTTGTAGTCTAATAAATTGTTGTGCTTTGTTTATCAGTCTGTTGGTTATCAACAGACTGCAACAGCAGAAGCAAAGCTTTACATCATGGGGCTCTAAAACTAAAAAGACCACCATAATGGATACATTTGTCGTCTGAGATACTAGCTTCAACTCTACAATACTGGTGTTGGAGAATGGCTTCACACACATCTGCTTCTAAGATTTTCTGTAGCGCAATAGTCTATGACGCAGGATGACATTTTTGTTTTCTGTGTTGATAAGGGTAACCTTCAATAATACATGGAAGATAATAGGAGAATTAGTGGTTTATAATGAAGGACAAGCTGGATGACCGTCTGCTGTAGAGGTACCCAACTGAGTGAGCAGACCTTTTGAGGACGCACAGAATGCGGCGTGCTTGGATATAGAAGCTGGGTGGCAAAGATTTAAGCATGGCACAACTGAGAGATGATCGGATTTTTTATTGTAATGATTATCCTCTGGATAACACGATAAATTATCTGCAGCTGCAAGTATACACAGAGAATTTAGACACACTAGTATGAGACTTATGGTACTGACATGGCAGCTCCATACACATGAAAAACTGTTGGGTCTGCTATGAAATATCTGAGTTAAAACCCATAGCAGTGATGGAAGAATACCATAAGCCAGAAAAACAGTATGTTACCATGGAGACTTAACTCAGACAGGTGAACAGCTGTCAATGAGTCACAATTTTTTTGACAAGTCCTCCTGTTACTGTTGAAGATGTCCGCTGCTGTTTGATCTCCTAATTACGGAAAATAAGACACTCCAAACAAAACAAATGCAGTTTAGATCCAATATATATTATAACATGAAATAACAAATAAAATACTTGTTACCCTCTGCCAAGAGATAGGGGAAAATGTTTGCAAAATTCATGATGTGAACGATGAAGTAAACACTAGGATGAACCTCTCACTGTAACAAAGTGGATTCATGTTTGAGATGACACTTCTAAATATGAAAACATGTGCAATGGTTAAAACATTTAGTATTGGTTAAAGTTCAAAATGTATATAATCATGATGGCATCAAACACAGTCTTTGCAAATATGTCCTGCACCAATTAGTAAGAAGTTGACGGTAAAGTGTCCTCAATACAACCCAACTACACTGTATGATGAGGATGGATTTAACTTAAAATAATAAAAGTTAATAAAACATAACTTTAAGTATTTTTTCATTTCTTTTAGGGTGGATGTTAGCCTAGCAACAACATTTCAGAAAACAGCAGATAACAGGTCAATAAATGTATTTCTAATACAGGGTGGGCCATTTATATGGATACACCTTAATAAAATGGGAACAGTTGGTCATATTAACTTCCTGTTTGTGGCACATTAGTATATGTGAGGGGGGAAACTTTTCAAGATGGGTGGTGGCCATGGTGGCCATTTTGAATCCAAATTTTGTTTCTTCAACAGGAAGAGGGTCATGTGAGACATCAAACTTATTGGGAATTTCACAAGAAAAACAATGGTGGGCTTGGTTTTAACATAACTTTATTCTTTCATGAGTTATTTACAAGTTTCTCTTTGTTTACAGCCATTGACATGTCGCCGAGGTTAACACGTGCGGAGCGGATAGAAATTGTGTTGATGTCTGGTGAATGCAGCAGATTTCAATGTAAGACAGCCTACGAGGCTACCCATCTCCCATGCTACAGTTAGCAAACTGCTTGCTAAGTTTCCTGAAACTGGTTCAGTGTTGGATTTGCCAAAATGTGGACGCATGAAATCTGTCACTAATGAAGAAACATCAGTGGCTGTCCTAGCTTCAATCCACAAGAGCCCACAGCATAGCACTCGCCGCATGTCACTGGAGAGTGGCATTAGTCGAACATCCCTTCGGTGGATATTAGCTACTCACAAATGGCACCCTTACAAACTCCAGCTACTGCAGCATCTCAACGAGGATGACCCAGATCGGCGCACTGAATTTGCAGAATGGGCAAAACAAAAGTTGGAACAGGACCCTCAGTTTACGCAGAAGATTTTGTTCATTGATGAGGCAAACTTTTATGTGAATGGTGAAGTTAACAAACAAAACCATCGCTATTGGTCTGACACTAACCCACATTGGATAGATCCCTCCATGACTGTTGGAACCCAAAAATTGATGGTATGGTGTGGTATATGGGGTACAAAGATAGTGGGGCCATTCTTCATCAATGGAAACCTCAAGGCCACTGGATATGCAAAATTGCTACATGATGATGTTTTTCCCTCTTTATGCACTGAAGCTGGCACATTCCCTGAGTTTTTCCAGCAAGATGGTGCACCACCACATTATGGGTGTCAGGTCCGAGCATTCCTAGATGAACAGTTTCCTGGAAAGTGGATTGGTCGTCGTGGGCCAGTTGAATGGTCCCCAAGGTCTGACCCCCTTGGACTTTGATCTTTGGGGTCATCTGAAGGCAATTGTCTATGCTGTGAAGATACGAGATGTGCAGCACCTGAGACTACGGAAACTGGAAGCCTGTGCTAGCATTTCTACTGCTGTGTTGCTACCAGTGTGTGAAGTGTGGGAGAAGAGGGTTGCATTGACAATCCAACACAACGGGCAGCACATTGAACACATTTTATAAGTGGTCAGAAACTTGTAAATAACTCATGAAAGAATAAATTTATGTTAAAACCAAGCACACCATTGTTTTTCAGCTCCTTCCCTTTCAGGCTAAGTCCACCGTTTCCTCAGATTTCCCGACTGCAGCTTTAAACAGGGACCTTTTGGGTAAGGTGAAATATGTGGCAAAAATGTATTTGAATGAAAATAAGAATCTTTGTTAAAACTACAATTCACATAGTTTTTTGTCACTAGAAGTTTAGAGAAGTTAATAAAAGTTAATACACTTTTCTGGGAAAGTGAAACCAGTCTTTCAGAGCCTCTTTATGTGGATACATGTGGCATACATTTCTTCAGTGTGTCTTTCCTGGACATATGTAGTTTATATTTACCTGTTGCTGAACAGTACAACCAGCTTATGGAGATTTAAAATAATAGAGCCTGGACTATAACACATATATAGTTACACAGCAGCTACACAATCACCAGTAACAACTTTGTTTCATTTTAATTTAGTCTGCCAAAGAAAACATTCAAAGATCTTTTTAAAAGAAATATTCCTCAAAGTTAACATTAACACATTATAGTACCTATAGTACAATCGGGGGTCGTGTTAACAGCATATTGACTATTTTTTTAAACTGGTGACAAAAAATCTGAAGGCCATCTGACTTTTTGACAGATTGTAATTCACACCCCTGACCACTTGGTGACAAGTTAGCACATTAATTAGCTTGCCAGATCAGGAAACACTTTGTTCGGACAGTCGACCTCTGATCACTGCAATTGGAGAAATGTTCCCTGATTTCAAAACTTTGGCTGAAGTGGCCCTTGTAATTCCAGTGTCTAGTGTGGCGGTGGAGAATGGATTTAGCCTCCAACACAGCCATGAGAAGTCGTTCGTCTGAGGCCAAAGTCCAAACCCTCATGACGTATGCCTCTGTGGCAATCCCACTCAAGACATTTGATCCATGTGGACCAGGAGGAAGTTGTGAGACTGTAATCAGGCCCCTGCAGGTGGGTTGTTCAAATTTCAAGTGAAATCATTTAATTTCATTTTTTATATGTAGTTACTGGGACCACAGTCAGTGTTTTTGTCACTGCAGAGAAACTAAATATGTATGAAAATGAATGAAAATAAATGCTATTGAATGTTTATTTATTACCATTTAAAAAAATAAAGTGACGGGTAAAAAAAGATTATGACTGGGTTTTTTTGACCCTGTCAGTCAAAATGACAGACAATGAAAAAGTCCAGCGCAATCTCTGGGTAAAATGCATTTTAATTGTTATATTTAAAATGAATTGTGAATAGTTTTCATAGAGCTCTACTTTTCGGCTGTCTTTTTTTTTTTCTTTTAAAGAAGAGTCATGCTTTCCGAGTTTTCCTTATTTCTCTTTTTAGTTCGGATGAGGTGTTCATAAAGGAGCAGTTGAGTAGGGGAGGTGGTTTTATTTCTGCTGTGGCACACAGGTGGGATGCTGCAGGCCACAGGTTATAGTCTCCCCAGATATTGCTGGTTGCTCTCCGCAATGACTCGCTTGAGAACAGAAATGCCAACAGGCATCACTGAGTCATCCATCCTCCCTCTGTCTTGATTTTCTCCATTTCACTTGTCCGCGGAGAGGTGGGGAGAAAGGGCCCCTCTTTTCCTTTTTGTCTGCAGCTCCCTTAGGGCACCGGCTCCATTTTTACACACAGCTACAAAGTGTCAAGCAGCCACAGAGCAAACCACACCTTTTCCAACACATATGACCCCACAGACATGTTTCAAATAGCTTTTCTGTTTGTAGATGCAGTGCTGTGAAAAGGATTTGGCCCCTTACAGATTTATTTTGTCTTTGCTTTTCTATTTCACTTAAATGATTCAGGTCTTTAAAAAAATCTAATATCAGACAGATAACTGGACTAAACGCAAAAAGTAGTTTTCAGATGATAATTGTATCTGAAAAATGGCAACCTTGGCAGCATGGACTGCCACCAAGCATTTAGGATAACTGGGAATGGGTCTTTTACTTTGCTATAGAATAATTTTTGCCCACTCTTCTTTGCTAAATTTAACCACACTGGAAGTATGAGTGGCCTATTTAAGGTAATGCCACAGCATCTAAGTCAAATTTGTCTGGACTTTGACTAAGTCACTCCCAAAGATACATTTTGGACTTTTAGGCCATTCAGAGGTGGACTTAAAGGTGCACATTGGTTTATTGTTCTGCTGCATAACCTCCCATCGGTCTTTGTCCTTAGACTTGAGTCTAAGGACAAAGACCGATGGCTGGACATTCTTTTTCAGGATGACTTATACCAAACCTTTCAGGTTCTGAGGTGGCAAAGAAGTCCCCAGAACATCACACTACCACCACAATGTTTATTGTACCTTTATACCAGATGTGATGGGAAACACACCCTCCAAAAAGTTCTTATTCAGTCTCATCAACCCAAAGGCTTCCTGGATGAGACATTAATGCACAATTTTGGTACTTTTAGTTGGCCAACCACCTCTGGGAAAATGCATCACTGTTCCATGTTTTTTCCTTTTGTTGATGATGGCTTTTACTGTGGTTCTCCTTAGTCTCAAAAGTTTAGAAAAGGCTTTATAAACCTTCCCAGACTGATTGATGCGTGATTCCTTTTTTTCTCATGCATTTTTGAATTTTGAATTTGAATTTATTGAAAAACAAAAAACAGAATAAATCTGTAAGGAGGCAAATACTTTTACACAGCACTGTATATACGAACCTCTTGGTGCATGCCAGCCACTTAGATTATTTTACCCTTTGTGGACAAAAGCGAAGGGAGGCAAATATTGAAGCACCTTCTGTTTCTTCTCAATCTCTGCCCATGTGGATATTCAGTAGCCTCCGGCGGACAATCAACATGGAAGGACGCTCTCATCTCCTCCTTTGCCCCAGGACCGTCTGTTTTCTCTTTGTCTAACCATCTCTCCTCTGTCCTTGCACCTCGTTAGGTTTTCACCATCCACTCGTCCCTTTCGTCTTGACATTTACTCTCAAATCTCCCAGAGACTCAGACTTCATATATGCATTTTGAGTCGCAGCAGATTAATTATAAATAAACACAGATAAAGCAAAGTACCAACCATCTCCTGCTGCCGCTTCACACAAAGAGACTTACCCCCGAGGAGTGGAGTCATTATGGTGCGGTCATTTAACAAATGCTTTTATCTAAAGTGAGCAGTAATGCATGTCGTATTTTTAGCCTAGACCTTAAGGGACTCTTTGCAGATTGTTGGGATATAAGAAGCAACATGGAGTTCACTCTACAGCAAGCTGAATTGCTGCCTGCTTAGTGTACTGTCTGTGGAACGGCCTTGGTCCATATGTAGGGCACATAAAGATAGCAAGTGGGAAAGATGTTCTATTCCATGTTGTAATCTGTTGGAAAATAAATATCTGAGCATGCCCAAGACCTCTGAAGACTCGTGTGTGTTTGCAGAATCCAATCCCTAATAGGGAATAGCAAGCAGCACTCCTGTTGTCACAGCTTTCTCAGAGTCGCTTTTTTTGGATTCAAGTCTCTCTCTGGAGCTTCTTCAGACTCCTTTATAAACCCGAATCATTTTCTGTTGTCTGAGTCCTCCCTCGCTCCATCACTTTTTAATAACCCTTATTTCTTTAATGAGTTCTGTTATGTACACAGGGGGCAGCAGCTAGGGGCCAATTTGTGATTTCACATCAAATCAGATCAAAGAAAAACTAGGAAAATAGAAGAGGGGGGCACACATACACAACTTCCTTCTCTTTTGAGCTGCACTCTCTAGAGAGAACCCTGCATCTTCTTTTCCACTGTCTGGGGAATAGCTGCACCCCCTGAGCCACTATTTTGGAAGCATTCTATGGAACAGCGAATCACCAGAGTGTGCTCCTTGGAGACTGTAAGGGAGAAAATGCTGATACGCATGTACCTGTATGGGGTTAGTTAACTTTATACTTCTGCTTCGGCCTAATGAAGCTCCTTCTTGCTTGGTTATATACTGTAGCTGTGGGAGCGGCAGACAGTTTTTGGTGATGGGGCGAAAGTTGTAACAGCCTTCAACTTTCACTCTTGAACCCAATTTATGTCCTTCAAGCGGAAGCGCTGTTGCTGACATGACTGGCTTCACCACATACGCTTCAATGTTGTCAGAGCTCTGACCTCAGCAGGGTTCCTGCACAGTATGGAATTTAACTTAAGTATTTTCTAGTTGTGCATGGAAGTATGGAAAAAGGAACGTTTTGAAAATTATTTGCATTTCAATAAAGCCAAGATGACATTTACTTATTTTCAACAATTAACCCCTTTCTGCCAGAATTGATTTACAATTAAATACAAAACTTATTTGTTGTGTTTATGCTGTAAAAATAAATTCTGAAACAAATATAGATTATTTATTTGAATACAGCACATCTCATATGTATAAATATAGGTAATTATCATATAAATTAGACAAATCAGGATTATAGTTTAGGGATCACTGATCTTGTTTGAAGAGATCAAAATTGATTGCTTTAGGCGAATAAAGAGTAACACTGCACATCACCCTGAATGCATCATACTCACCATGAAACCAGATGGTGGCAGCATCATGCTGTGGGGATGCTGGGCAATCCTGGGAGAAAACTTGTCAAAGGCATAGAAAGCTACGTTTACACTGCAGTCAAATACAGCCCAAATCTGACTTTTTTTGCCCATATGCGACTCATATCTGACTTTTGCATGTCAGTCAGAACAACCCAATAAGATTTTTTCACCTCCAAAACAATCCGAATTGTGCCACTTTTATATGTGGTACTAAATCCGGTATGTATCTGATGCTTTTCAAGGCGTCCGTAGTCTGAAAGTCAAAGTCTTAAAACCAATTATAATTTGTGCGAACACTTGAAAAGTGATGTTCAGAAATATTCTCCACTCAGTCTGACTGAGGTTGAACTATTTTCCATAGAAATTGGCAAAAAAAAATTTCTAGATGTGCAAAGCTAACCCCAAAAGATCTGCAGCTGCAATTGTAGCTAAAGGTGGCCCATAAAGTATCGACTGTTCAAGAGGTATGAATACAATGTGCATTGTGCAGAAAATGTGACAAAAATAACCATAGACTTCTGAGAATAACTTTCTCCCTAAAGCCAGCAAATGATATGACAAACTGACAACCATAAATGCTGCATAGAATCAAGATTCTGTCTGTTTTTCTGTCTTCCATCCTTCCTAGCACACATGCTGATCAAAGCCAAAAACCCACACACTGCTTGACCTCAAACCTCTGGAGGTTGCCCTCATTATTTTCTTACCTGCGTTAAAGCCGCTGGGTTGGGTTGATCAAGCATCTTTGCAAAGGAAGGGCTCTTTTGTCATCTATATGTGAGCAGCATCCAGCCACACACCAACCCCAGCCTCCACCGATTCCAGAGTACAGTGGACAAGACATTATTTTTGAGGGGGGTGTTAGAATAAAGGTTGGCAGGAGACCTTTATGTGTACCAAGCACATTTCATTAAACTACACAAACAGTTTGGCAACCAGACGGAATGGTCAGATTATGACCTTTTTTAAACCTGCGATGGCAAGACAGCAATTCGAAATTTAATCAGCTGGTATGACTTCAACAGTGCAAGAGGGCATAAGTAGTGGCATTATAAGTAGATTGATACTGATATAGACAGTTGCCAGAGTTTCTGATTTTCAGTCTAAATAGTGAGTGTAGGTCATCAGACTCACAACTCATAGACACATTAGACAGCAGAATAACCTCTGCTGGTTACAATTTAAGTTTGGGTGCTGTTTACAGCCCAGTGCAATGTGACGCAATGTTTGTGGATGCTTTAATATACCCTTTGGTTCCAACGCTGAACCAAAATTCCGTCAAAATTAGACCATTGCCTCCTAAATTGATGTCCAACTGTTTGGTCTGTGATGGTCCATGTTGGACCGGCATGTCCATGTATTGCAGTAATTTGGCTTGTCCGATTCAAATGTTGTCCAGGCTCATAAAAAAAAAATAAAATCTATAAAATAACCTTTGTTTATCTCTAATAGGAAACTCTGAAGCAGATGCTATCTTAAGCACCAACACCCAAAGCCGGCCCAACGCTGTAATGGGCATTAGGCAGAGTTAGGGTTCAGGTTTTGGATAGAACACTTTTTAACCAATTTGAATAATAAATTGAACTTGACTGCATTGTTTAATAACTAGGATCAAATCAGAAGCCATGTAATTGACCTTGAAACTATATGTATAACTAGAAAAATTGCCAAGTTATCCAGTTCCTGTTGGGAATTGGGAGTTTTTATTTAGTGCTTGTCCACCAGAGGTCGCCCTGGAGAATTTTCCTTCCACCTACAGGTGTTCCTGATCCTCTGCTGATTGGCATCACCTTGGAGGAGTATTTAGGATCCTGCCACCAGTACTTCGGCACCTGAATGTTGTGCCTAAGTGGTAAACATCAAGCCAAAGAGATATTTCCAGTCTAACCTTGCATCTGATAACCTTGTTTGGCTCTCTCTGCTTCCTGCTAGAAACCTGTGAGGTGTGGGCTGTTACCTACAGAACTGGACTCGGATATACAACTCCTACACCAACTGCTTGTGAACCTGGATAAATCATATCTAACTGAGGTACGGCTCTGTTCCCTCCAAAAACACCTGACTTTGTGTGAACTCTGGACCAAAGACTGGACAAGCTACTTGGATTACTGGACTCCCAAACCCAATGGATTAACCCTCCTGAACTTCGTTGTTCTGAAGATCAAGTAAGCCCCTTTACTGAAACCAATGTGGATGTTTTCCACCTTAGTCCTGAACTAACTCTTGACTCTCTCTCTAGTGGACCTCAAGATCCAACCCATCCTCGTTCCTGTAGAAATCTTGTGAAACAAAATAAATATTTGAACCTTGTCTGGTCTCCTGAGTGAGTTTTTGCATGTGGGTCAGAAAAATCCCAAATTGAAGCTAAAACCTGCAAGTAAAATTGTCATAATTCTTCAAAGGGATGTTGGATGAGAAGTCATCCTGCTTCCTGTAGAACAAACCAACTTCTGCACCACAGAAAACAGATGAAATATTTTTATGAAAACCGGAACTCAAACTAATGAACAACCTCCTTCAGTTCTCTATCCAAACAGCAATCTTTTTAAGGACCTGATTTGTGACCTCCTGCTTCTTGGGTTTATGAATCAGGAGCTAATGTCGGAAGAGATGGGTTGTAAGAAACAAAATTAATGGAGAAAAACAAACAAACCAGGGACCTTTGTTTCTAATGGACCTCTAAATACTAAAAAGCCACCTGAGGAAGCTTTCAAATAGAACTGAAACACCTGTCTGACTCTCTAAGCCGCAGCCCTAGACACACAGATCTCACTGCCCAACCTGGAAGATGCTACTGGTAAAAGATACTTTATATGATTATAATGATGACCTATAAAAGCGGAAGTATAGCAATGCTAGATTGTTTGCGGAAAAAATGACTTGAGTTTGCTTATGTGTCAAGATTAGGTTGTCGGAGCGGACCCAAGTGCATGCAAGCAGAGACAGCGTGGCAAGTGAAAAAGGTTTAATAAAAAAATGAAAAAGTGGGCAGGAGTAGCAGATGCAAGCAAGAGCATGGGATGAACATGGCATAAGCAAGAAAGTTGGGGACAGCCTTCTCCAGCAAAAAGAGTAGACATGACTGAAGAGTATGGATGGAACATGACACAGGTGGAAGCAGTGAGACTGTTGGGCATGAAGCAGGTGGAACAAATGAAGCTGGATAAGGTGAAAGTGGCTGAGAATGGAAACAAAACATAAGAACTAAGCAGAGATACACAAAAGCAGAGGAAAATTCTTGCCCCATAAACAGATTGAATAGGAAACTAAACCAAATAGAACCAAAGCGCCACCTGGAAAACATGAGTAAGATCCAAAACAAATCTCAAATACCTACAAATCATGCCATTATGTTAAACCCAAGTAGGGGCAAACCTGCTCTAAATGTTAGTTATTTGTGGCGATTCTTTGTTTTGTTTATAAAAATCACGGTTTTTCAAGTGAAGTCTTTTTACAAATGATTGGCAAGGGTAAATGATTCAATAAACTTGACCTTATGTAAAGTAAACTGTAAACGCATTCAGTCTTTGTTGTTTGAAGGTTATCAACCTAAATTTAACTTCAACAAAGCAAATAAGAAAAGAAAGAGACAGAGTTGTCCTGCATTTCCCAGGTTAACCAAACCTTTTAAGTTTGGCCAGTAGCTAGATTAACCAGAACCTGTCTGCATTTAATCATCAGCCCTCCCAACACAAGGTAAACCAAGAGCTACTTTACTCATTTCAAAATCAGAGCCTCAAATGTAGATACAGTGTATCAACATTAGTGTTAATCTTCACAGCTGGGCTCATAATAAAAGCATATAGGTACTTCAATAGACAAAACTGTGTACCGATAGACACTGGAAAAGATGATGTCGTGGTCATTTTATATTGCAAGATCTCAGCGCATGCAATCTGTTATACCCCTAAAATAGTAAGTAATCAAAATATTTAATTAAGTTTAATCTGATACTTCTAGAACCTTCAACTTAGCACATTGTCATTTTGTTTGCCAATCTGACCCACATGCAGAAAACACTCAGAATATGAAGTTTAACGTGTTTATTTGTTCACAGGTCCGATGGAGGTGGGATCTGGGACTGGAACCTCTTGGCTGCATGGAAGGGTAACAGGTAAGTTGAGGATGATGACAATGAGGATTTTGTGGTGTGAGGTCTCTTACAGTTTGTAGAAGGTGCTGGTTCGCCGGAGGGGAGTTATTCCAGGTCTGGTAAGCATGGTAGGCCTGGTCACTTTGATAACTGATCTTTCCCACAGATCAGAACTTTGAGTCGTTGTTTCCTTACTGATTTCGTCCAGAGGTGCCGCTCGCTGAAGGGTGGACAGGTTTCGCTCAGAGAAGCTGAGGGTATGGAGTCCAACGGCTGCCAGCAAAGCCTGACTAAAAATCTTGGCAAAGGAGGTGAGGTAGGTTCTTCAAGGAGCTTGAACTGTGTCCAAAACTGAACCTGGAAAATAAGCAAGGACAAGACTGATAAGTCAAAGCTTAGAATAAACATGGGTATCATAAACTTGGCCAATTGAATGCACCACAGAGGCAAAACACGCAGCATGCTCCTTATAAACCTCCCAGCTTGATCATGGAGATGGAAAACACCTGGCCAAACCCAACAGCACACAAGCGACACCTCGGGGCGAAGCGAAGCGAAGTTAATAGCAGGCACAAAATACAAACAGCAACTCCCAGAGCCCGACACACATAAAGAAACACAAAATAAAACAAAATGTATTTCATAAAATGTTTCTGTCTGGAACAGAAAGAGCTAGAGCATTACAAAACTGAGTATAAAACCCAAAGTTCAACTCCAAATTGGATGATTAATTTTCTTTTACCGCAGGAGTTATAGCCACAAAAGCAAATCCACAGCTTTGCAGACACGAGCAAAATAAGATTAAATTAATGCAGCAAAAACTGGTGCCAGATATTCAAAAAGCACAAAGCTGCAGAACTGTTGTGGACAATCAATGCGGTAAAGTGAACAGTAGAAAGTATTTGATTTAAGAGCCAAGGTTTTAATGAGATGCGTTGTCACTGGTTTTCTTTGAGGAAACAATTTTCTGTGATTGTATTTGCCGTGGAGAGTTCATACTTTATACTAATAGACATGAAACAGCCCTGTAGCTGACACGTATGCGGTATTCTGCCGTGGGACTTCTGAGTGGGGTGAATGTTTGTTGTTGCATGGGCTTGAACTCCCACTGTGTGATTAAAGGACAGCCTACATGCCGCTCCACTTGGCGGTTGCTTCAATAGCGAAAAGCTTGAGCTTTTTTCCAGAAGAGCAGCACTTTTTGTGTGCAGCACAAAGAACTGCTGTGCACTGAAAAGCACAGCAAAGCATGATATACCAAAACCATAAGGTACATTTTTTTATCAGTTAAGAGAACATTTGTGCTTAGTACATCTCGGCTTATTCCTTCTGTAGCAAACCAGGTTAAATATGTCCGCAAGGAAAGTTATAGAGTTTTTTAGAAAAAAATCTTAAACTAGATTATAATAAATGTCTTACTCTATTATTCTTTTCAATAGTGTTAAATTCCATACATACTGTTATATAGCATACTGGCTTAGGCGATGTATGCTATTTTTATATTTGGCTAAAGGTAAATAGGGAAATGGTTAACACTTCCTCTGATATCAGACTCCATCCACTAAATATTTCATTTATTTATTTTGGAGGGGATAATAATGATAATGTAATTCTTTGTTGATCCCTGGGGAAATTCAGTTTCCTCCCACCTCTTGGAGATTAGAGGTCAGGGTCTGCTTTACAGGAGCATCCCTGGAGCACACAGATCTCTTTGAATAGCTCAAGGACACTCAAGAAGTGGAGACCTGTGGGGTCTTAGCAAATTCTCCAGCTTGAAGGGGTCATCTGGTCTCGTTAATCAGGACACTTGGCTGTCCTTTTAGATAGAGACGGGATAATATATCCCCTCAGTTTGCTGTCACTGCAGTTATTGCTTGTCATGAAAAAAAGAACTGTGTGGGTGACACAGTTCTTTTTTTTTCTCTTCCTCTTGACAATAATTCATAGATTCTTTGAAGGGTTTAGGTGACCACAGTCCATGCCTTGTGAATCATGCCCAAACTTTTTAATGGGCTTTGCTTCACAATCCTCTCAAGGCTGAGGTTATCTCTTTTGTTGGGGACCTTTTTTTGCACCACACCTTTACCGTCCACTCAACTCTCATTTACTATGCTAAGATTCAATACTCTGTGAACAGCCAGCTTCTTCTAGCAATGACCTTTTGTGGCTTACCCTTCTTGTTGAGGGTTCAATGGACACCAGTAAAGTCAGCAGTCTTTCCCTAGATTGTGTAGGTCATAGCATTTCTGTAATTAATTTCTTTTACCATCTGTCGTATGTAACCCGGGTAGGAAAAACCTTTTTTTCTCTCACCTTTTGTATGCATTCATACATCCTTCTCGCGTTATTAGCCAGTCCTAGTCTGGAGGAAATCGTTGGATCCATTTGCTCTGTTCGGGCTGGTAGGAGGCTTCTGCAGCCAGTTTAAACTCTTCTCACTTGGTTTTGGGACAGTTTCAAATCTACATGTTCCTAAAGTTGGATTCACCCAACTTTTAAAGGCCACATCATGTTCAACATGAATTATTGACTTTTGGCTTCTACAAATGCATTTATTAAGGGACTGCTTTGAACTATAAAATCCTTAACCTTGGGTATTGAGGAAAGTGTAAGTTGATAATTCAACCTGGAAAGACTCACACATGAGAGAAACACAGAGATGGCCATTAGAGGAGTTTATTAGCTGATGTTTGATTTCTTTTGGCGCTCAGACCCCGGTGGAAGACATGGATGCTGATAATGACATGAGCTTGAATAAACATCTTAGGGTTAGAATTAGAGAAGACTTCCCCCCCAGGATCCTGATACTGGTGGTGGAGTGGAGGCCTGAGAAGATAAGGGAGTCGGAAGGAGCTTGAAGCCTGATGGTGTAGATGGGGTGGAGGAGGGTCGAAGCTCAGCTGAAGATCAGGAGATTCTGCGTATGAAGGTCTTTTAAAGCAAAGCCTGGAGGGATGATTGGCTGAAGAAGAATGTAGGTCAGGAGCTCATTGGTTGGAGCGGAGAACGTGGTGGACTAATTAGACGGAGCTGGAAGTGGAGGTGAGTCTTCCAAGTTGAATTTTCGTCAAAACTCCATTTTGCACAACAAAAAGAAAATTGATTTAATTGTCGACCTGTTGTTTGCAATGTTTCACTGTATATATTTCAATTGAATGGCCATTCAGTGTTAGTCTATAAATTATTCATGGTGGTTGTTGCACAAAATTTAAATACATGGTGAATGGTAAACATATTTTCATTCTGTGGTTCTGTGTTTATTCTTAAATACCTTCTCCCACGGAGACTTACCTAAATCTTCTGATACCTAGCCCAGTGATAGTGAGATCGATTAAGGTTGTTATTGGAATATTTTATGTAAACAAATAACATACTCGCTACACTTGTTGTAGTATGTCAGTCAGTCAGTCAGTCATTTTCTACCGCTTATTCCATAGTGGGTCGCGGGGAAGCTGGTGCCTATCTCCAGCAGTCTATGGGCGAGAGGCGGGGTACACCCTGGGCAGGTCTGTTGTAGTATGTAATCTTCAAATTTTCTGAAAACTGAATTTTGTTGTTTACATTAGCCATAAGCCATAATCAACCAAATTAAAACAAATAGAAACTCAACTGTCTGTTTAAATAATTCATATTATTTATTTTAAGATGCACTCGTATAATACTACTAATAATATTATCATTAGTATTTGAAAATTTGGACTAAAGCTGTTTTTACACCAATGACCAGAGAATTTTAGATTTCTTAAAAGGATTGTATTACAACTATATCGTGCCAGTGACAGCCAAACATTATTAGTATTTAAAAACTTTGGACTAAAACTGTTTTATACCAGTGACCCAGCTTTTTTGAATGATGGGACCACAACTGCCTCATACCAGTGACCTCAAGGATGAATATTATCATTTTTCTTCTAGCACAAGATGAATTCCTTACCACAGAGGACTTAATGAGCCAATTACCTCTATTAGAAAGATTGGATTAGAACCAGCTCTTACCAGTAAAATCCCAAGGATTATTAATGTCATTTGATTTGTTTTTCTCTGTATCATTGTAATGTTTTTCTCCATGTACAGCGCTTTGAGTGCCTTGTTGCTGAAAAGCGCTATATAAATAAACTTGACTTGACTTGACTTGTAGATGGCAGGGTTCTTGGACAGTACTTACCCTGACCAGTACTACCACGGATACTAAGACTGAGATGTTGATGTCTTTTAGATGTATGCACCTAAAATGTGTTGCTAATTGAACCCCTTAATAGAAAAATTCAATTCAATTCAATTCAGTTTTCATTTATATAGCGCAAATTCACAACACATGTTGTCTCAAGGCACTTCACAAAAGTCAGGTACATACATTCCAATTAGTCCTAACCATTGAACAGTGCAGTCAGAGTTAGTTATTTATTCAAATTGGATAAAAAGTTTTTCTGTCTAAGGAATCCCAGCAGATTGCATCCAGTCAATGACTTGCAGCATTACCTCCTCCCAGATGAGCATGTAGAGACAGTGGACAGTCTCTGGCGTTGACTTTGCAGCAATCCCTCATACTGAGCATGCATGTAGCGACAGTGGAGAGGAAAAACTCCCTTTTAACAGGAAGAAACCTCCAGCAGAACCAGGCTCAGTGTGAGCGGCCATCTGCCACGACCGACTGGGGGTTAGAGAGAACAGAGCAGAGACACAAAGAGAACAAAGAAGCACTGATCCAGGAGTACTTTCTATGGGAAGGAAAAGTAAATGTTAATGGATGTAGCTCCTTTAGTCGTTTCACCTAGAAAGAAAGAACATATAAACTCTGAGCCAGTTTTCAAGGTTAGAGTCTGAAAGAGAGCACATTTAATTAGTTACAGTAAAAGCTCAGTCAATCACCATGTCTAGGAGAGAGAAAGGGTTAAACACTGAAAGACAGGGCCATGTGGATCATCGGTAGAGGGTGAGCATTAAGTTGTTGCCAGCAGAAGCTCGGACGATGCCCCTCTCCAGAACGGTGTCACAGGTAGACACACTCAGGCCAGGTGTAGCTTCTAGGAAGAGAAATAGGGAGAACAAAGTTAAAAGCTGAAATAACAGCAAATAATGCAAAATTGGAGAGTAGTGTGAGAATGTAGCGAAGAGGGTGAAAGTGGTCATTATGTCCTCCAGCAGCCTAAGCCTATAGCAGCATAACTACACAGATAGTTTCAGTTCAGATTATTTAGTTAAATGGTGCTTATTTTCAACAATGTTGTTTCAGGGCACCCCACAAGGGGTCCCACTGATGGTCATTGTTATATTAAAAACCACAAGGATTGGGATACCTCTCTCTGTCAGACTGATTATAACCATTGGAAAAGAGAAGGGGTCATACAGGAAGCAGAAATGGAGGGTGTGTTTGCACCTCAACCATAACTGAGCCGGTTTAGGCTAAACCTGACTCCCCCTTACTCCATCCAACAGGGAGGGAGGAAGGCTCTATACTGTAAGCTATAAGCTTTATCAAAAAGGAAAGTTTTAAGCCTTGCCTTAAAAGTAGACAGGGTGTCTGCCTCACGGACTAAAACTGGGAGCTGGTTCCACAAGAGAGGAGCCTGATAACTAAAGGATCTGCCTCCCATTCTACTTCTAGAGACTCTAGGAACCACCAGTAAACCTGCAGTCTGAGAACGATGTGTCCTGTTTGGAACATATGGAACAATCAGATCTCTGATGTATGATGGAGCTAGATCATTAAGGGCTTTATATGTGAGGAGGAGAATTTTGAATTCTATTCTGGATTTAACAGGGAGCCAATGAAGGGAAGCTAAAATAGGAGAAATATGATCTCTCTTTTTAATTTTCATCAGAACTCTTGCTGCAGCATTTTGAATCAGCTGAAGGCTTTTAACTGCATTTTGTGGACATCCTGATAGTGAAGAATTACAATAGTCCAGCCTTGAAGTAACAAATGCAATGACTAGTTTTTCAGCATCACTCCTGGATAGGATATTTCTAATTTTGGCAATGTTCCGGAGATGAAAGAAGGAAATCCTAGAAACCTGTTTAATATGGGATTTAAATGACATGTCCTGGTCAAAAATAACACCAAGGTTTTTTACTCTATTACCGGAGGTCAATTTAATGCCATCCAGGTAAAGTGATTGACTAAGCAGTTTCTTTTTTAAAAACTCCGGTCCAAAGACGACAACTTCTGTCTTGTCTGAATTTAGAAGCAAAAAATTTAAAGTCATCCAAGTTTTTATAACTTCAAGTCATGCTTGTAGTCTATCTAACTGGTTGGGTTCATCAGGATTTATGGATAAGTAAAGCTAAGTATCATCAGCGTAACAGTGAAAGTTTATCCTATGCTGCCTGATAAATTTACCTATTGGAAGCATATATATAGTAAAGAGAAATGGCCCAAGTACTGAACCCTATGGTACTCCACAATTAACCCTGGAGTTTAAAAATGATTTATCATTTACATGAATAAACTGGAATCTGTCAGACAGATAAGATTTAAACCAGCCTTGTGCTGTTCGCCTGATCCCTATAGCATATTCCAGCCTTTTTAAGAGAATATTATGGTCGACTGTATCAAATGCAGCACTGAGATCTAACAGAACCAGTACAGACACAAGTCCATTATCTGAGGCCATAAGAATATCATTAGTGACTTTCAGCAGAGCTGTTTCAGTGCTATGATGAGGTCTGAAGCCTGACTGAAACTCTTCAAACAGGTCATTGCTGTGTAGTCAATGACCTGTGTAGTCATCTCAATCAAGCGAAGGTTTCTTAAGTAAAGGTTAAATTACAGCTACCTTAAAAGCCTGTGGTACATATCCATTTACTGAAGATAGATTAATCATATCTAAAATGGGGCTGGTAATCAGAGGGAACACTTCCTTAAATAATTTGGTTGGGATTGGGTCTAACATACAAGTTGAAGGTTTAGATGAAGCTAACATTTCTGATAACTCAGGAAGTTCTACAGGATCAAAACAGTCCAAACACAGATCAGGTTCTACAGTTATTTCCATTGTTGTCTCACTTGCTGAGGATGAAATAATCATCTTCGGGAGTATGTCAAAGATTTTATCTTCAATAGAATCTATTTTATTTAAGAAGAATCCCATAAAGTCATGACTGCTAAGAGCTAAGGGAATGTGTTCCCAACTCAACGTTCAGACAAAATTTCTCTACTGAGTCCTGGGCCTTCCCTAAGGCCTCCTCTGAGTGGAACCTCCCAAAGAAGGTGTCCAGCAGACAAGATGCCTCAACCAACTGGCTTAGGACTCTACTCTGCAATCCTGAATAGCTAAGGTCCTTATCCTACCTTTAAGGATGAGTTAGCCACCATTACAGTTGCTTGTATTAGCAATCTCATTCTTTTGGACATTACCCGCAACTTGTATTTCATCTCTTTTCACTTTTAAAGACAGACTGATGAAAATGCTCCCTCAAACCACTAATCATTCTCCTCAATCAGTTCTACGCCTACTCAAAAACAAAACCGAAGACACTTAAACCTCTCCACTTGGGGCTACTCACCCCCAACCTGATGATAGCTACAATTTCTGCTGGGGCTCATCACCTAATTTTAAAAATATTTAGATAACCCTACTTGATATTTATTACTTGTCACGATTCTGTGATGTTTGGATTTTGATTTTGTTGTGGGTATGTGTTTTCAACATTTCTTTGCTGTTCATTTTGTTCTTCAGGTCTTGGTTTCTTATGTTAATTTTTAGGTGCTCATTTTGTTAGGTGTTTTCCTTTCTTTTGTGTCTTAGTGTTCTTTATACATCTGGAGTTATCTTCCTGTTAAATTTTTGTTAGATACTTCCTTGGATTTCTCAGTGTTCCTGCTCATCTGCGTTAATTAGCTTCCCTCCTCTAATTGTTCTGCAGTCCATCTGCCACAGCTGCTCCACATTTCATCTGATTAGCTCCTCTGGTTCATTGTTCATGTTTCTTCCCTTTCTCTGTATTTAAACTCATTGTTCATTGCCTACTTTTTGTAATTCCTGTTTGATCTCTATGAGCAAGAGCATTTTGATAAGTTTTCTTTATTGTTATTATTAAAGAAATCTGACTACATTAGTTTTGCTTTGTGTTTGAGTCCTACACACCAGAACATGATATTACCTAAGTTTTGTTTTACTATTCATGCTGATGTTAATTTGACACTTAAATCCACCTAATCCAGCTAGAAGTATAATCAGATGTTAATCAACGCATAGATTAGTCAGTATAGATTTAAGCATTTATATTTGAGCAAGCTAAAGTACATTTAGCAACATGCACTTCAAAGTTGCCAGAGCAACTTTTTGTTAATCTCTACTTCTACCCCATCTTGTTTATTTTGCAGCAAAAATTTTAAAGTTTTCCACTGCTGAATGTGTTGCCATTTAAAGAATTAAATGTAAAGGGTTACTTTTTCTTATGTGATGGTATATTTACCATGGTGACATTTTGTTCATTTGCCCAGCTCACTTCTGAACCAAGCTGCTAAATGAGGCACTGAAGGGCCTCGGCACGCCTGTGTACGTACATCCTGGTCTGAAACTGACTGAACCAAGAGGAGTGGAGAAGTGATGGAAAGACAGTCTGTTCTGACCTGGTGTCATATGTTCTGAAAAAAGGCTGAGCTGTGGTCCACGGCTGCCCTGGTCACATTTTTCTGCTTCGGACTCCACAGGAGATCCAGACTGTCTTATACAAACCAGTGATGGTCCTTACTGCTGCAGCTGTTTACAATCATTAGCTGGCAGTTTGTCTGCAGTGACATTGTCTGTTGTGTTCAAATAGAGGTTTACAATGCAGTTTTGTTGTAAGAGTTAGGCTTCAGAATGCATCATTTGGGTAAAGAAGGATAAACACATGATCGCCAGGTCTAATCCCACACAGGATTAATCTCACGAGATGTAAAATGCAAAAGTGTGTAGACCGTCCATTGAACAAAATTGGATATAATTACTGTAGCACAGATGAGTTTAGAGGAAAACGAGTTAAATTAGTAATCAGAGAAGATGATGTAGTGCTCTTGGCTGAGTTTCATTTGCTCTTGTAAGAGTTAAAAAGTGAGATAACATATGGTCAAACCTCATGCCAGCGGCATAATGATGAAGGGACAATAATAATGGCTCTCAGCAATCTATTCTCCATTTCAGGGCCGTGATCCCACAGAGGAACATATGCCTGGCAGTGTTTTCCAATGAGAAAATTGCTGTTTTGTGTGGCTAATGTGAGCCAATCAATCAAACCATTAGCCTCCTTTGTTCAGTTTAAAGCTGCTCTAATCGGTTTTACATCTTTGATCAATGTTCTGATCTGTTTTTTGTGAAAGACTATGTAGAATTACTAATGATTTGTTGAATTAACACCTAAATCAGAAGCTGCATTTTTTATTCACTCATTGCTCCAATTAGCTCTTCCTTTCAATCCAAGTATTCTGATAAAGAGTACTCTAAAAGCCACTTTGGTTAGAAGATTGATGGGAAAAGAAAGGTGATTTAAAGGGGACATATGCTTTTAAATCCTTTCTTTTCACATTTAAATAATTTAGTCGTGGTCTATATAAAGTGGAACTGCAATCCTTTGGTCTTAATTTCTTGTTATTGTAGCTCGCAGGCTCCTCTTTTACCCTGTTCTGAGGTGCATCTGAGAGCAACTTATTTTGGTGCGGTCTCTTTAAATGCTAGAGGTGCTTCACACCACGCTCCCCTCCAGGTCAAAAAGGTGTTCCACAATAATCCGTTCGGCCATTTTTGTAGTTTGATGGCAGAAATACAATTATCTAGCGGCACAGAAACAAAACAAAAACAGCAAAAACAATGCAAAACTGTTTATGTACTGATACTATTTAAAATAGACAGTATGGTTCTGTATTCAAGGAGCTAAAAGCAGCACACAGCACTAACATAAGCAAAGGCGTGATGCTACTGCTATCCAAACGATGGCGAGGATGCCATATCAACACACAATAAATTCAGGTCTAAAATAAAGTTGTGGAGTCGTGGAGTCAGATGGAGTCTTTCTGCAAATCCTTGATACTGGTGGGGTTTGCTGAAGAACTCATCCTTGAAGTGGGGAAATAGGAACACGAATGGGTTAGCCGGAAGTCCATGACCTTGTTCAGCTGTTCCACAGCAAATACTGACATAACAGTTAAAAAAAAAATAGAGGATGGAGAAAACTGAACGGACTTAAAACTATGACCCAAACAGAATATGAAGATATTTATGCAATGCCTGGAGAGACTAAATTCAACTTTTCGGCACTCCTACAGACTACACAGCAAAATTTATTGAAAATATCCAGCGAGAGGTGGTAATGTGGGAATAGATTTCTTGTTGATGTCAGAGCTCAAAAGTGGATGGAGATCACAGAAAGGCAGCACTAGTTCAATTGACACTCAATATACAGAATACCCTTTTCGAACACAAAACAAGTCAAACCTTGGATCAAATGGGCTACAACAGGAGGAGTCCACAGCAGATGCCACTCCTGCTATCTAAAAGCAGGAAACTGAAACTATAATTCCAACAGATGCATAACAATTGGACAACTGGGATTGGTATAATGGCGTGGGGGATATTTTCTTGGCATACTTTTGCCTCCTTTGAACCACCCACTAAAAAAATTGTAGATTCCACAGCCTACCTCAGTATTGTTGCTGACCATGTGCAAATATTTATGACTGCAGTATACCAATCTTTTGATCGCTACATCACACAGGGTAATGTTCCCTGTCCCAAACCCTGAATCATGTCAAGATAGTTTCTTTAACATGAGTTCCATGCATTCTGAAGGCCTCCACAGTCACCAGTCCTCAATCCAATAGAGCACTTTCAGGGTGGGATGAAACAGAAGATTTACACTCTGAATGTGTACCTAACGTATCAGTAGAAATTGCATGATGCCAGTATGTCAAAATAGACTGAAATATGTTAAGATGGTTTTGGACACCTTGTTGAACCTATGCTACAAATAATTAAGACAGTTTTGAGGGCAAAAAAGTAATGAATCCACTATTAGCAAGGTATACTAAAGCGGTTGGTAATAATTTATACTATATTGCTAAACATGTGAGTCCATAGATCTGGTTTTAGGAGCTATGGTGGCCCATACACTTTTTCTTAAAGACCTACATAGGTAGATCTTTGTAGAAGCATCAAGCTTGCCCTTGTGCACAACTATATTAATCCACTGGTTTGCCACAACCTGCTGTGTTGCTCCTAAAACAATTAAAAGTTAAAATATAAAATATTTTGAAAGTAAGTGGAGCGCTCCCTCTTCTGTAATCAGTAAACAAATGGGCCGGTTACCAGTAATATATCTTAAAGCTGTTCCTACTGGTTAAATTGCTCTCCATAAAATTCCATGAAAAATTAACAGGGTTATTTAGTCAGCTATATAAATTTAGAATAGCACACCATCGCTCCTTCCCTACCAGTTGCTGTCAGTTAGCTGGCAGAAAGAAGGTTACATCACTTTAACCTCGCTTACAAGAAAGAGAATTTCGGCTGTTTCAAAATATCTGTGGTCACTAAAAACTAAATGGAAACTAAAGAAGCACCACCATACTCTTATTATGGTAATGCTGTTTTTAATAGCGCAGTTGGCAAGCTATGAGTGGCATGTCTGTAAAGCAGCAGACTGTAGGCTTCTTACTTAAACAGATACCAGCTAATATCAGCGTATTATACTCCCACTCTCGCTATAATATTCTGCACAAGAAGCATGTTTACTTAGAGAGTAATATTAAATTTAAAAGCTGTTTACTTCAACATTTCTTCTTAAGTCTGTCTATCACGTAGGTCATGGTTTGTTTTGGTTTTAATTATTTAAAAATTCTGTGTTAATACCATGATACCATGGTATTTTTACTTAAGGTCATTATACCACAAGAATCTCATACTGACCCATGCTTATACCAGAGTAGTCTGAATCCTTTCCATCCTCCGTTATGTGTCTGTGCGCAGGATACTTCCAAACTCTAAAACCAGAGAGAGAAAAAGAAACTGCCTAGGCTGCAGCCCAACAGAGGCAGTGGGGGCCAGTTGGATAGTCTGCTCTGCCAGACCCTCATGCTAGATCCCTCCACCATAGCTTTCTCTCCTTTTTCTACTTTTAGTATTGGGGCCACGTTTTTCTGCTTTGACAGAAAAGACTTCTTTAGAGGGCAGACTAAAAGGCACGTAAACCGATCCTGATAGGAAGTGTCTGGCAGCTGATGTTACTGGGTGATGGTTCACAGTGCTGAGGAGTGGAGGAAGATGGGGGCTGGTGGCCTGTGGGGGTTTAGCAGAACAGGAAGCTTTTGATTGGCTTTGAATTTACGTGCAGGTGTATGTGCTTCATGGGCATTTTGCACTGTCCAAAGATGAAAGGATAACTGTTGTTTGTCTCCTCTTCAGATGGCTAATGAAAGTGATGCAATCTACTGAAAGAGTCATTGCAACAACACATCAGACCTTTGTTAATGCATTTAGATGTCAGAACACACGTACCATCAAACACATCCTTTCACATCATCTAAACGTTGTACAAGACATCGCCACCTTCCTGTCAAACCCCTGATTGCTAGGTGGCTCATTTCAACACGACGCTGGTATTCTTTGTTAATACTGAGCAAGTAATGACCGTGTGTGTGTATGTGTTCTTCATGATAGTAAGGCGACGCTCTAAAGGTAGTTGAGTGACCCACTTGGAAAAGGTCACCCACACTACAGGGCTGATGTGGCGAGGCATCCTCCACTCAGCAGCTAATTAAATGTCAGCAAGTCAGTCTGAACAAAGAAGGAGAAGCAGAGGGGAGGAGAGAGTCTGAGGTAAAACGTGGGAGAAAGACAGACAGGTAGACAGGGAATGAACCTTGCTGTAAATGTCATGTGTTACATAAGGTTTCACTTGTTGGCAGCTTAGAATTGGGGAACTAACAGGACAGAAACTCTTAGAGACATGTTTTGTCCAGGTTCTTTGGTTTCCATTTGCCTGTTGCTTTTTTTGTTGCATTTATGTAAAACATATCTTTAGCTACCATTCAAAGCAAAATAAAAATTGGTTGCAATTACGTCTGTGAATCTTTTTGGGTATGTCTCTCCCAGCTTTGCAAATCTAGAGGCTGAACTTTTTACCCATTGGCCAAGCTCAACCAGACTGAATGGAGAGCATACATTTTAGTCTTAGCACAGATTCTGAACTGGGTTTAGGGATGGACTTTAACTGGGCCATTCTAATACATGGACACTCTTTGATCTAAACCATTCCATTGTAGCTCTGGCAACATGTACAGGGTTTTTTTTTTGTTGTGATAAATTGTAAGATGGCTCTGCCCCAATATTAAGTTTTTTGAACTCTACCAGCTTTTTACAAGGATTGCCCTGTATTTAACCCCATCCATCTTCCTTACCACTTGAACCATTTCCCATCTCTGCTGAAGAAAACATCTCTATAGCATGATGCATTTACTATTAATGTGACTTCTAGAGAAAATTGGGTGCACAAAGATTAAATAAATTTCTATTTAAAATGTTTTTTTAAACCATCCAACATTTTCCTTATATTTCATAATAATTAGTTTGTGTTGATCTATCATATAAAATTCCAATATAATACTTCTGCTTTTTTTTCCCTTGTAATGTATAAAATTGGTAAATTCAAGATGCATCAACACTGTTGCAAGACCAGACTAAATTCAAGTGAAGAAAATAATTTTCATAAGCTGGATGGGTGTGAATTTGATGTACTTTTACATTAGTTATGCAGTGAATAAGTGTCTTGAAAACTCCATTAATGTTCTTTTAACTAACCTGGAAACAGTCTCCATGGGTTTGAGCCAGCTGTGTCTGTTTTTAGATCCAGGAATGTTCATTCTGGTGGTAATGGTTGGCAGCAACTGATTTGAGGGCATAGTTGCTCAGCTCACATTTGTATTTGATGGTTCTATGAGAGCAGGGTGCTCATTTTTTCAAAAGGGAAGATACTGGAAGCATCTCCTTTCCCCTGAAAAAACTACTGAATAATTTACTATGCCCCAGTTTCTGCCCATTAGGTTGACACACTGCTGGAACTCTTGCCTGGAGAAGTTGACAGCTTCCTTACACACAGAGACCAAGTTACACACATAGTCACACACTTTTAACAATTTTAGTGCTTTGAAAGAGAATTTTCTCTCCACTTGTAGCAGCTAATTCTGTAATATACATTACAGACCAAAAGTTTGGACACACCTCATTCAAAGAGTTTTCTTTATTTTCATGACTATGAATATTGTAGCTTCACACTGAAGGCATCAAAACTATGAATTAACACATGTGGAATTATATACTCAACAAAAAAGTGTGAAACAATGGAAAATATGTCTTATATTCTAGGTTCCTCAAAGTAGCCACCTTTTGCTTTGATTACTGCTCCGCACACTCTTGGCATTCTGTTGATGAGCTTCAAGAGGTAGTCACCTGAAATGGGTTTCACGTCACAGGTGTGCCCTGTCAGGTTTAATAAGTGGGATTTCAAGCCTTATAAATGGGGTTGGGACCATCAGTTGTGTTGTGCAGGAGGTGGATACAGTACACAGCTGATAGTCCTACTGAATCGACTGTTAGAATTTGTGATTGTTGTCTTTTGTTGTTCTTATAATAGGACTGAATAAAGAGATTGTAAACAAACTTTTTGATAGCATAGCTGTTAGCCAGCCCGCATTTCTTCCTGATAATGCTGCTGTGTCACTCACTGCTTTATCCCATCTTACTTTATATTTGTTTCAAGGGTAACATGAAGGATTATTTATGTTTGTTAGGGGAGCTGTACCATTTTGTCTGCTTAACATGGGTTTGTGGGTCATCTGTGAGCTAAAACTGAACTGGACACTGGAAGCGGTGGTTTGCTGCTGCGGTATCAGGAGAAACTGGCCAGTTTGTATTCACACTTTTCTTTAATGTTCGCACAAAAATCAACAGCACAATATTTTTGGCATATTTATAACCAAAGGAAACAAGCAAGCAAAGCAAAAAAAAATCTGTATAATAAAATTTTACAGATGGTAATCAAAAATATCACAACCCCTTCATACAGCTCACTGTGCTAGCAACAGGTTTTGTTGTTCTATGACATAATTGTCCATATATGGTAAGGAAATAAATGCAATGGAAAAAGTGTTTATAATGTACTTCTCTTTGTTGAGATTTATCAGAATTTTGGATATGTATTCAACTGATTGTTCCTGCTAATTTGGATTTGTTTTGTGGTGAAAAAAAATGCTGGGAGAAGAATAAAAGAGAGTGCATTACAGTGAATATTGTCTCACAGAATTTCCTTAAAACAAGCCTCCTTGCAATTTTTCTTATTCTTGTTGTCATATCAATGGCCTTTATTATGCCTTGATTAAAATTCAACATCGGATTCATCAGTGGTTTTTCGTTAGATGACTTGATCTTACGCTCACCGACTTGATGAGGAGATCGTGGGAGTTTTACTGTCCAATATGTTTTGTAAATCTAGAGAAGTCCCATGATTATATCCCACAAGGGACTTGTAGGCAGGCACTGTGGATATTTGGGGTGTCGGGGTTGCTCTTATGGGCTATCCAGTTCTATACCACCAAGGCAGGAGCTGTCTTCCCTCTCTTGGTACAATGTCAAGGTTAATCCTAGTAAGGGTTGAACTCTGCAAGGGCTGCCCCTTGTTGCAGGTCCTGTAGGTGTTCACAGACCCGATCTCAAGTTATAGTCACAGTGTCTGTTTTGGGAACATCAAAGGTTTATCAGATTTTTTTGCAAATTAAATATTTCTGTCTTCATGCCATAATCTTTTGATCTGTGGTTTCTAGCCGAAGCTAATGATTTACTGAGGTTAGCTGCATCATGCACCACAAAATGCTCTTCTTTGGCACACTTTTTGTTTTCATTGCGTTCCCATTATTAATATATTCCTATACAAAACTTTTAGCCATTTTTATTCTTCATGCACCATTTTTATACTGTAGAGACCAGATGCTGCTCCAATATGCTCAATGTTCTCTGAGAGCTAAAGTGAAACATAATCGACAGAAGTCAATACAACTTCTGTCCGGCTTCCTGGAATTCACTATTCAAATATTGAGCAGTGCTTAAAATTTCAACTCCATCTTTTCTAGTGATGCAGCCTGTGATATATTCAACCCTCATAATTCATGTGCAGATATGAAAGTTTCATTATGGTGGAGGAAATTAAACTGAATTAATGATAATCACACTCAGAGCACTGCTGCTATTTAAGGCCAGCATGGCAAAAAAAAAAATCTTGAGGGACAGTGATGTGTGTGCACCAAAATGAACTCTAGCTAATCCAGTAACGGCATAGAAATGGAGAATATGTTGGGTTTCATGAATTTTTGGAAAGAGTTTTATGACTTTTTAGATTTTTGGTCCTATTTCTTTGCTTTGATGATATACTATTTTGTGTTCTTGTGTCTTGCTCTGTTAAGCTCATACTGGTTTAGCTTTATTGCTTTTGATTCACGTCCCCTTTTCTTTTATGCCACATTCTGTTCCCTGGTTCGTTTCAGTCAGTACTGCTTTCTGATCTCACCTAGTTTCTTATTACATCAACCAGCACCAAGTCAGTCTCCATAAATACTCCATGGTTTCTTTTATTCTCTGTCAGTCCCTTGTTGTTTTTCCTCATCTGTTATCCTTTGATTTTGTTTGGCAAAGACAGTATTATTCTCAGTTTGGCTATTTGAATAAAAGTCTATTCTTCTACGTATGCTTCATGCCACTAAAAACTCTACCTCTACCTCTCTTCCTTCTTGTAATCTGGACATTGAAATTTAGCTGTAATCAAACTAAATTCTTTTATATGAAGATCCCCATGTTATTTAGTTCATGTTTCTATCATATACTCAAGAAATGTATGTTTCAAGTGCTTTTGTTTGCAAAAGTTTTAAATGTGCACCAGTAGTCTGTAATAACTTTGTTGTGCCTTCTTTACACCCTTTCTAATGTAATCTAACATGCTGGACCATGGGGCTGTAATGTGGAGCAGATGTTAGCACTGTTGCTTTTAACCAAGAAAGTCCATCTTTGTAACCCAGCCATTCCCTGCGTGTTCTCCATTGGCCACCCCTTGGAGAGAGGCACCAAACCCATATAGTGACAATGCTAGGAAATGTGAGAACAGATAATGATGGATGTAAGACTTCCATTTCCCTACCACAGGTTTAACATTTTAATTTACAATCTATGAGCCACTTGATTGTCACTTCTCATTATAACGTGATGATCTATTATGCTTGAAATCATAAATAAACTTTGTTTGGATTGTTGGTAGAAGTTAAACTTGGTGGACATATTTTGTTACTTTTTTTTCACGGCAGGGTTTGTAGGTAGAAATGTGAGTAAACCAACTTCGCACATGGATGGTATTAGGATTCTCCCTGATGATACAGGAATCATAGTACCATTGCATTTTACTTCTCCAGGCATAGAATTTCTGAGATGTACCAAATACCTGGGTGGGACTTTCATAAAAAAAATAACTGCACCAGCCCTCTGCAATCCAACCTTATACATCCTGCAGACTATTAATCTGTCTTTGTTGTTGAAGTGAAGTGGCCTCTTTGGTCAGCTTCTCGTTCCAAAGCCTTTAAAAGTTTTTGACGTCCTGAAGTGTTGGAAGTGACTGTTGCTGACACAAGAACACATTGATTTTAAGTACATGTGCCTCTCTTTTATAGCAATAAGTAAGGAAATTAAATGGACAGAGGGATTTCTGCTGGACTCTTTCAATGCAGGAACCTTTGGCAAGGGACATTATAGGCATTTTCAATTTTAAGTTAACTATAATTAATACTGATTTAGAAACATATGCCTTGTTTTTACTTGAAAGTGGGGGAAAAATACATTTTGCGATGCATTAAGATGTGGACATAAACAATTGTAAATTGAATAACAAACATTAGCCTAATTTTAAGGAATGTCAAATGCAGAACTGGGAAGTGTATGTGCGGTACCTGATGGGTTTAGGATGAATGCATTACAGAAGTACAAGTGGCTTGCTGAGCAAGTAATGCGTCCTTCTCCTTGAGCAGTAAAGGAAAATATTATTTCGACAAAAGCCATGGCATGTACTGGCTATGTGAAACTATGCTGAAATATTGGAAACATGACAAATATAAGAAACCAAATCACATGGTTCCAACCTGAGGCAAGCGACAAAGTTTGTTGCAAGTTTTACAGTTAAGACAAGGGTTTTGGTGCTATGGAGCGCCAAGGACACAGCAAGCCCCACAACATAAGACCAAACCAAGTGACTGGTTCAATAAAACAAGGCAGGGTAGCTCTAATAGGTGATGCGTAAACAGCCATTGCCACAAAATACTGCCACTAACTTCACATTTCTTGATCCTTAGCAGCTAGTATGTGTTCTCACAACAACAGCAGTGAATGAGAGTCAGTGCAGTGCAAAAACAAATGAGCAGTAACAGAACATAGCAAAAGGAATGGCAGATTGCTGAGAAGGATTTAGTTTTTGTTATAAACAACTTAAGAGACCTTGGACCTGTTACTATGTATAAAGTCAGATGTTTGTTAGTTCAGAATGTGCAGACGTCTGTAAGCATTTCTTTCATAGCTGGTGGTGCGAATTTTTAAATGTATTTTGTTGGGGTTTTATTTATAGGCACTATTGACCTTTTATTTTTTTGTTATTTTTCGGAAGAAGGCAGACTTCGCCATTTGCCGCACCTGGAATTTTCTTATTTTAACTTTATCATGTTAAGGGATTCATCTTTGAACTAAATTGTCTTTGACTGTTCATTGGTAGTGGTCCACAGAGAGTGGGTAGGAGCACCATGTTATGTTACATTAATTGATTTATATTCACATCATAGCCTTCTGAATCGTAACTGAATTGTAAAGTAAAAATTCCCACCCGTACTTGTTAAGCTTGGCTCTTTGCAGAAAAGGCAAGCTTCTTCAACTCTGTTTCTAATAACTGTATTTTTACAAATGACATTCATGTTAATCATCAATTATATAGTCAATCTACTTTTCTTTGGACTCTCCTCTCTTTGGCTGGTGATATAATGAATACACCTCCTGAATCCATTAATTAGTCTCCTTTTGCCTCTACCTTTTTCTGTCCATCCATTTCTCCTCCACCTTTTCTCACTGTGTCTGTTCCTGTTTTCCAAACTCTAATGATGGGGCTGTATGTGAGGCTGCTTCTAATCTGTGTGTGTGCTCGCACAGTATACCGAGCTTGACAACAACCTGTCCACCTACGATGAAGCTAGACTATGTGTTGTTATAAAACCCAGAAATTCACACATATTACAGTGTGCAAATATGCAGAGAACCAGTGTTAGCATTTCACAGAAAGATGGCTTGACTGTATTCTACAGGAGCAACCACGTGAGAAATTTGGCTCTTTAGAACAGTCTTTATAATTCAGAAAGCTAATAAATAAACTTGTCATTTAAAAATGCAATTGTAATAGTGGATGATTTGATTTGCACCTCAAATGCATGAAGACAGCGAGAGCAAAGAAGTAACATTATGGCAACATTTATTGTACAACTGAGTAATGCTTGAAAGTCTCTGAGAAGTTGGGGAGATTGGAATAGTAATGGTAAATATACAGGTTTAACCTCAATCCAGGGTTAGTTGTGACATCATACAGGTAAGTGAGGCAGAGGAGTAGGACCACCGATTGATTACCATAGAATGAGTGGGCTTGCCAGTTGACTATTGGAGCAGCCTGAGCAGACCTGGGCATTTTGGAGCACCTGGGTCACATCCAGCCCTTCAGATGTCCTGGTCTGGCCTTCACTGGTCAATAGAAATACACCACATTTATTTTGAAAAAAACAAAAACCTACTCTTTTAGTGTATCTGTTTTGCTACATTAGTACCCTTGTGGGCATACCAATGTCAGCTCATGGGAAAACAGAAAGACTGATACAGAATGTAGAGCTTTAAATAATAGATGGAGCACGGGCTGCACAACATACCATCATGGGAAAAACATATGACACACTACTACAGCTGTGTGGTTTTCTAGGATATGTGAACATACCGTTATTTAATAACAATATTAAAAATACTGAAACCCCCCTTACAGAAAACCCCCTAAAAGACTATTTGAAATATTCTTAAAATTTAATAAAATGTAATTTCTGTTTTGGAATAAATTAGGACATTCCCACATTTATTTAACCATAAAATGGCTAAAATTACACATAGGTACATCACATTAGTTGGGCATGCTCAGAACATCATTGCTTGGCATTTTAGAATTTGCCCTCAACTCTGCCCGACTTCAGTTTGGCCTTCAAGACCATCAGCCCAGACATCCTCCTCCAGAAGCTCACAGTGCCAGCCTCTACCTGTCTGTCGATCACCGCCTTCCTGAGTGACCAGCAGCATCAGGTGAGGCTGGGGAGCATCTTTTCTGACACAACAATCACCAGCACTGGCGCCCCCCAGGGGTGTGTTCTCTCCCCATTCCTCTTCTCCCTGTACACAAACGACTACTCATCAGCTAACCTGTCTGTGAAAGTCCTAAAGTTTGCAGTTAACACCACTGTCATTGGTCTGATCCAGGACAGTGACCAATCTGCATATAGACAGCAGGTGGATTGGCTGGTCCACTGGTACGGTCAGAACCACCTAGAGCTGAACACGCTAAAGACTGTGTAGAGAATGGTGGACCTCTGGCGAACCACCCTCTCTCAGTCCCTCTGATGAACACAATTAACACCTTACAGCCATAGTACTCAGCTACTCTGCTGTGAAACAAAATAAGCATATTTTGCACTATCACAACTAGCTATACAGTATGTACATACATGTACACATGCATGTGCTCTGATTTGTTACTCTGACTGAAAATTTTATATTCTATCTTCAATAATAATTAGGGTTCCAAGCCTGCGGGCATGCAAGGCAGGCAATTCGCCTGCTCCCAGCAGAGCAGGGAACCCTATTGTTTTTGCTTTGTTTTTTCATTATTATTATTATTCTCCGCTAAAAGTCGTTGGCACAAGAACCAGAAAATGCTGGAAAGAGACTGACATAGCAACCTAGTAAGGAATCGCAACCACTACTCAGATACTAAAATTCAGACCCCCCAAACAACTAGGGGGCGCTATTATGTATGACAACGCGTTTGGGCTTATAACTTCCAAACCGTAAGTCCCACACTCCAAAGGTTTATATCACCTTGTTCCTTGGATGATTCTGCATCACTTTGTAATGGGCAACGCCCACTTCTGCCTAACTAGATTTTTTTGCTATGTGGCGACAAAGGCAAAATCTATTATCCACAACTCCTCCTACATTTGAGCTCAATCAAGATAAAACTCTGTACATACCCTTTACCGAGTTAGAGGAACACAATGATATGAAAACTTTATCAAATGTTCGAAAGTTGTTAAAGCTACATGCGGACAAACTTTATTTGCAAACTAGCACAAAAGTTAATTGACAATATATGTCTGCCATATTTCATGATTTCCAAGCAAGATTGGAGAACCTGATAGAGAATGAGCTATTGTGCCTACACATTGAGTTTGATACACATTCAATAATAGGAGGCGCTATAGGCACCAGAAGTTTATATCTGCATAACAGATTGATGGATTGACACGCAACTTGGTACATATGCTCAAGACCTTGACCTCGGGACATACTTTTAGACTAAATCTCATTTCCTGGATATTCTTTGAGTCATTCTTAATCATGTGAGTTTTGGAAAAAAAAAATCAGATTGTTATGCTAATTAGCAGCAATGTTGCATAATATGCGAAACCTATTTTCATTAACTCCTCCTTAGGGGCAAGGCCAATCAAAGTGAAACTGGGCATGGTAAGACTGAAGACATAGCCGACAAAACGATTTGGAACGGATTTCAAAATTATTTTTCGGTTTGCGAATTATATGCAATCAAATTTTTTTGAAGCAAAAAAAAAAAAGTTTTGGCCCAACATGAAAATTGATTAAGATGTACACATAATTTTCATACCAGTAGTGCATAAGGTCAAACTGTAGGTATATACTCATTTTCAGAGGGATCTAAGCCTAGGGGATGCTATAAGCAATTTTTTTGTTCAAGGACTATTACATTTAGGGACGTTATAAAAAATATATATTATTGTAGATATACACCGGTTTTAATTTGAATATTTTGTTAATTTTTTTATGACAAACTATGTATTGTTAAGGAATTTCTGAACTGTCAAAAGGAATCATGAACTGAGTACATGAGTCAACATTTACCCCTGTTGTAACAGGCTGTGTTTAGTGTGGTGGTAGTCTGCCTCCCAACCTTCAGATTCAGGGTTTGATCCCAGGTGTATCCATCCTCGTTATTGGTGGTTTTTTTTCTCACACAAGTATCAGACACAATGCTGCCTGTTAATCAAACATATTTTTTTATGAAACCCATTACATCTAGGGACATTATAAACAATGCATATTATTGCAGGTATAGACAGAGTTAACTGAGAATATTTTGGACATTTTTAATGAAGCAGCCCTGGTAATTTTTTGATGAAATATGGATTCTGCAGAAAGCTCGCTGTCTGCTGCTCGCGGAAGAAACAGCACCCTCAAAATTACGCAAGTGGCCAAAAGGTGTATTCCATTCGTAGTGTTCAGAACCACTATCTCCGGTTGGTTTTTTGGTTCGGGGTTCAATAACAGTGGTAACGTCTCAGTTTTATTTGTGTTTTTTTCTGACACAAGTATCAGAACCCTTCTTCCTCCATAGGTGCTAATATCCCTTAAGGGCCTTTCAGACAGGACCCAGTTTGCCCTGTGCTTGCCGCTGGGTTTAGTGCATTTACGCTGCGTGCCCCTAAGCCTGTGAGGTCTGAGTGCTTCTGCAACCAAGATCTGACCTGACCCTTTGGAAAATGTGGTCATGTGGGCGTGTGACGTGGTGGTCTGGAAGGGGTGGGGCAGGGGGCGGGGTTGATGGGAGGGGCTTGGAACCCGATCATAACTGCTTGCAGTTCTAGTTATGTTTATTATTGTTAATTTATAATTATAATTATTAATAGTTTCTAATAGCCAAAACAAGCATACTGAGAGTCATATTGGAAGTCAGCAGAACAAGAAGAGATGGAAACAAACAGGAAGAAGAGTGCAGAAAACCCCATCTTGAACATGATCACAGTCAGAGTTCAACGAGATGTATGATGTTTGTCATCTACTGAAGTCTATGTTGTTTGTTTATCAAAATAACTATTGCAAATCTTCATTTGATCAGTAGAAATGAGACACAGATCATAAGATATCACAGTGATTATCCTGCATCTTTTAGTTATTTTCCTCTTACCGGGCACACTGACTTTCTTTTACTTAAAAAGCCTCCATAGAGCAAAAAGATGCAAAAGCTTTAGATTAAAGGTTCAAAGGTTTATACATAAAACCTTCAGTGGTGTGTACTCTGGATGATGGGGAGGTTTTGGGGGTAACCCAACATTATCCCATTGTTGATGACTTTAAGTGTCTATAAGAAGAGAACAAGAATTGTTTAAATAGGAAACCCCTTAACCATGTCTGTAGTTTATAATTTTCACAGAGAGCAGTCATTCAAACCACTGACCAAATTCTCTTCAAAAAAATAAGAACGGTCATTGTTTTTTCATGAGTTGAATATAAAAAATTCTATTCATATTCCAGAGTGGATGGTATGGAGCACAGAGTTATTATTAATTCATGCCAACACCTCGTTCTCCTACAGCTTACCGACATTCGCTCCCTTTCAAAACCTAATTACATCCATAAACCTTCAGACACAGAGCATTACTCAGTTTTCTGTGTATGTTTTTCATACAAGTCATCTGTGAGCTGAGAACTTATGCATGACACAGCGAACCTTCAACTGGGAGAAATCCCTGACATTTTTATAAAAAGAGTTAAAAGCAATGTGTTGAACTTTATTTGTTAGATTCCTGTGAAGGAAAACTTTTTTGTCTTATGTGTCACACATTTATATTTATATATCATAAATGAATTCAGAGAAAGCACTGATGGATATACTTTGAAAAATATAGCACAATTTTAATTAGCTTAAACTACTATAGACATGGCTGCAGCCTTTGGTTGGAGAGACATTACTCACCCTGATGCTGAAAGGCATATATTCAATTCAGTTTTCAATTCAATTCAGTTTATTTATATAGCGCCAATTCACAACACATGTCGTCTCAAGGCACTTCACAAAAGTCAGGTACATACATTCCAATTAATCTTAATCATTGAACAGTGCAGTCAGATTCTGTTATTTATTCAAATTGGATAAAAAGTTTTTCTATCTAAGGAAACCCAGCAGGTTGCATCCAGTCAGTGACTTACAGCATTCACTCCTCCCGGATGAGCATGTAGAGACAGTGGACAGTCGCTGGCGTTGACTTTGCAGCAATCCCTCATACTGAGCATGCATGTAGCGACAGTGGAGAGGAAAAACTCCCTTTTAACAGGAAGAAACCTCCAGCAGAACCAGGCTCAGTATGAGCGGCCATCTGCCACGACCGACTGGGGGTTAGAGAGAACAGAGCAGAGACACAAAGAGAACAAAGAAGCACTGATCCAGGAGTACTTTCTATGGGAAGGAAAAGGTCAATGTTAATGGATATAGCTCCTTTAGTCGTTTCATCTAGAAAGAAGGAACAGATAAACTCTGAGCCAGTTTTCAAGTTTAGACTCTGAAGAGAGCACATAGAGTTAGTTACAGTAAAAGCTCAGTCAGTAGCTTTAAGTTAACCTTCCCTGAAAATGCTGTTCATGTTTTAAGAGATTTGTTATTTAAAGGTTATTTGAGTCTACTTTATGCAAGACCATATGTGGAATGAGGGGTATTTTCACATTCTACTGTCTCACACATTTTAATGTTATAAAAATGTTGTTTTATTTCTATATAGCTATGTAACCATTTACAGTTAAGCCCAAAATTATAAAGCTAGAACCTGTGGAAAAGTACAAAAAGCTGGTCAGTAATTATAAGAGGGACTTGATTACGGAAACATCGATACATTTTTTTCTGTTTTCATGTTTTTCTGAACAAAGGTCTAAGCAATTTTTGACATGCCAGTTTTAAAAACGAACTGTAAAAAAACAATTGTTGTTTTTATTGATAATCCTTTAAATCATTTTATTAACTTCTTGAAGATCTTTTGAAGATCCTAAGTCAGTTCCTATCAGAACCAAATTTCTTGGTTTAAATCAAAATAATCTTAAACTTCAATCTTCAATTTTTCTCCCGTGACTACTGTCAGCCAGGACAACGACAAAATCCTTAAGAATCAGCTCTGAACAAAACAAGCCTGGTGCGCTCAACTACATAACCTGTGGTCATCATACAGAGTTTTCACTTACTTCAACAGATGAAGTAGCAAGCTCACAGCGCCTGGATAGTGCTTCACATGCCATCTCATTACACTGCTAATTTTTATTATAAAGGGAACACTTAAACAACACAAATAACTCCAAGTAAACCTTACTTCTGTGAAATCAAACTGTCCACTTAGGAAGCAACACTGATTGACAATCAATTGTAGTAATTGTGCAAATGGAATAGACAACTGGAGGAAATCTTTGGCGATTAGCAAGACACACTCAATAAAGAAGTGGTTCTGCAGGTGAGAACCACAGACCACTTCTCACTACGTATGCACTCTGGCTGATGTTTTGGTCACTTTTGAATGTTGGTGGTGCTTTCACACTCGTAGTAGCATGAGACAGACTTTACAACCCACACAAGTGGCTCAGGCAGTGCAGCTCATCCAGGATGGCACATCAATGCGAGCTGTGGCAAGAAGGTTTGCTGTGTCTGTCAGCGTAGTGTCCAGACTCTGGAGACACCGTGGAGAACGATCTGCTGCCTGCAACATCCTTCAGCATGACCGGTTTGGCAGTGGGTCAGTAATGGTGTGGGGTGGCATTTCTTTGGAGGGCCGCATAGCCCTCCATATGCTCGCCAGAGGTAGCCTGACTGTCATTAGGTACCGAGATGAGATTCTCAGACCCCCTGTGAGACCATATGCTGGTGTGGTTGGCCCTGGGTTCCTCCTAATGCAGGACAATGCTAGACCTCATGTGGCTGGAGTGTGTCAGCAGTTCCTGCAAGATGAAGACATTGAAGCTATGGACTGGCCCGCCCGTTCCCCAGACCTGAATCCGATTGAGCACATCTGGGACATCATGTCTCGCTCCATCCACCAACGTCACGTTACACCACAGACTGTCCAGGAGTTGGCGGATGCTTTAGTCCAGGTCTGGGAGGAGATCCCCCAGGAGACCATCCGCCGTCTCATCAGGAGGATGCCCAGGCGTTGTAGGGAGGTCATACAGGCACGTGGAGGCCACATACAATACTGAGCCTCATTTGGACTTGTTTTAAGGACATTACATCAAAGTTGGATCAGCCTGTAGTGTGTTTTTTCCAATTTCATTTTGTGTGTGACTCCAAATCCAGGCCTCCATTGGTTAATAAATTTGATTTCCATTGATGATTTTTGTGTGATTTTGTTGTCAGCACATTCAACTTTGTGCAGAACAAAGTATTCAATGAGAATATTTAATTCATTCACAACTAGGATGTGTTAATTGAGTGTTCCCTTAATTTTTTTGAGCAGTGTATTATATATATATATATATAATACATTTTCCTTTGGTAAAGTAATGTTAAAAGTTATTGGTGTTAATGTTTTACCTATAATTTAAACCAGATCATGGCTAAGAGGCTGTTACAATCATAAAAGGGTTCTAGGCTAAATAGCCAGTCGTTAAAGCTTTAGCAAAGCTAACTTTTGACACGTTTCCGTTGAACTGACTGACTGGGGTGCTCTTTTGGAGAGAGGATAAAATGTTTTTTAATATCGGGATGGATCCATCAGATTCGGAGAGAACATTTAACACTGCAAGGAACAAGACAAATCAACTCTCACAAACCAAAAACAATAGGGTCTAGAAGAGCACGCTGACAGAAAAATAACCCGAAAATGTGTGATATCGAAGCATAGAACACAGATTCCACAGGTGTTCATGTGAATTTCTGTATAATCTATATGGAACATCTTAATAATTAAAAACCAACAGATGCCTGGGTTCAGTTTATGACCTGTAGTTTGGTCAAACCCATGAGGCCTGTCCTCCAGGACTGCCATACATCTGTCACCACTGTAACACACAGTACAAAACAAAACAAGCAGAAACACACTCAGATATGCAGGTGGTGACATTTATTATTAAGTCTATGCTCAGATGTCGTCTTTGCCTCAAATACACACATACACACACACACACACACACACACACACACACAGCATCTACCTGGGCTGTCACAGGCAAAACATTGCATCACTTGTCTTTCCATCTTTCCTCAGAAGCTATTGAGCACACCTTTTCTTACAACGGAGGAGGGAGGTAAAGCCATGTATTTGTTGGGGAGAATTTTTAAAATGTAAGGGTTTGTTTGTGTGTGTAGACTAGCTGAATAATACCCAAAACACCTATATTACATGGGTCAGACAGACATTTAACCCCAAACTGCTCCAGCAGGGATGCTCTAAACCAATCAACTGAATCAGAAGGTGGTGCTGGTAAGGTTTGTTTTCTAAAGTGTCTGGGACTGATGTCAAGGCTGGAAAATACTTACAGGAGGAGGATAGTCCAGTTTTCAAATGTTAGCACTATCTTTGCACATCTAGGCTGCAAACACATGTGTTTGATGCAGATGGACACTTCAGGGCATTTCCACAGACAAATAAAATTTGGTTAAAGCTGCAGAAGGGAGTTCTGAGAAAACCGTGGATTTAGCCTGAAAATTTGAACAAGCACACCTTAGAGGTCCCTCCCCCTTGCTCTCTGCTGTGCTATGGTCCTCCTCCTCCACAGCAAAGCCTGCTGTGAACGCGTAGGCTGGTAAGCAGGGTCACCAATGATGGTGGATAAACAGCTATGGCACATTCACTGGCAGGGACGAAACATCAACAAAATGCTTTACATTGACTATGATCTGCCCATACCATTAGCACAGCTGTAGAACACCAGCAATCATGAGCTTTGACCATGGTATGCGCTGCATGGGGGAGGGGTGTGAGCAGCGTGTAAATGAGCGTGACACTGCTAAGACATCCCTCCTGGCTCTGATTGGTTGTTTCTGGCCAGGATCGGTGTATTTCTGCAAATGGAAGTAGGACCACTGGGAAAAGGCAGAGGAGCTTGATTTCTTTTTTACAGATTATTTGTCTCATATTGTATTGTCAGGACACAGTGACAGTTTTAACAAAAATGTAAAACATAAAAATGTGACAAAAAGTGGAAAAGTCGCAAGGTACTAAATATTTTACACAAGTCTGATCTCAGATTTGTTGATATATAACTTTTGTTTTGTTTTACTTCAAATAAAAAAAAACTAATTAAATTTAAATGAATTACCTTAAGATAATCTTACTTTATTAAAACTAGCTAAATTAGGGTCAAGACATTTGCAGGCATTTATGTATTCTTCATGTACTCTGATATGATGCCTTCAGAAACTGACTAGCAAATTCATCTTTTTTAACTGGCGATACAGTATACGTTTGAAAAATGCAGCACCAATCCATTTTGCTTTCCCTGGACAATTTGGTATTTTGGCTATCTGTGGAATTGCATTCGGGCAATGCAGTCCCCTTCTGTGACCTTCGTTTTAACTACAAAAACTCAGATGAGGAACAAAGCAAGCCCTATTTCAGCTGCTGAAAACCTTGCCCACACACCCTCTCAGCAATCTCTATCTGAGCTGGAGGCAGCTTGTGTCTAGGTGAGAGAGCTGGTCAGGGATGGAGAAGGGTCAGGCCTGGCCTAACTGAAGAGATAGGATCTCTATTAGTGCTACAGAAACCTCTTACCTTTCAAGCCTCCAAGCACACTAACAGAAAACTGTATGAGTCTTTCCATTTCCAGGGTATCTTTCAAAGCAGAGATCTGCACAAGCTCACAGGTTATGGTTTGATAAGTTTCATGAGTTCTAGCTAAACGTAAATGCTTCTGGTATCTGAATTATATTTATAATACAGATGAGGATAAATGCTAGAGCTAACTAGCCTAACGAAGAAAAAAACATTTACTCAGTTAAAATTAGTTTTGGTCAACAATTAGTCTTCTTTAATGTTATGCCAAAATACAACTCCAAAGTACTCCAAAGTATCATGGGTGGTTGTCCTCAACTATTAAAATGGAAAATATTGTCAGTTCAGTTCAATTCAAGTGTGATTTCCCTTTTTACATGTGTGTGTACATTTCTATACAGTGCTCAAAAAAATAAAGGGAACACTCAAATAACACATCGTAGATCTGAATGAATGAAATATTCTCATTGAATACTTGGTTCTGACATGTGCTGACAACAAAACCACACAAAAATCATCAATGTAAATCAAATTTATTAACCAATGGAGGCCTGGATTTGGAGTCACACACAAAATTAAAGTGGAAAATCACACTACAGGCTGATCCAACTTTGATGTAATGTCCTTAAAACAAGTCAAAATGAGGCTCAGTATTGTGTGTGGCCTCCACGTGCCTGTATGACCTCCCTACAACGCCTGGGTATGCTCCTGATGAGACGGCAGATGGTCTCCTGGGGGATCTCCTCCCAGACCTGGAATAAAGCATCCGCCAACTCCTGGACAGTCCGTGGTGCAGCGTGACGTTGGTGGATGGAGCGAGACATGATGTCCCAGATGTGCTCAATCGGATTCAGGTCTGGGGAACGGGCGGGCCAGTCCATAGCTTCAATGTCTTCAACTTGCAGGAACTGCTGACACACTCCAGCCACATGAGGTCTAGCATTGTCCTCCATTAGGAGGAACCCAGGGCCAATCGCACCAGCATATGGTCTCACAAGGGGTCTGAGGATCTCATCTCGGTACCTAATGGCAGACAGGCTGTCTCCTTCGACCACATGGAGGGCCATGCAGCCCTCCAAAGAAATGCCACCCCACACCATTACTGACCCACTGCCAAACCGGTCATGCTGAAGGATGTTGCAGGCACCAGATCGCTCTCCACGGTGTCTCCAGACTCTGTCACGTCTGTCACATGTGCTCAATGTGAACCTGCTTTCATCTGTGAAGAGCACAGTGCGCCAGTGGCGAATTTGCCAATCCTGGTGTTCTCTGGCAAATACCAAGCGTCCTGCATGGTGTTGGGCTGTGAGCACAACCCCCATTTGTGGACGTCAGGCCCTCATACCATCCTCATGGAGTCGGTTTCTAACCGTTTGTGCAGACACATGCACATTTGTGGCCTCCTGGAGGTCATTTTGCAGGGATCTGGCAGTGCTCCTCCTGTTCCTCCTTGCAAAAAGGCGGAGGTAGTGGTCCTGCTGCTGGGTTGTTGCCCTCCTACGGCCTCCTCCACGTCTCCTGGTGTACTGGCCTGTCTCCTGGTAGCGCCTCCAGGCTCTGGACACTACGCTGACAGACACAGCAAACCTTCTTGCCACAGCTGGCATTGATGTGCCATCCTGGATGAGCTGCACTACCTGAGCCACTTGAGTGGGTTGTAGAGTCCTACTGATGCTACCACGAGTGTGAAAGCACCACCAACATTCAAAAGTGACCAAAACATCAGCCAGAGAGCATAGGTACTGAGAAGTGGTCTGTGGTCCCCACCTGCAGAACCACTCCTTTATTGAGTGTGTCTTGCTAATCGCCAAAGATTTCCCCCTGTTGTCTATTTCATTTGCACAACAGCATGTGAAATTGACTGTCAATCAGTGTTGCTAAGTGGACAGTTTGATTTCACAGAAGTTTGATGTACTTGGAGTTATATTGTGTTGTTTAAGTTTTCCCTTTATTTTTTTGAGCAGTGTATATATATATATATATGAACGAGCACATAGCGAAAGCGGAAAATGGATTGTATGATGTTGTTACTTTGAAGCTTTGAAGCAATCTTTCACACTGAGCAAGCATGTGGCAACTGTGGAGTGGAGAACCTTACTTTAACAGGAATAAATGTCCAGCAGAACCTGGCTCAGTGTGAGCGGCCGTCTGTCGTTACCAACTCTGGCTTCAGAAGGTAGCGGTCACGCATAACAAAACAAAAGTCACAGAAGCATTGCTGCAGGAGTACTTTCTATGTTGAAGAATAAGTTATGAGTTAATGGCAGTTGTTTTTTCTTTTGGTAGAGAAACAAAGCTAAACACATTAGCTCTGAGCTAGTAGTAAAATCTATGCCTCGATAAAATGCAATTGCTCCTTCAATTTACAGGGCCAAGTTCATCATCTATAGAAAGAGAACAAGACGATATTAACTTGTGCTATAGTAAGCCAGGTGACGTCATGTGCCGAACTGAAAGATCAAAGGACAGCAGGTCACATCAGTTTGCATTAGAATCAGAATCAGCTTTATTGCCAAGTTTGTACAGACAAACAAGGAGTTTGACTCCGGTACACTTTGCTCTCAATAATAAAGAGTATCTTTTTTAAAATACATATATGCACAATTGACTTTACAACACGATATAATGTGCGATCAGAGGGATTTTTAAAAACGGATACCAAAGTCATGACATTTTTCATCGATACAACACATCAAGCTCAGGAGACCAGATTATAGATGAAACTGGGTTCATGGGAATGAGACATAATTTTTAGCAAACCTTTAGTGAAAGACTATAACCCCCAAAGTAAAGGTTTCATTTATTACAACTGTGCTTTAAAGCATCTGTAATCACTATAGAATGTTCCAGTCTGTATATTTAGTTTTTATGCTACCTTCTTTTAACATTGTTGTTTTGACAAAAAAGCATTGACTATCATACATTTATTTTTACATTTGTTGCTTTTTCTTACCAGCTCAAGAATAATCTAAACCTAAAATATTGTAATGCAATGGAAAAAGTAGTCTGATTTTTCATAGGGGGAAAACATAAAAAGTCTTACACATTTGCCTTATGAAAAGAAATGAATACAATTTCCTTCATTTTTTTAAAACCAAACCCTAAGAATTTTACACTTTTTTAAATTCTTGATTTATCATTGTCATGAAATCTCTCTAGACTGCTCTTTGGACACCTGTGGAGTAAAATTGTCCTGTTAAGTTTTTCATAGAAAAACTGTTAAATAGCCCTTTCATTTTGCACTGATTGGACGTAGATACCACCATTTGTCACTTGCATTTTTTCCCAGAACTTAGGCATTGTTTGTGTCGTGCCTCAGTCCTGAGATGAAACATGTACTGAACTGAACACAATCACAGAGACTGGTAGGAAACTCTGCATTTTTTATTAAAATAATGTTTTACGTATTTTCTGATTTTCCATTGTGACTGGCTGTTTAAAGACATACCAAATGTTAGCCTCAATTGTTGCAAAACTGCTTTGACCTAATTCACAAATTCCTTAGGATAAACATTGGTTTTTAAACATAAACAGCATTGAATTGTGATATCAATTTCATTGGTCCCCTTGTTCCTTAATTTGTACCTAGTTTCTTTATTCCTTTATTTTGCTTGGTAGTTTCAATTGAATTGTTCCACTTGGGTAAAGAGTTTGTTAACTAAAATATGTTTAACTTGGAGTTGAAGTGTTTCTGTTTATGAATTCTTATTTTTTATGGAGAAGTTGTTTTGAATTGATTCAATATGTGTGGAGAGTTTGCTGTTTTGAAAATGCCAGTGCTCGAATCACTCTTTCATCTATTGTTCTAATACCACCACCAGAGTGGGCTGGTATTCACAGGGCAATACTTGACGGACCGAAAGTTATTTACTTAAATATTAAATAAGTTAGAAACAATTATTATAGGGCTGCACAGTGGCGCAGTTGGTAGCACTGTTGCCTTGCAGCAAGAAGGTCCTGGGTTTGATCCCCGGCTGGGGGTCTTTCTGCATGCAGTTTGCATGCTCTCCCTGTGCATGCGTGGGTTCTCACCGGGAACTCTGGCTTCCTCCCACAGTACAAAGACATGTCTGTTAATTGGCTTCTCTAAAATTCCCTTAGGTGTATGAATCAGTGTGTGCATTGTTGTTTGTGTGTTGCCCTGCGATGGACTGGCAACCTGTCCACCTGGCGCCTCTTGCCCGTAGGCTGCTGGAGATAGGCACCAGCTTCCCCACGACCCACTATGGAATAAGCGGTAGAAAATGACTGACTGACAATTATTGCACAACATTTGTATCTTGTGTGCCAACATTGGGCTTTTTTTTCTTCTGATTACCCAAAATGTGACCATTCTATTGGTCTGAAAGTGATTTAGGTTTCTGACATGTTGATGTCACCAAGTGCTGAGTCGAATAGGTAGTGTTTATTAGTCGACTCTGTTGACACAGCAGGTCAACTCAGTAACTACTTCTATTCTTACTTCAAAATAAGAATCTCAAACATAGGTGTGTACTATGATGGTTAGAGCACACACGTTCATTTTCTTGCCTCGTCAAAATATTCTAAACTAGCTTCAATCCAGCTGGATTGTTGTTTAACGAGGGATGTTTTTAAGACAAACTGTATTTTGACAAGAAATATTGTGGTATTTAAATATACGTCATGTTTCTTACTGTGGCTCTTTTAGCAATCCACCAACACAGTAGTACACATAAAGTAGTACATTAAGTCATCTGAAACTGAGGATGATGCCGGGCTGAGCAAAGAAAATCAGACATGTCTAATTGCTTGTTATGTCTTTGTCTTTTTATACCTTGTTGAAAATACCAAGATTCAATGCTTCTGAAAGCTCTGCTTCATTTCTAGTGAATGCATTTGATTTCTGTGCCCACGAAGGAAAAGACGTGACACTGTCTCCACAATGTAGGCAACCGGTGATCCCGCCGTCATTCTCTTGAACCAGCATTTACGCCTGTGTTTATCTACATCGCCAGACCCAGCTGCCTGAGTAATGAGCACGACTGACAGAGTACAATTTAATTAGGAGCCTCAAACAGCAACGCAGAGATGGAAGATACGGCAACAGAACGGGCATGGCGATTAATGAAACAATGCCTTTCTGGTGTTCCATCATTTCGATCTGATTTATTAATTACCCACGGCGGTATTCTTTTTGTTTTTATCTTACTTGTCACGCAAATTGGCAAAAGATATGCTCTAGAACACAAACACACTCACAGGAATGCAGCGTCTGATATCATGGGGAGGCCTTCATTCGCACTGTGTGATGCAGAACTGTGACTCACAGTAGGTTGATTTGAAGCTGTACATGAAATCTGGTTTGATTCGCAGTTTAGGAAATTCAATACACACAAACATCACGGAACATGGCTGAGCTCACATATGCATCCGTGATTTTATTTTTTTCATAGGTGCAGAGGTGGAAGTTGGCGTTTAAATCAAATGCATGTTTTCTGCTGCTGGAAGTGACATCACAGCCACAAAGGCATGCAGAGGAAAAAAAAAATAAATGAAATCCCACTTTAATATCCAGCTGCTGGCTGCCTCTGGCCTGGATTAGGACCAGATTATGCTCGAGTGCGCTTTATGTCCTCTGTGGTGCACCGTTGTTACCCAAATGCTATCGGACAGACAGTGATACAGAAAGTACAGAATGGCAGACAGGCACATTGTTAGTGAAAACAAGCAGGGTCTCAGTCTTTATTAAAGCAAAGCTGCATTGTGATGAAAAGATGGAAACCTAAAGAAAGTCAAACACAGGGGTGGATATATGGTACAATACAAGTACAGCAAAGGAGCATTTTTATTTTATTTTATATGTTTAGTTAATTTTAAATGTTTCCTATTTGTTTAAATTCATAGGTTTTATCCTACATACAATTAACTAACAATCAATCTGCAATAAAGTCAAACAAAGCTTTTGCCCCGAATAGAAAACTGTTTTCTTGTTAGATTTTTGTGTATGGCTCATTAGCTGGCCTAAATATCTGATATCATCTACAGTTTACATATCCATATTATAGGGATGAATGTCATAATTAAACACTTTTAAGACTCTTCTGAACCATTTTTTCCAGGCTGGAATGATTCTACAACATACAACTTAAATGAATTTTAAAGACAAAAACTAGTCACACAAGTGTGAATTTATTGTGAATTTTCTCTTACACATGGTGAAATTTCACATACAAGCACAAATATATACATACACTCTCACTCATGTCATGTAGCAGGTTACAGAGAAACAACTGCCTTTTATAAGCATACAATTTCATCTGAGTATATGACCAACTACTCTTCTATCATAAACAGGTAGAGCTTATTACATTTGGTTTATTTTCTTTCATTTATCTGGCTTTTACGCCTAGTTTTCCACCATTTCAGAAGCTTAATGTAAGCGTGCTTTAGCGATTCTAAAACCAGTTTTGATTTTTGAGATCACTGTTCAGTTAAAACACCCACAAAGCATAATATTTCATACCCAACATTGCTATTTCTCCAAACTTAGGTTGAGTTGATTTAGATCTTGATTGGCATGCTTAAAACAGGTCTGACAATGTATCTACGGGTGCAATATTGGCTTTGTGTGTTACCAGTTATATCAGTGCTTCTCAGTGCTTCTTATTTTCTTTTACGCCCAGCCAAGGAAGAAGGAAACATTTTGTGCCCCTCCACTCTGCCCCTCCACTCTGCCCCGACTTTAAATAGTATAATTTGTCTATAAAATTTTTAAGACTTATAACAATCGTGTTAGGTGTACTTAACATAGGTACACCGCTGCATAACATTGTAAGCTTATTAACATTAAAGAAAACAAAAAAGAAAAAAGAAAGAAACATAGATCAATTCACAACAAAAAATAACTTTATTAACATTGTTTTTTTAGTCTGTAACAGAACAGATTTAAAGTGCATCAAAGTGCTTGCAATTTGCAAAATAAAAAAAAAAATTTAATCCTTATTTAAACTATAAACATATTTTAGCTGACTAATTCAGTCTTTCTCAAATAGTGGGGTGCGCCCCATTTGATAAGGAAAAATAAAATTTAAAAAAATCAATAAATAATAATAAATTCAAATTGATCAGCAGCATGAACTCAGGGGCACAAAATATAAAACACTTTAATAAAACAATTTGTGCTGATATTTTTTTATCAAACTGAGGAAGTCGGGATTAATCGCTACAATGAGCACATTTTGCAGTGCACAGCTTTTCAATGCGGGGTTTGAAGCATGATACTGCAACTCTCAGCTCCTGCTCAATGTTTAGCTGGGACCTAAACATGGTCTTCAGTGCAGCAGCAGGAGAGAAGCCAGTCTCATAAAGATAGGATGTTGCAAAAGGACGAAAAATGCCCATAGCGCTCTGTCCTAAGAGTGGAGACTGCGTCTCTACACTCAGCCAGAATTCACTCAGTGTCTGTGATGGGAACCTCAGTCTCAATGTGGAGTCAGATGTCATGTCAATGAACTGGTCCTCCTTTGCAGAGCTGAAAACAGTTGGAGCTGGTAAACAGAAAGGATCTCTCACCCATTCATACTGGGAACTGTTTTCAGGGTTAGGTACTTTTAAAAGAATCCCATCAGTAATGATGGGATATTCTGCTTAATACATGGAATCACTGAGATGGCCTTATAGTCAGCAGTGTCAACGAATTCATGCAGGTTCTCAAATGATTTAGTATTTCCTTCATCAATTCGCCTGCCCCACATTGCAAGCTTTAAAAAGTAAAAGTAAAAGAGCTGATCTTGTCTGTGACCTGAGGGAGGTGTTTGTCTTTCCCTTGAAGCTGTAGATTTAGTTCATTTAGCTTTCTAAATATGTCACTCAGGTAGGCCATTCAACCAGGAAGTTCTCATCACAAAATTTTTCTGCGACTTCATACTTGTGCTCCTGCTCCAAAAACATTCTTATCTGCCCTCTGAGCTCAAAAAATCAGGACAAGACTTTTCCTCGTGACAGCCACCTTGCTTCACTGTGAAACAACACAGCTTGATGTTCAGCTGCCATCTCCTCACAGATAGCAGAGAAGTCTCTTGTTTTTAGTGGTCTGGTCTTTCTAAAATCTACTAAACTTAAAATGTCAGTCATGACCTGACTTAATTCGAATGAAAGGTGCCTTGATGCCAGTGCTTCTCTGTGTATAACACAGTGTGTCCACTCAGCATTAGGTGAGGCCTTCTTGATGAGTGCCCAAAGTCCTTTTCTCATCCCTGTCATGGTCTGTGCACCATCGCTGCAAACACCAATGCAGTTCTACCACTATAGCTCATTCTGTCAGGAAGCAGTCCAGCATTTTGAATAGCTCTTCGGCCATGGCTCTGCCTGTGACATATTTACACAAAAGTAGATTCTCACACAGGGAGTTTGTCATGTCAAAACGTACATAACCAATAAACATACAGTCTTTGTTGCTGTCAGTTGCTTCATGGAATTGTAAGGCAAAACATTTTTCGTTGAGTTTATCTACCAGCTGTTCTTGAAGATTGCTAGCAATGTCATTTATACATCTGGTGACAGTGTCATTGGACAGAGAGATGGTTTTTAATTTTGCAGCACTTGCATCATCTAGCATAACAGAAACCATGTCTATGGCTGCAGGTAGTATCAACTCCTCTGGTCTGTTGTGGGTTTTTTGACCCTGAGCAATTTGGTACGCCACCTTATATGATGCTAACAGTGCTCGGTGGTTTTCTGAAGTAACATTCACAAAGTAGGATGATTGTTGGCAATATTTGTCACCTTTTCGCTGAAAAAACTCAAACGGTTTATCAGCGTGACTGGGGTGTAATGTCTAAGTGACGCTTTAATTTATTTGGCTTCATGCTGTCCGCTGCCAATATTTTTAGTCACAGTAAACAGAGTGGTCTTTCCTCGTTTCCCACCGTAGTCACAGTGAACTCAAACGCTACATAAGCTTTGTCTTCGGGACACTGTTTTTTTTCTCATTATCTCCATCTCTCTCCACCTTTCTTTTCATCCCTGTTAAATATTTTTCCATGATGTCTCTTGAAGGTTTGTTGACTGCACTTCATATCTCCAGCTCTATGGTGTGTGTTCGCAAAAAACCTTACACCATAGTGCTAATACTCCCTGCACACACTGACAGACTGACAATGAGAGCGCCACTGCAACCTACTGTAGTGGATGTGCAATTACACTTTATTCTAGTACGGCAAAAAAAGCACGTTCCCATGGGTCTGACTCAGAAGGACTGAGTTATATTAACATTAGCCTGCTATACTTATCATATTTTTTATGGTTTAATGTTGTGAGCAATGAGAATTGAGAATGTCTACTTGGAATTTAGAGAGGCTTAATTCGAAATGTTTCTAAATACTACATTTATGCATCCAAATCAACTTGACAAAAAATGTAACACATATTGTAGCATGTATTGTAACATTATTTTTGCATGAGTGGGAATAACAGTTGCCTTTCTGTTTTAGGTGAAAGAAATTTCATCATGTTATATATTATTCATTAAAACATTTGAGATAACACTAGAATTTCTGCTCCAGGTTAATAAACCAGGAAAATTGTGTTGCGACTACATTAAAATGCCTGACAGCACAGTGAATGGCATAGATCATATGATGTTCTACTGGTTTCAGGTTTGCAACTTTGCTGAAGGCCATGCCAACAGAGCTCCATTGTCTGCAAAAAAAAACAGAGTGTGAAGTGCCAGGATGGCAGTCCCTCTAAGCCTGAAACCATAGTTTTCAACTGGAAGAAGGTATCTTGTTCATCAGTGATGGCAGCAAGATAGTGCTGGAGATTGATAGACAGACTGTGGCCTCACCTGGGTTCTGACAAATTCTCATAAGATATGGATCATGATCGAACAAACAAGATCCCAAATACTAGCAGCTAAAAGGAGTTTCCTCCACAGGGTGGCAGGACCTAGCTTTAAAGATAATAGTGAGCACCTCCTTCATTCGGGGGAAACACGGAGAAGAGGCACTGCTCCTCTGCATTGAAAGGAGTCATTTTAGGTAGTTTTGACATCTGAACGGGATGCCTCTCAAGACACCTTTGGAGGTTTTTCTTGGCACGCCCCACTGGGACTACAGTAAATATTCTTTCTGGGCTAGGAATGCCTACAAATCGCCCAGAATGAGCTGAGAAGTTTCATTAACGATGTCTGGGATTTCTTCATGGGCCTGTTACCGCAGCAATCGGATCTTGGATAGGTGGAAGATCCACGGATGGATGGATGGCAAAATAAAATTAATTTGAATTGGATTCCCATGTATGTGTCCTTGTACAACCATTTCCACAATTGTTGATCGAATCCACACCTTTTCTTCCTAAAAACAGCCTTCAATCCCTTTCTTCCTCCACATCTCTGCAAAAGACCTTGATATTACTTTGAGCGTTTGCCACAGCACATTTCCACGGCAAATCTACCGTGATATGCTTGTTCCAGTATTGCCAAGTCCTCATTACTCATCCTGATGACTCACCAAGCAAGTCTATAACACAGATGTATCTTTGTCATGGAACCCCTGGGAGTATTTTAAAAAAATCCTCGAGCATTTGCATCAAACAAGTGTCCCATTTAACTCAGGTGTGAGGAGCAGACCAATTGTGATACCCTGGGAAATAAATTATCATCCCTAGTTACTCATCATCCTCCCTGTGGGTCATCCTCTCTGCTGAGTCTGGCAAAAGAAATTGAATTCTGAGTCAAATCACGAAGAAACATAACGTGACGTGATATCCACCAACTTTCTTGCAAACTATAATCCTCCAAAATTTTTTAATTCCCCCAAGGTACTGAGAATTAAAATCCAGCTCGTGCAAAATCAATGATCATACGTGTTCACGGTACAAAAAGAGGCTTGCAGTGATCAAACAGAATGGTAACAAGTCTTTGAGGCATACCATCTTCCGCCCACATGAAAAAGTGCAACACCTACACAATAACAGACACATACGTATACATACATGGGCATCCAAACCTTTGCAAACCAGTCAAAAAACAACATCAGATAAGAGGGAATGGATACAGAGGAACGTGATATACTAATCCTCTGACAGTGACTCAGTGGGGTCCCAGGGCGGTGCAGCATTCGCCTAAGGGCACTGGTAAATGAATCTGTCTGCGGACAGGATGGCAAATGAACACAGGGAGCTAAGTAAGAGACCAGGCGGATGCAGCAGTTCATTTGTGAAATATATTAGGATTTATGAGGCAATGAAGTGTAGAGGTGTTTTATTAGTCTTCCACTGCTATCGGTCGACCAAGATGGCAGAAATGACACTCTGAAAGTTTCAGCTGCTCTTTTTTGCTCTCTTTACTGGCAGGCTATGTAATGGTGTAATGGTGTGAAGTATAAAAAACAGATTTTGAAAACACCTAATTTTAGTAATTCCCTAGATTTTCTTCTTCCTTTTATTCTGGAAGGCACTGTATTTTCTTCCCTCAGACAAGGTCCTTCTCCAGGTCAAACTATCACCCAGGCTGACAAAATACACCTGACACTATATTTGCAGAAACGTATTTCCAGTATATGCTCCATGTATTGAAGCCATCAATATGCTGCTCTGTGACCTCAGCTGAACCAATCCTTGAACAAAATCTCATTGATCTCCACAAGCTATCTAGAACACAGCATAGGATGATGTGTGTGGGACTGTGAGTTTATACACGTGTGGGTGGGTGTGTGTGTGTGTGTGTGCCATGGGACTGTAATGTGAAGAGAGGTTTTGCTGGTTCAGTGCATCTTGGTTGAGATCAAAATTGTCTTGAAGTTGTGTGAATAGGGTCACCAAGGAGGGTAATAAAGAAAAAAGCCAGGTTGGTGGTTTCTGGCAACCAGGTTGGTATGTCTCTGTGTGACTTGTTGTGAAATAATGATTGCTTAGTTTGGCTTTTAGCAACTATAAATAATTATAATTATTAATTGATTTTAATAAAATCCGACAGCATTTGCCTTTACACACATATGAACTTCAGTGAAATCCCATTCTTAATCTGTAGGGTGTAATAAGGTGTCAGCTCAACCTTTGCACATATAACAGCCTCACCTCTTCAGGGTAGGCTTTCCACAAGATTTCGGAGTGGGTTGATGAACATTTGTTCTTCCAGGTGTGCACTTGTGAGTTCAGACACTGTTGTTGGACAAGATGGCCTGGCTTGTTGTCACCACTCAAAATCATCTCTAAGGTGTCTAAGGGGTTGAGGTCAGGGATCAGTATAGCCAGTTAAGTTCTTCCACACCAAACTCTCCAATTTTTCTCATTATAGACCTCATTTTGTGTACTGGTGTGCAGCCATGATGGAACGAGGAAGAGGCCATCCCCAAACTGTTCCAACAATGTTTAAGAGTTCCTTCAGACAGAGGGTGATTTATGACTCCAGAGAACACGTCTCCACTGCTCTAGAGTTTTTATGCTATGTCTCTATGAAGCACTTTGTTATTTTTATTTGTGAAAGGTGCTGTATAAATAAAATTTACTTACTTGGTCGCTTACTTGCCGGGGTGGTGTGCTCTACACTGCTGCATCTGACGGTTTGCATTGCACTTGATGATGTACGGTTTGGGTGCAGCTGTTGGACCATGGAAAGCCATTCCACGAAGCTCTCTATGCATTGTTCTCCAACTAAATCTGAAGGCTGCTTTAAGTTAGAAAGCCTGTAGATAATGACGCTGCAGAAAGCAGGTGATTTTACTTGACCTGCCAATTTGAGGCTGAGTTGTTGCCGCTCCAAATTGCTTCTACTTTGTTATAACATCACCCAGTGAGCATTTTTATGTTGAAAACACATCTAAACAATGTCTAAAGGGTTAAGATTTTTTTACTTACATCCAACATGTTTATTAGAAGTCTAAATATAGATTTTCAGCCGGCTGAATGGCGCTGGAGTAGGTTGTGTCTTGGCATGCTCCTGCGGGGTTAGCTGTTTTTTTTTTGTAGGGGGGGGAGTATTTACCTGCACTTTTTCTCGCCTCGACTTCAACAATAAGTAATCTATAATGACCTTTCTTTTTTTTTTGGACACTAATGCCACCAAAGCTGTTAAAGGAGGAATTCGATTCAGTCTCATCTGCGTCTGCTCCTCGTAAAATAGTCGGTTGTGAGGTCTCGACCTGTGCTGAGTCGTCTCTTGGGGTCGTAGGCAGCGGCCCGAGCCGCTGCAATTAGCGATGCCAGCGAGTGTTTTTTAAACAGGAGCTGCTTGCGGCTCTCCGGGTAACTTTACTGCTATACTTAAAGGCAGAGTTTCATGCTGTTCTTGCTGAAGTCTTTCTTCGATTAAGTACGAGCTGCTATCCTTCAAGAAACTTGGTCCTCTGGCCTCACTGCGGTGCAGTGATGGTTTTAACGGGGGCTAACGTACGGTTTGCTGAATGGAGAAATCTATCCGCTGCAACTGGATGACATTGTGAGCCTCCGTGGGAAACCCCCAGTAGACAGCCTTACTAAAACTGTGGCAGCATTGGAGGATAAGTGATGCTTGGAGTCCCAGTCCCGGCGTCAGAACATCGCATCATTGTTTCCCGGAAGATGACCCTTATCAGCTTCGACGGCTGCGTCTCTCGGTTGCTTTGGAAAAAGGAAGCCTTTGGTTTCGCGGAGCCACCGTTGTTAGACCGCGCTCACCGTATCCCGATCCCAAACCCAAGGCAGGTGAGCGCCCTCGCCCCATCGTAACTCAATCTACATTACTCCACTGACTGTGTGAAAAATCCTGTCGAAGGCAAGGAGCTGCAGCGGATTAAGATGAACGTAATGACTATTTTTCTTCCCTATTAATTTAACATTTAAAAAAATTTTAAATTAAAAAAAGAAAAAAAATAAAAGAAAAAATAATTATACTGTCAGGACGGCCCGTGCAAGGGCAGCCTTTACAGATTGCCATCGCCAGGCTCCGTGGCATTGAGGATGTCGGTTCGGCTTGCTTATCCGGCCCGATTGGGGGGGAATTACCCATGGTTGGAACTACACGAGTTTTCACCTCCCCGAGGAGGCTAATATCTTCACATTGGGTCTATACCAAGTGAGAGCTATATCACAAGATTTTTTCACATTCTGGGGCTTGATTTGTCCTGGTTCAGTGTTATTTTCATATTAAGCCAGAAATGGGAAGATAGTCAGAAAATAGAAAGAATGTTGATTTCCTAGAATAGGGTCTATTGTCTATTTTAATTTCTCTCTCTTCTGCTGACTCTGGCAGAGTCGCTCCTAGTATCAAAGGGAGCTTTTTTGTTGTTGTTGCGCTGTTTGGCTATACGGTAAGTTTTTCTAGTGGCTCCTTTGGAGTCTGCACGGTCCCTTCATTGGGAAGGGCATAGTGCAAGTAAAGGGTGGGGGAAACATGTTTTAATGGTTTTTTGTTTTGTCCTCTTGGGGATGGAGGGGGTGGCAATATCTTTCAACTTTTGTTAATAAACAAACTGGTCGCATGTCCGTGTTGATTTGAAAGCTTCTTCAGCTCCTGGTTATATTCCTAAGTTTGGGATATTAAAGGTCTTATAGTCCATGAAACGATCTAAAATAAACTCTCATCTGAAGCGCCTAAACCTGATATAGTAATTTCCTACAGGAAACACATCTGCAGAATGCAAATTGTCAGTCTCAAACATATCCTGGGTGGAGAGATTTACCACTCGGGCCTTCAACTCAAAGCTAGAGGAGTGCCATATTATTTAATAAAAAGGTCATTTCTAGATCAAATTTATGGCGAGACACAAATGGCAGATTTCTTATAATTGCAGGTATTCTGTTCCACACCCCTGTCTTTTAGTGAACATTTTATGCACCAAACCTTTTGATATCCTGATTTTATAATAATCTATTTAGGCACACTCCTTTTCTTGACACTCATTTGTTGATTCTAGCTGGGGACTTGAACTGTGTAATGAACCCAGCATTAAGCTCGTTCCTCATCTCGGCTTTAGCGCAGTCAATGATGTCTAAATCAATTTCGGATTTTATGACCGTAAATGGGTATGTAAAGATCCCATGGAGGGCACATATCCCTAACAAAGACTATTACTTTTTTCTCTCGGGTAAACCAGTCCTATTCCGCGCTAGATTATTTTTTTTTGATGTGCTCTTTAATGCACAGAGTCACATCTTCTGAATACTATCCGATTATTATTTCTGATCTTCCCCTTTAAGCCTTGATATAATTTCATGATTAAACCCCGTTCTTGCCCTTGCTGGAGATTAAGATAGTCTGCTGTTATCAGATGACCATTCATAAATTTATCTATCAACAATTGAATGATTTCCTTGACGTTTAACAAGAGCGACACAATTTCTTTCTCATTATTATGGGAATCCATTAAAGCCTATATTCGTGTCAGATTATTTCTTTTTCAGCTAATGTTAATACAAATATACATGCTAAGACCTATCATGAAATATCACAAAAATTCAGGAAATCGACAGCAAAATGCCACTTATCCGTCATTCGCTTTACTGAAGCAACGACGTGGATCTTCAAATGGAACTTGAATCCTCCTACAACATCTGATGCGGAGCGTCCTGATTAGATCTCGAGCTCTTGATTATGAGCATGGAGAAAAACAAGTATGCTCCTGGCGCACAACTGAAACGAAAGCTCGCTCTCGTACAATATCACAACTCAGAGGATCAGTTAGCAATCTCGTTCCGATCCTTGTTCTATCAAATGACTTTTTAAGAATTTTTATTGTATCTGTATAAATCTGAACTACAATCGGCCTGGGATGAGTTATTTGCTTTCTCAGAATATTGACTCCCTAGGATAAATAATTGGTTCTATCAACTTGATGCTCCCATTAAATTGGAAGAAAATTTTACATCATCAATAATATGCAGAGTGGTAGCCCCCGCTCGGACGGATTTCCTGCCCGAATTTTTTAAGAATTTAAAGACAAGTAGGCCCCTCTTCTTCTCAAGGTCGAATAATGAGTCCCTGGGGCTGTGGCTTGTTGCCCGCCCCCTTGGCTCCAGGCTTATTCTCTCCTGTTAAGAGGGGTAAAGATCCCACTGCTTGGCGAGTCTTATAGGCCCCTGTCCGCTCTAAATGGATTTAAGATTTTAGCCTAAAATACTCGCAACTCGGCTTGAGGGCGGGTGGCTTCCTCAGATTATTTCGCATGAACAGCATGGATTCATCAAAGGTCGTCATTTGTTGTTTAATATTCGTACATTATTGACTGCAATTTTTTTTCCAGTCATCCCACGTCCGAGGTGATCATTTCTCTTGACGCCGAGAAAGCCTTGTGATCGAGTGAATGGGAGTACCTCTTTGCCGTTCTCAATAGGTTTGGTTTTTGAGGGATTGTTTTTTGCCTGGATCAAGCCTACTTTATTTCATCCTCAGTCTTGTATTGTCACTACTCCGTCCGTCTGATTATTTTCCTTTGGTACGATGGTTACTAGACAGGGTTGTCTCTTTCTCCTCTCTTGTTTTGTGTTTAGCCATTGAACCTCTTCTGCTGTGCTAAATCCTCTCTGTATTTTCATGGAATTATCCGCTCTGGTGTTTGAAACTAACTGTCCTATATGCAGACGACCTTCTCTTGTATGTTTCGGATCCTTTACATAGTCTTCCTCCATTTTGGATGTGTCTTGAGAAATTTGGATCTTTCTCTGTCTACAAATTATTTTGCTTAAAATGAATGCTACCCAGTAAATTAATTTGCTTGGAAACTTATGCATCCTGACATTCCTTTTGGACTCACCCTCAGGGTTTAGTTACTGGGAATTAATATTACACTTACTTTGCCCTCATGTTTTCTCATATTTTGCACCCCTAGTTTCTCCAAAAATCGAATACAGATTTTCAGAGATGGAACTCTCTCCCTCTTTCACTGATTGGCAGGATATTGGTTATTAAATGAATGTTCTACCTAGATTTCTTTTTTATTTCAATGTATCCCTCTATTCTTGCCTAAACAGTTCTTCAGTCCCTGGATCAGATGGTTTCTTCATTTTGTGGAACAATAAGGCCCCCAGATTGAGCTTTCTCTAATTGCAACAGTTCACCACAATTGGTGGTCTTTCCATACCCAATTTTTGGCTAATGTATTACTGGTCGTCCTATTCATATGTGATTTGTTGTTATTGGCTAAATTTTGTTTTTTTTTTCCCCACCCAATCTTATTCTGGTGTAAACTTGATAGTCATCGATTTCTACATCTTTTCAACCTGCCTCAATTATTCTATTCATCACTACCGATTAAACTACCCTATGTTATTACATCCTATATCTCTCTACACTTAGATCTGTCACAATTTAGGTCACATTTTAAATTTATGTGCTCCTCTAATAAATGCCGATATTAAAATCATATATTTTCTCCGCGACCACTATGTTGCTACAGAGTTTTGCATGAGAGAGGGCATTTTACAATGAGAGATCTCTACAAGGATTGTCTATTTCTTATTTTTCGGAGTTGTCCTCTAAATTTCGCTACCTACTTCTCATCTGTCTCTCTATTTCCAATTAGACATTGTGCTTCTTCGTTGTTCGCCAATTTTCAACTCTTCCTGTTGACCCACCATGGTGACCTCTAGTTCTGAACCCAATTGAAATCAACCCCTTTCTATATATATGGAAAGCTTATGGGAATGGAGCCTGATTCATCGGGTAAAGCAGAACTGCTTTGGGATGTGAATTGGTGCTGAACTGTCTGATTCATGGCTGGGATACAGTATTCTCAGTATACGCCAAAGCACACCATGTGCCAGGTTACAGCTTGTACAGTTTAAAGTGCTAAACAGTCGTCACTCTCAAATCCGTCGATCAAAATGTTCCTTCGATTTTGGGACAGTGTGACAGATGCCAGGCCTCTCCTGCAACTTAAGTCATATGTTTTTTTCTTTTGCCCGAGCTTACAAAAATTTTGGAACTATGTTTTTTTCCATAATCTCAGGGTTTTTTGGAATCCAGATCCGAAGCGATCCCCAATTGCCATATTGGAGTTCCAGGGCCTCACTTAATCTGTCGCCCCTCCGGGGGGAGGTCTTGGCTTTCTGTTCTCTCCTGCCAGGCGCTGCATTTTACTCTGGGGCTGGAAATCTCCTATACCCCCACTACTTCACAATGGCTAATACTGTAAGTACATGCTTAGGATAGAATAAGTTTTTGTTAACAGTGAAATGTATTTCAGCAAAAATTTACTCACAAGTGGGCACCTTTTGTGACATACATAAAATCTCTGCCTTTATAATGCATGAGATTGATGTTTGACCCATCATGTCATGTGACTAAATTTAACAGATTAATTGAGTGAAATGTTTTGCCTTTTAGCTTTTCATGCCGTCCAACCTCCTCCCCTCCATCCCCTATTGTTGTTTGTTTTTTTTTTTTGTTTTTTTTTTGTTTTGTTTTTTTGTTTTTTTTTTTGTTAATGTATTATTCTTATAAAAAATGGTGTTATACTAATTTAGTCTCGTTTTTGTTATGTCAGTACGGGGATTTATGTTTGCTATGGGGAAAGGGGAAAAGAACTGTGTTAAAAAAGAAAAATCGGAGAAGTCATGTATGCTTTGCAAGATGAATTTAATGTCAACGTATGTATGATCTCCTGATAAACAAATAAACAGAAAAAAAAAGTCTAAATATAGAGATCTAATAATATAAACTACATTCCTCATTATTCTTGGCAACATTTTGTCTGTCCTCTGTCTTTGTTACATACATTCAACATATTTTCACACAATGGTGGATATTTTTCTTGTGCAACAAACTGAAGTTCGTTTCTGATGATATTGTGGACGTGTCTTGCTGTCAGGGCACACTCTGAAAAGCTCTATTTTTTAACCAGACTTTAGATTTAAATGTACAGTATGTTTCTGGGCTGGTGCATGGTGTAGCGGTAGAGCAGTAGCCCCATATACAGAAGATATTAGTCCTCAATGTCAGTTTCCATAACATCCTTTTCTTTTTTACATGTCCCATCTTGGCATTTCAGGCATACAATTTAGAGAAGCTGGTTGTGCCAGGGCAGATTTGCTCTAAATAAGAGTATCCCAAGATGGAATCCTAATTGTAGTCACTGCGGCATCCAGCTGGACCGACACATCCCTGGAAACCATAGGGCACCCAACAGGAGCCCACCACTCCGGGACGGGGCAAGAGCACCCACACAAAACCACATCAAGAGGAGCAGCCCCCTGCTGTCCCCCCCATAACACTGCCTGAGATCCCCAGGCCATCCTCACACCTCCAGTCCCCACTAGATCAGCACAAGCACTGGTGCGAGAGCAAAAGAGGACCATGTCATGCCGAGACTCAACTGTTTGCTGACAGCAGAGTCGACCACCCCAACCCCAAAGCTCTAAGTGTCTCTGATGTATTCATTTTGAGGGAGGAAGAGATAGGCGCCAAATTGCAAATCCAGCTGGGGTCCAGCTCCCCAAGTGGCCTCCTATTGTCTACACTCACAACAATTCAGCGCAAACCAAGGCTAGGGACCCCCGAAGAAATCCCCAAAGACGCCAGGGGGGGAATTCCCACAGAGCAGGAGCAATCTGGGAGATCTTGGCCAGCCAAGCGAAGAGAGCTCACCGCCAGCAATAGATTTTAGCTGGTGATATTCATGTCCATTATATCTTAAAAAAAGTGGGTTTCCATCCATCAATATGTTGTATATATTTAATACCTTGTGTTGTGACTATGAATCTTACTTAACTCTTCCGTACTTAACTCGTGCATATGATCGCGTGATCTTATGACACTCTCGGATTCAGTTGAAGAGTTTATGTCTGTTTGCCAGCAAATAAACATTAGCGCGCTTGTCTCTCCGGCCAGCTGGAGAGGGGCATCCTCCAAGCTTCTGCTGGCAACAACTTAATGCTCACCCTTTATGATCCACATGGCCCTGTCTTTTAGTGTTTAACCCTTTCTCTCTCCTAGACATGGCGATTGACTGAGCTTTTACTGTAACTAATTATATGTGCTCTCTTTCAGACTAACCTTGAAAACTGGCTCAGAGTTTTTATGTTCTTTATTTCTAGGTGAAACGACTAAAGGAGCTACATCCATTAACATTTACTTTTCCTTCCCATAGAAAGTACTCCTAGATCAGTGCTTCTTTGTTCTATTTGTGTCTCTGCTCTGTTCTCTCTAACCCCCAGTCGGTCGTGGCAGATAGCCGCTCACACTGAGCCTGGTTCTGCTGGAGGTTTCTTCCTGTTAAAAGGGAGTTTTTCCTCTCCACTGTCGCTATATGCACGCTCAGTATGAGGGATTGCTGCAAAGTCACGCCAGAGACTGTCCACTGTCTCTACATGCTCATCCAGGAGGAGGGAATGCTGCAAGTCACTGACTGGATGCAATCTGCTGGGTTTCCTTAGACAGAAAAACTTTTTATCCAATTTGAATAAATAACTAACTCTGACTGCACTGTTCAAGTGCAAAAAGTCTCAAAGAAACAATTCGGACTACCCACCCCTTAGGATGTACATTAACTAAGGGTTAATGCTAAGAATGAGTGGGTAGAGGCCACTTGAACTATGTAATTTTTATCTGCTTCATAACATCTCAACAGAAACCCACTTCTTAACTATATCTTTAATGCCAACTGTTTAATGCTGTTCATTAATTAATATTTAAATTAATAATACAAGTTTAATGTGTCAAAAGTTTTTGTTTACATGACATGTCTATCTAATTTGTAGAGCTAGGAATGAGCTTCTGACTTTTTCTTATATCCTATAATGTAAAAGCTTACAATGCTTCTTTTAGCCACAACTGTATGTGTTTGAAAAAGCAAGATGTCGGTTAGCTTTAAACCAATCAGCTTGGATTGCAGGAATAAAGAAAGTAAATAATTAATATGAAGAACAGAAAATCCAACAAAAAATAGTAAATACCTTTGTAAATGTTTTATAAGGAATGAAATGCGTTCAGAGCATTTACTTACCTCTGAAGTGCACATCCTGTTTTTTGGCAGAGCAACTCTTAATATAAACCAAAAGGTTTGTGTACACAAAAATTCAATGTCTTACCTTTGCATTTTTTAAATATATTAACCTTTATTCAGAAAAAAAAACTACCTGATAAATCAAAATGTAGTGATTTATTGTTGCTCTTACCAGAGCATTGATGTTTCTCCCCTGTTGTGTCTCTTATGTCCTTCTACATTTCCTGTAGTCCCAAGATAGTCTAGAAGTACTTTTCTGAAGTCCTTTTTTGAACGACCAAGCAAAGTTTTAGCACACGCTCCACTGTCTAATGTAATACTTTTGCTTAAATATGCTCCCAATAAAACACGGTGGCAAACTGCAAGGGCCTTCAGTGGACCTCAGTGGATATAGAGTTGAAAAAAGTATAATAACTCTGCTTAATCATTTTCCTTCAAGGACAAAAAACAAGTAAACATACTTCTCTGTATCACATCTGTCATTTGAGCTCAATTTAGTGTTTTTATTCAAGGGTTGTCTACAGATTGTTAGGCAAAAGCATGATGCTGCCACCACCAGTTGGTCAGTCTGTCAAGTCAGTCAGTCAATGTTTTGAGATTTGAGTCTCAAATTGAATCTTCCTAACATTCTCATTATTATTGTGAAGAAATAGCTCAAAGTTCTTCCTCACGTACAATAAAACTCATCATCATCTATGCATTTGGCTTGTCCATATGGGCAGCTGCAGATCAGGTTTGGAGCAAGGCCTTCAGTGTTGCGCAGCAGTCTTTTAGACTGTGGCAATAAAAAACTTAAGTAACACTGGTGCTCCAGCAGTTCTTAGTTCAAGGCATGCTTGGTCCTTGGTAATCCCTGAACATCCCAACCAATTTTATTTTATCTGAGAGTAACAGTTTGGGAAAAATGATTGAGTGGGAGAGAGAAGATGGCTTGGGATATATAAGATAGGGACAAATGAGCTACTGTTGTAGAAGAAAATAAAACTATGTGGTATATTACTGGGTAGCACATGGGCTGCAAGGTGCACTAGCGCCTTGCACCAAGAAATTTCCTGAGAAATTTCCTGAGTTCAAATTCCATTCTGGTCTCTTTCTGCTTGGCAAATGCATGTTCTCCCCATGTATGTGTAGGTTCTCACCAGGTACTCCAGCTTTCTCCCACAGTCTAAAAACATGACTGTTAGGTTAATTGGTCTCTCTCAATTGCCATTAGGTAGGAGGGTGCATCATTGGTTGTGTGTCGTTTGTGTCTCTATCTTGCCCGGTGTCCTGCTTGGAGTCAATCTTGTGTAATGAGTGCTTAACAGATGTGTGTAAGTGTGTAATTTCTACAGCCCTGTACCTGCTAGCCCATCAGGCCTGCAAACTTCCCACCTAGCATGGAGTATTTCATTAGCGGCCAGCAGGAGACAAAGTAGGGAAGTAACTGTACCTGACCTGAGGAAGTGATGAGTCCAGGAAAAGCCTGGTTGGCTCTTGTTCCTCTCAAGCCCACCAGAATAAGGAACTGGGATGATTGTTCTCTTCGTTTATTAAGCCACCACTTAAAACCGTGCCTTTTCGATAGCTTGATCATCTAATGACACCTAATTATGCGACTGCCTAATGATGGGCTTCTTCGAGGTCAAGGCGATGGCCGGCCGCCGTGTGGAGAAGGATTTTTGGAAATTCAGAGGTAATTATTGGCAAGAGCACCTCTCTCATTAGAAACGCTCTGTATCTGAGCAGTGCACAGAGAGTGAGAACAGAATCTAATTATCGCCCTCTTCTCACCAACTACTCGGTGACATCAATACTCTATTACAGCACCTTGTCCCCAGGGTGCAGACAAACTCTGACTCCCACACATGTGTGGTGAACATGTGCACATGTGCGTGCAGCCGTAAGTACTTAAAATGAGACGCTTTGTTTTATTTGGTGCTGCATGTCAGCTGTGAACACTAGAATCTAAAAGTTGCACCGTCTTCTTGTTTTCACATGACAACTTCTTGCAAGAAAACAAACTTTTGTTGAACTACAAGACGCTCCCCGGAGACGTTTTCTACAAGAGTTTTCATTCGGATTTGGGTTGTAACGAGGTGTTCTGCTGAAAACAAATGAGAGGCCTGACAGGATTTCATGTGACTTCACTGGGCCAGATGGAGCTTGACGTGGAACAGCAGCTCTTCATAATCGTTGCCTGTATGCAGATTTTTCCAAAAGGGTAAACACAGCCGCACATGGTTTTAGGCTGTGTCCCCTGCAGAGTTCCAGGAAATTTGTGAAATCACAAACATTTTTGTAAAAGGATTGAGCAACATGTACTGTGCAGCACAGAAGTGTTTATACCCACTGAAATATTTTAAATTTTTATGCAGTAGACCAACATAAAGAAGCGCATAATTGTGAAGTGAATCAGAGTATGAGGGGCTAAGTAGAACTTCATACCATTTTTTTATCTTAGTTCTTAAAGAATTTTTTAAATAGTTTGCATTATTCCATACAATTCATTTTTTTGCACGACCTTGTGTTAGTCAATGACATAAAACCCCAATATGCTGAAAGAGTTGCTATAATGTAATAAAATGTAAACAAATTCAAGTGTTGAGAACACTTTTTGCCAGGCACTATAATCCCACCATTGCTGTCCAAATCACCTTTTCAACCTGCATTCCATCTCAACATAAAGAATTTGTCATACTCTGTCTCCTGCAACATGACAGCTGGCTAACCTAAAACAAGCATGCCTTAAAATGCAGACATGGCTACAAAGGTGATGTTACATCAGTCTGTGTAAACCTGACTTGCAGCCAGCAGGAACAAGTAACTGCAACATCTTTGCTTTAAAGTAATTACCTTTGATTTAGCTGAAAGTTCTGGGAACAGCTAAACCCAGGCTTTGTTTGTATACAGACGTCTGCTAAAATAACTGGAACATTTGTTTTTTCTGTGGACAGAACATTTTGTAGGACTCTACTATTGTGACAATGACCCGAAAGGGTTAGGATACATTAATGATGCTACTTCACCACTGCAGCAGATATGAAAGGCTTAAATTTTGCAACTAAACTCAAATTAAATGAGAAAAATGCATAACCACTTTAACATCCAAATAACTTTTTAATAAACCTTTGGACTAAACCTTAACTGCCCATTAAATTTCTGTGAACAGCTGTGGAAAGCATTTTGAAGATTCCCTGTCTACCATGACAGAAATACAGTTTATCAATGGGGAAATGTTGAAGAACCTGATCTTTTACTTTTTTTAAACAAATATATTTTTTAAAGTGGCCCAAAACTTCCACTGAAATAATCCATCACATAAAGCAAAGTGTACAGGGAAGGCCAGATGACCTGCAACTGTCAAATCAGTGGGCATGCCCTTCATGCTTCAGTCTGCTGCTCTCTTTGCATCCCAGCTAGTGGCTTCCGACCCAGCCTCTTTATATCCTGCAGCATTGGCACGAACACACGTCCCCTCATTATGAGCCTGAGGTGAACGTGGCGTGAAGCCCTATATCCTCACCACCCTGACCTTGTGGAAACTGTGATTCTTCTTCCTATCCCACATGTGCCCAAATGTAGTATACCGGATGCCATAACACGTCGTGGTTACGTCAGCCATAAAGTCTAAAGCAATATATAGATCTAGACTAATATAGGTACTGACTAACCAAATAGACTTTGTGGTAGCAGCAGTAGGAAAAGGCATAGCGATCCTGATCAACTGCTACATCGAGAAGAAGGAAGACTAGGTGGCTGAAAACAACCAAGGTCTTAAAGAGAAAATGGGAAGCTGTGAAAATTAAAGGCCTCAGTGGTACCAGTCGCCTCCTGTGAACTTGAGACTGTGACCCCCGAACTGAGTTACTGATTTCCCAGGAACTATCTCTGAGATCTCTGTCCAGCTGAGCACAGTTCTAGGAACAGTGAAGATACTTCAGCACAGAACCTTCAGTGGTCATAGACAATAATAATATGTTTGATTACATGCTGTTATTCTCAAATTTTAACCAGCATTATTGGATCTACCCATAAACATCAGTATTAGTAAGCAGCATTAGTATCATTACTCAGAATAGTAAAAACATTAACAATAAAGAACCCTATTTATGGGTGGAGAACCAATCCACAGAGCTTTTTTATAACATTGGTTTGAATTGCGAAAATTATGATTAATTACCTATGCTGGTTTCATAAACAGGTATTTGTTTATGCATAACCGATCAAAGATCAGCAAACACGTTTTTACAAAAGCTGAGCTCAGGATGAGTCAGAAAACGTTAACTGCAAGTTGCCTTGGGAATCTTATGAAGCTGGATCTAGTCTTGTCTTTAATGTTTCAAACCAGTGGTTAGATGTTAAGAGGCCACAGAGGAACAGAGATACATCTGTGGATGCACTTTCAGACCTTGTGCTTATTGTTTCACCACAGGAGCTTTGCCGGCACTCTAATATCTAATGTTGAACTTGGGAGTTTGTAGGCGAAGGGCAAAGGCTTCAGGAGGAATTGAGATAACTTGAACTGGAGTTTGCTTAGACTCTCCCACTCAGCACTCAAGCAGAACTACAGTAAGTGGGCGTTATTTTTTTTTTGTCTGACAAAGAGATGGAAGGAGATAGAAGTTGATCGGCCAAGGATCGGGCAGACTTGGCAGGGCAGGTGAAAGCGAGGGAGGGGGCAGTGGAGTGATAATTCTGTGTTCCAGACGGCATGTGGAGGGGAGAGAAAGGTTTGCGTAGGGAGGATATATTGCATGCGATTCTATTAGTGTGGGTAATGGTGCTGAAAGACTGCGTCCTGTGCTGTTGACCATGATGATAGTCGAAGTTGAATTAAACGGTCCCTGTCAGGCAGCGCCAGTCACATACTGAGCTATCAAAAACAGTTCTTTTTATACTCAGCTTATCACTACACATCAAACTGAGCCTTCTAGTTTACTGCCAGAGGGTGTGCTCAGCGTGAGATGAACTCAGTAATGACGAAGCCTGATAATTACCTTTGTACAGCAGATGAATTTATGTTCAGCGCGGCTTGAGCCCAGGTAATTGGACGGCACATTACTAACGGAAAGATAGTGGTAGTATGATAATTGCAAGATATTTTTGGAATACTATCAGTGGTTAAAAAGACATCTGAACACCCTTTTAAGTGACAAAATGTAGCAATGCAACCCTGCTTTCAAAAAGTCTTATTAGGGTTTTTCCACCAAACCATTTCCAGTGCTAAAACAGTGAACTATGCTTGATTAAAACCATTTCCTTCTCTTTCTGTTTTTCTGTTTCATTGCTAGCACCAATTTTTTCCTGAGCTAAAGAGCTGCTTTAGTTAGTGTCTCAGGCCAGCAACCGTGTTCAAACTCCGCCAGTTAGTTTTGCTTTCACTTTCCTTACAGTGCCTTAAAGAACTATTCATTCTGGTTAAAGTGTTTCATATTTTGTCACATTGCAACCACACACTGCAAGGAATATTATTTGAAAATATTACAATAGGCTAACATAAAATAGTGTATAATTATGAAGTGGAGGAAAGATCATACATAGCTTTTAAAGTTTTTTCTCCAAACAAAAGTCTGAAGTGTGGCGTGTATTTGTATACAACCCTTTTATTCGTAATCCCCATAAATAAAATTTAGTGGAGCCAACAGCCTACAGAAGTCAACTAAAGTATTAGTATTATTAATGAAGTCCTCTTATATGTACCTAACCCTCAGTGTAAAGGTAGCTGTTCTTTCAATTTGAATGGGGCCGCTGAAATAAAATGAACACTAGATGTCTGTAAAAAAGTAAGTAATTCCCACATGCAAAGAAAGCAAGGGAAATTAGCTCCAAATATGAAGTAACGCACAAAGAATTTAAATGGTACAGAGAGCAAGTATTGAACACATGAAGAAAAGGATGTGCAAGACCGCATAGAAAGTCCAAAAATCTGCTGAAATCTGTCAGTATTTAGAAAAATCTTGTTGAAGCTTGTTTAAAATTTGAAGACGTTTTGGACAGGCCAATGAAAACTGGGAGAGCTTGGTGTGGTCAGTTGAGACCAAAGCTGTTCTTTGGATGTGATTGTACACACCATATTTGGAGGAAGAATGTTTCTGCACATGAAGTCAGAAGCACCATGCCAAATGTCCAGGTTGCAGGTAGGAACATCATTGTGTGGGCTGTCTTAAAGCATATGGTTCTGGCAAACTTCATATATTTGAAGGGGGGATGATGATGATGGAGAAATGTACCGGGACATTTTTATAAGAATCTGAAGTGTGGATTACTTGCTGTTGTTGCCGACATGTGGTATGAATTTTATTGAATTGGCCTCAAGTGGTTCAAAGATCAGCAGAGATCAGCAGGTAATAAAGTATTGCTAAAAGAAAACCATAAAAACAATGCTATTTACAATTTGCCACAAGTGTCGGGGACACAGCAATCATGTGGAGGAAAATACTCAGGTCAGATGAGACTAATATTTAACTTTTTGGTCAATATGCAAAACATGTTTGGAGGAAAAGTTATACTGTATATGTACTTGAACACACCATCCCCACTGTGCTACATGGTGAGGGCTAAATCATACTGCTTTTCTTTTGTAGGGACTGGAAGCAACAATGCCTTTGAATGGTTTAGATCAAAGCACATTCATGTGTTAGAATGGCCTAATTAAAGTCAGGACTTAAATTCAGTTCAGACTCTATAACCACACTTGAAAACATATGTTCACAGTCACTCTCCATCCAATTTGACCAAGCTTGAGCTATTAGGCAAATATTACACTATAGCTTGTAGAGACATAACACAAAAATATTTGGAGCTGAAAATGCAGTGAAAGGTTAGTCCACAAAGTATTGTTCCAGGTCAAGCAAGAACATTAAAAACCACGCATCTTTTTCCTCCTACTGCACAATGATCAATTATTTCGAGTTGAGTTTTAACCCAGAATCCCAATTAAATTCATTGTAGAAAATAAAATATGGACAAGTAAATAGGTATAAATAGTTTGCAAGGCATTGTCATTCAATACATACAAAACAATGAGCAATACAATGCAAAGCATATCAGTTCAGTTCTGAAATAACAGCTCATTGGCGTCTGCTTGGAGATAGGCTCAGAATGACCACTTTTAAATAGATTCATAAATTTCTCTTGGAACTTAATGTACAAGGACTGGCAGCTTCTTTACTGTTCCTGTGTTTATAAACCTTGTTTAAAACTGTTTCTAAGTGTTGTGTTTACAGCACTGTCAACAAATACGGATCGGGGATGAGAAATGCCAGTTGGTACTGTAAAGAGTATAAACAAACACAAACAATGTTTTTTAATTTGATTTTCAAGTTGGCTATCTTGCCATGGAAAACTAAAATGGGTTTGTGTTTTTCTTTTGATAGAAGAATTTCAGCAAAGACCCTCTAAAGTCATTGGCAGGGGGTCAAATCAAGGTAATTTTTGTTTTTGTGGGATTTTGGGCATTTACAGAAATTATGTCATGTTGCATGCCAGTACAAAACATTTTAGGTTTTGCATGAATTAAATGTGATGTGAAACAATCCTTCAGCTGGTGTCATGGGATATTGTGACAATAAGATGCCAAGTCATGTTGAATGTTATCACAATGGTGCAACATTTCCTTGCACTGCATGTTGAAGCAAGGACACACAGGTTAGGATAAAGTAAGGACAAATACTACATCCATAAATTGTTTCCTTAGGTGCCAAATTTGTACCAAATCCAACTTTTTTGCCCTTGCTTTTCAAACCTTAGTTACTGCACAGACCTTAAGGCTGTGCAGGTTCATAGTAAATTATGGAAGCCAAAAGGCACACGGATCAATAGAAGTTTTAAGTGCTGTAAGTCCAACCTGCACTGCATATCGATTAAACAGCAAGCTTTGTTGGCACTGCATGAAATTCACTGTGTTACAGCAGCCCTTTTTCAATAGCAGGGTCTTAAACTCTCCGGTTACTTTACCTCTCTTTACCTTTAACCAAGGCAACCGAGGACACACAAAGACCAGTCAAGTTTCTATTGATCAAGCCAGAATTTATGATTCTGGTATAACATGTGCATGGTACTGTATTTTGTAGAAAGAAGTAGGGAAGAAGTCAAAGTGCTCCTCCAGTCCAAAGAGTGCAGGTGAATCTAAACAATCATCAGCTGACTTCAGTAGATCCTTTATGTTATGGTCATGAATCAAATAAGGGACATGAAATACTAAGGTGACTGTGTTAAGAGGAATATAACTAAATTTTTAAGTTAATAACATAGGTTTGCTATCATTCTTACTAGAGATTAAAAACAAGTGATAAACTGATTACAAAATAGAGAAATGGTTGTTGAGGTTGTTTGTGTGGACTATATATCCTTGGTTTATTGACTTTTTACCAATGTTTGCACACAGGAGCTGATAATGCTTGGAGTTACAAGCCTCTGTTGCTGTTACTTTGTGCTGTAAATTTCACAAATGACCTTAGGTTTTTGCTAAAGTACAAACAAAGTAAAATAAACAGACACCCTCTGGAAGCTGAAAGAAATAGATGTAAATAGGCCGCTATCAATCTTGCCGTATATATGTGAGAGCCTTTATTTTGTCCAGTTTGAACTTGTGCAGAACACATGGCGCTCTATGTGTTCATGTTGATCCATCAATCTGTTTTCCATACCAATTTAATCCAGTTAAAGGCTGCATTGGCAGCTTCGGCCCTCATCGATCAGTAGGCAATGGTGGGGTACACCCTGGACAGGTCCAACATCCACTCAGATTTATGAAAAAATTAACATGGCTACTTCTAGGGTTTAGATTTTTTTGAAGCAAGTTTCTGTGATGTTAGTATTGGTAACAGTTGACTTACCTGTAGTAGAAACATTACACCATTACATCACCAATCAGTCATGAGTCAATGCAAAACGGGATGGGTCAATGCTTTCATCCTATTTATGCCAAATTCTGACCCTACCACCCAGCGGACCATGTAACATTTTTCCAATCTGGTATTGTCTCAGTTTGGTTTTACCAAAGGACGTAACTCACCTCTTGCTTCTGACCGTTTGAGGTAGGTTGTATCCCCCAATGGATGTATGTAAAGTCCTAATAATGGCCACACGCAGTAGCTATGAGGAAAGCATGTTTACGCTTTTTGTGACCAAAAACATTTTACACATATTTTCATTCTTTAACCTTTTTTTGTCCCTTCTCTTCAATTGACTCTGTATGAGATGGGCTTTGCCTCCTGGTACATGGTAACACATGTGACTATAAATTACTATTAGGAAATATAATACTCTGAGACCTTTAGAGAGAAAATAAATCCAGAATATTTTGGTAAAAGCTTCTTAGCAAATTTTGTTTTCCTAACAGTTCCCCACTGTATTCCAGCTCCAGATGGCAAAGTTGACATTACCTCGACAGGTTTTTACATAAGTTGTAAACAATTGATTTTCCACTAGCTTTTTTCCAGGACGATACGAATCTCTAAATGTGAAGCTGAGCAGAGCAGTAGACTTGAAGGGACATTAATTATTAAACATTTAATTAGCACAAGCATCCAAAACAATGCCCAATTATAATGACAAACATAATGGAATGTTTGCTCCATTTCAGGAGAGGACAATAAACTCAGACTCAAGAGAGTTTAGAGAAATAGCCAAACAGGGAGAACATAAAGTCTGAAGCAAGGAGGAAGATTTGGAGAGAATGGGAGAAGATCGGATGGGGGGAAAAAAAGAAAGGACGACAGAATGTCATTAAGTTGTCTTTGGGCTTGGCTTTTAATTTCCTCTCTCCATCTCTTTCTCCTTGCATACATCTATCTTCTCCAGCCCGACTCCCCCTCCATATATTCCCAGCCCCTTCCTCAGTTCTCAGTGTTTTCCTCCTGTATTCTTAGCACTGCGCTGGTTGGTGAGATGGGAATTATTTATTTATGGTCAGGCATTGTCTGTGTGCATGGGCTTAAGTAATACTCTTCTAAGCTGTGCCACTATAATACAAAGCCTCATTTCTTCTCATATACAAGGGATGAAAGATGGGCCTTGGAGCTTGCTATGGTCCTCTGAATACTCCTGATTCCAAACCGAGAAAAGAATGAGGGGAAGAGCAGAGGAGCTTTGTGGATCTCAGTGTGCTTTCTTACAAACTACAAAGAGGACAAACTCAGAGTCTCACTCTTTTACATACATGGTTTCTTTTTATATAGCTGTTTTTGTCCTCATCTCTGCTTGCATGCCCCCATTCTTGCATGCCCCCATTCTCTAGTCCAGTACTGCAAGACTGGTTGGCTGCTGAAAAAGTTTTGGTGTAGCAAAGCAAAAATAATAAATTCCATTAAAAGTATCTGCCCTTATTAAATGTGGCTGGTGTTTCCACCTTTGCATCGCTGCAGCTCGTCCAGGAATACCATGCTCATCTTGGCTGCTTCTCTGATTAAACCTCTTCTTGCCATTTCTGTCAGTTTAGGTGGACAGACCACCAAACTGTGCTTTAAACTTCAAAACAGTTGTATCCCTGACCTGCTGTTATCCTTGGTCTTTATGATGCTGTTTGTTCACTATGTTCTCTAACAAACTTAGGAGGCCATCACAGAACAACTGGATTTATGCTGAGGATGAGGTACATACAGGTAACTCTATGTACTAATTAGATGATTTATGAAAGTATCTGTTTGCACCGGATTTTATTTAAAGGTGTCACATTTCAGCTTTAAAAACTAACTATAATTTTTCTTCCACTTCACAATTATGTACTACTCTGTGTTGGTCTATCAAATAGAAATCCAATAGTGGTTTCTAGTTGTAGCTGGACAAAAAAGGCAAAAAGGTTTAGGCAGTATGAATACTTTTGCAAGGCACTGTATGACAGTAGGGATGTAAAAAATAACTGACTTTCTTTATAGAGTTTCTCCATTATTGGTTTCTTGAAATGACAAGACTGACATGTACTGACCACTTACTCAGTCATTTCAAACTTGACAGTTTGGACATTTTTCATCAAGCATCCTTCAACTCTCACCTCTCCATCAACTGTTAGGACTACTGAAGAACAGACCTTTTTTGTGATGTACTTCGGCACAATAGAATCTGATGTCCAGTGACTCGGGTAGAGAAAAATGATGCAAGAAACCCAAATCTATTAAAGGAAATCAGTAAATGAATTTAGCCTCTATTGCTTATTACACTGTGTTGTCCATAAATGTATCTTAAAATGAATAACAGGGTGATGAGACAATAAAGACAAGCATATTTTCAAGAAACAGAAAATAATAGAACAACAGATGCATTGTGCTTTTGTTTTCAGCACCATTAGTAATAAGGTTTACAGTTGGAAACCACTCCAACAAAAACATCCATGTTAGGTAAACTGGTGATTATAGGTTGCTGTAAGTGAAGGTACATTGTGGTTTGTCTCATCTGTGTCCATATTTGTCCTTTGATGGACCTGTCACCTGTCCCGGCTGCACTCTGCCACAGTCAGACATAATGTAGGCGGCAGGTTCTTAGCAGCAAGAGAGTTTGAAGAATTCTGGAGGTAAAAAGAAAGTTTGTTCAGGTTGGTATGATGAAGATACAAGCTCAACAACGTGAATACATCTCCACTAATAGTTAGTTAAATGTTCCTTAGCCAGCTGCAACTCGGCTACATGCTTTTTGTTGCCATCAACAAGTTTCTGGCATGATTCTGGCTGGATATTTGACAACTCTTCTTCTTTTTGTGGAATAGACCCGGCTTTATACGCCAGTTTTCAAAGGGGTTGAGGTCAGGGCTTTGGGGAGGCTTCTGAAAGCTCAACAGATGCCTGTTGTATGTATTCCAAAAACATGCTGATGTGAGTTTTTGGATTACTGTTCTGTTGGAAAACCTGATTTTGTACCTATACAACAATGGCGCTGCACATGGCGTAGCAGTAGAGTGTGCGACCCATGTGCGGAAGCCTCAGTCCTAGATACAGCCATCTTGGGTTTGAGTCCTGACCCCGGAGACCTGTGCTGGATGTCTTCTCCCTCTCTTCCCCTCAAAATAACAAAACTAAAGGCCACCAGTGCCACAGAAAGAAAAAAATATCAAAACTAAATGAAAAACATTATATAGATGAATTACATACATAATAATGTTTTCAAGCCTTTATTTCTGTTGACTTTGATAGTTTTTACTTACAGATTAGCATATTACAGCACTTTTCACTGTTGTATTTCATTTCATCATGAAAGACAGAAGCAAATCATTAAAGGCCTCAAATGAAGGACATTTGTGCTTATTCTAATTAAACATCTGAGTGGAATTATTATAAGACCTGCTGGTGACAAGATGTTCTTTATATAGTTCTGATGAAACGTTCAAATTATTCAAGGCCTTTTCGCACTTTTTATTGTTATTCGTTACAATTAGATGGCAAATCTTAGCTTCCAATCTTCTTTAGGTGCAGCCAGTAGGGCCAAATTGGCATTTTGTTCTCATAAAGGTTTAAAATGTAAGTGGTGAAACATAGTTAGGAGCTCGCAATCTGTTGCTAGAGCAATAGTAAGCTGTGTGGGTGTTAGAGCAGAACAGAGCAAAGGAAGGACAACTAAACTACCTAAACTTTCACCGTCATAATCAACACCACACGCTGAAAACACAAGCTTCTTATCTGAATTGCCCGAATTTCCGTCTCTCCTCCAGCTTCATCCAGATTTCTGTCAAGCTGAGCCTAATGATGTCCCATGTGACAAGCGCTGGTTAACTAGTCAGCATTGTAGGCACACAGACACATGCTCAAGAGAAACTGTGCATACTCTTACATTTCAGGCCAGCAGCTGGCAGCTTTGCTGTGTCCCTCTGACTTGAATGAGATAGGATGAGCAGATGTGACTATTCTGCCTGACAAGTCTGAAAGAAGAAAACAAAAGCCAGCAGGGTAGAAGTGACAAAACATGCGCCTGTCTCCAGCCTTTTCTGCAAGATATCATACAGATTTATTTTTTGCCTGGCACGTCCATGGTCACATTTTTAGAGCATGCTGAGCAGGTTGCATTCCATTACCCCAAAAATGCCTCTTCAATCCCCTCACTGCTTCCTTTCCTTTTCTCTGAGGGTGTACCCCTAACATCAAGCCACTGGAGGAATCACAGTAAGCTGTTTCTTTATCTCTTTTGCAGAAGCTTTGTTGGATGAAAATTGGAACTATCCTTTGAGGGAGCATTTACACCCCTTTAACTAATGAAAAAGTACTGCATTCAGCCCCTCTGAGCTTCTGACACTTTGTAGAACTTTGCTGCAATTAGAGGGATGCACAGTGATGCAATTGTTAGCACCTCTGCCTTGAAGCAAGAAGGTTCAAATCTCGAACGGGGACTTTCTACATGGAGTTTACATGGTCTCCCTTTTGTTGCTGACGGTTTGTTTACGAAGCCAACAGGTCATAAATGGAGTTTCCTCCGTTCCCGTGTCCCACTATAAATTAGTTACTCCTATGGGAGTACTTTATTGCCTATAATCATGACTAACTGCCGGCATTTACTACCCACAGCTGCTGGGAACATCCTGACCTGGGATTAACCTTTTCTCCAACCTGAAGCCTGCTGTGACCTCTGACTTCTCCCACTCAGGCTCACAATACATGTTACTTCGGTTTTTATGGTTACACATGCGAACTGAAGTAATAGTATGATAATCTCAGTAAATGATTTTAATTCTCAACAGTTCCCCCTTTTGACCTCTGCAAAAGAGGTCAATACTCAAAGATGTAGGAATGATAAGTAACAAATAAAAAGAATAATAAGGTCAAATTGGCACACCAAAAGATTAGTACTCTGCAAAGTAAGAAAGGAAAGCAATGAATTACAAATGGGCCACTAATTCCCAACCTTCAGTGACAACATGAGTGCCCCTTTTTCAATGGTTGACGTTATAAGTCTTACTGTAAGTGAGCGAATACATGGCACACAAAAACATCCACACGTTACTAGAATACCAAAAAATACAGACTATGAAATCAGCAATGAGATAATTATACTCTTCCACTTACCAAAGGTGTTGGTGAACCACTCCTCCAGTCCCCCGCCAATTCCTGAATATTCATGCATTTCCTTAGTTAACATATGCAAGCACAGCCATAAGAGCTGCCAACCCTTAAACCGCATCTCGTGTCAGATTTGCCAGCCTTAAGACATTATAATGTATGTCATTGATCCTGTCTACATTCTTATTTGGGGTTATAGGAAAAACTGCTGAAATTACAGGTACATTTTCAAAACCAGCAGCCACTTGATCAGGTCACTCGTCAGGAACTCCACGCGGAACACCAATTGCATCAATATAAGTTTAATATAACTGTCCATGAGATCAAAGGACCTGGTCTTCCTCACCTTTTTTCCACGTGGAGATTTCTCCCCCCACAGAAGCAATGGAGCGACCAGCCTCACCATTGCACAGCTTCCTACTGCCATAGGAGAAATTTGGACTAACAAAATATTTCCACCACAATAGTAATATAAACCTTCTCAGGCCAAGTGTCCTACAGTGCCAGCTGGGTAAATTTTGTTACACCATGATGGAGAGACAGTTCCTAGTTTTAACTGTGGGTTTTTAGTAACCCCTTTAAAATTGAAATAGGGATAATCATATCCCTCACTCTGATGAGAAAAAGGGCCTACCAGTGAGCTATTGCTAAATCCCGGAAACACCTTTGCTAAGGTATGACATGCAGGGTTTTCTTTCAATTTACCCTTCGCTTGTCCTCTAACCAAGGTCACCAAATGCTGAAATGTTTCTGCATATGGATTATCTGACAGTATTCGTCCTTGTTTAGTGTCCCAAATGACAAAACCCTGGGCCGGCCTGCCGATGTTCTCCATACCATCCACTGCACCTTTCTGTTAGATACTCAAATACACATTATATTTAGTCCAGGCTAGCTCACTACCCTCACATGTAAACACAGAACAGAGATCAAACTGAAATGTGGTGTCCGAGCCAAGTACATAATCTAATTCGATACCTCCATGTCTTTTAATGCATGTATCTGATGTTTCAGTCATTTTCCGTAGTAGATGACGACAGCTGTGGAAATTGGGGCTGGAAGTGTGCTCACCACTCTGGAAAACATCACACAACAAGAATACAATTATTCCCACAAATGTCATTGTTAAACCTCCCCCACATTTCCATTTACAACTAACATCCCAAAAATGCATCACCATTTTTATCCTTTGCACCAGATGAATACCACTTACCCAGGAACTTATAACCTTCACACACATTGTGGGATTTACTCAAGAATGTCGATTAAATGTCATACATCAAATATATAAAACAATAAATAGCATAAACAATGATCCAAAGATTAATTAAACAGAGAAACACCACATTCAATGATCACATATTCAGAATCAAGAGTCACATATGTTCCTGATTCCCAGTCCTGAATTTATCTGTTGGGTAGTTGAATGTAGTGACTCCTTGTAGTGGATAAATCCTCTTCTTTTAATCTTGAAAACTAAAAGAAAAAGTCTCTGGAGGGGATAAACCCTCTTCTTTTAATTTTGAAAACTAAAAGAAAAAGTCTCTGGAGTGGATAAATCCTCTTCAGCCCAGTGCGATCACCGGTGAGCCTTTCTCCAGGGGATTTATTATGCCCCTTTAAGAAACCTCTGGTGCCTGTGACTTTGTAGGCTCCTCAGCTGGTGCACACTGGCTCCAATGATACAAGGTTTCTCCTTTTCCTCTCAGATGAACCACATGAGATGTTTTTCCAGGACTTGGAACGGGCCTGTGAACCTGGGGTTCCTGCCACTTCCGCTTGATGACCTTGAGCCACACCCAGGTGACTCCTGGTACCACAGGGGGGCCTTTTGTTCCCTCAGGTCCTCTGCAGAATTCTGCCGCTAGGGTCTGCAACTCATTAAAGAAAGTGTTAAACGATAATTGTGCAGATTCACCTGTCACCTGTCCACAGATTTTAGCCAATTTTTTTCTCAATATGTGGTTCATTCTTACAACCTTGTCTTGTGACTGAGGATGATATACTGTACCAAAAGCATGTGTTAGTCCCAACATTTGTTCCACCTGTTGTAGATCCTTGTTCCTGAAATAATTTCCATTATCAGACCTTATCTTTTTCCAGGAGCCATGTCTGAAAATGTTATGATTAATTAAACATATTACCACAGAGTATCTCTTTCCAGGTTGGGTGTAATTTAAACTTACCTGGAGATGAATGCACAGTAAGTTTTGTATTAAATTATCCACAGATGGAACAGTTCATCATATCTTTTAAATATAGGTGCCACCATTGTTCCAGATTGATAAGCACCTGCGAAATACCTACATGCGATATTCCATGTGCCTCTTCCAAAATGTGTTCTCATGTTTGGTGGCATCACAACTTTACCATCAGGGCCTCTCCAAAGGCCATCTTCTTCTTTTGCTCCTTTTCTCTTCCACACAGTAAGTTCCTCAGGGGGAGAACCCCTTTTGTGATGTTGTTTGATTTTTTTCCAAGTTTTAGATGTTCAAAGGTCTCAGCTTCAACACTTACTAAATTGAAGCTGCGTGCATAACGTGCTACGTTTTTAGGCAACGACAAGGCTTGAGCCACAAATCTCGTTTCATTTTCATGTTTAATTGATTGGCTTCTGTGCTGCAGTCACAAATCCACTTTTCAACCATTGTATCAAATCAACATGTCTTTTTCTATATTATCTAGCATACAGCTAACATACTGAATCACCTCTCTATATGCACACAGCTAACATACTGAATCACCTCTCTATATGCATACAGCTAACATACTGAATCACCTCTCTCTATATCCCCCTTTTTGCTGAAACAACACTGTTGTTACAGAAACATCGAAATAAAAAGGAAGAAAGTAATTCTGAAAGAGCCAATTGTGCAGCAAACTACAGCAGGTGTTTAAACTTAATGAACAATTCGTCGCGTCTGTGTTCCAATTCAGTGATGCATTAAGAGTTCTCATACCCTGCTCTTTTATCAAAAGACCCAGTGGTGCTGTCAAAACCAGTGTAATTAGGGACATAGTTTCTGCTATAGGCAGTAAAACCCAAAATAGGACAAGTCTTTCACCACGTGTGGCTTTAGGATGATGTAAAACGACAGATCTTTGTGCAGAAGAAATATGGGTTCCTGTTGATGAAATAACTGTTCCTAAATTAACCTGTATTCTTCAATCTGTTTTTAATTTTTACTCACTTCGAAACCTTTTTCTGCAAGATGTAAAAGAATAGATTTGGTAGCTTCAATACACGCGGTTGCTGTTCGGGCTGTAATCAGAAAACCACCTCCGCTGGCAACATGCAGTCCTGGAGCTGCTGTTTGATAACCTGATTTGAGAACCTGACCCGGGGATAAGGCAAAATCTTGAGCAACCTGGTGTCTCTCAGTTGCTGATTCACTATAAGTGAACGAGAAGACATCCCTGTAGTGTTCAGCTAGTCAGCTGTCAGAGCTTTTAATTTATCTTAAATTGTGAGCCATTCTGCATTTACCTATAACTTTCCTTTTACAGGCAGAATGGTGGTGTTCCTGGCAGACTGGCAGGGTTCTGACACGCCTGCTTTCAACAGCCCCTCAATGGTGTCAGCAATTCAATTCCTGCCTCTGCAGCAGGAGAGTGTGAGTACTGGTTTCACCAGATGGGGAAGACATCCTGCTACTTAAATTCCACAGGGGCAATGTTCACACATCCAACATCAGTGGGTCCTTGAGCCCATAGATGTGGTGGACAGCTGGATAAAACAGCCTCAGTCAGAGGGTGATCAGTTAATTCTCTGCCATGTTATCTAGATAGCTGATGGTGTTGTTCTAACCCGGCAGAGTCAGAGGCAATAACTGCAATACAATAAATATTAGTGGAGGGAGAAAAACAAAGGGCTGGGACAGCAGTAGGTAGCTAAACAGTGGCTGCAAGGGAAAGTTTTACAACTCCTCCCAGTTTTTTAGCCTGATGACTTGCACGGTGCGGTACAGCTTCATCAGACATTTCACAAATGTTTATAGAGGAAATGCTCCATATTTTCCTTCTAAATATTCCTCAAACTGTTTCTGAAACCATTCTGTTTGCTTTCTCATTTCTCTCATAAAACAAAGTTACACGTGGCAGAGCAGGTATTGGGCCGCAAGGAGCCAGGGCCCGAATCCAGGGTTTCCAGATAAGGAAACTAGACCTCACCCCAGCACCAGTAGGGGTTTCAGGCTCAATGAAGCCCTGATAAATGTCCACATAAGACTCCTCCTACTCTTCAGGCCACAGTAATCCATGACCACAGTATAGCTCCCAATGCAATCAAAATGTCTCTACCGAGTAGATTTACAGGTGTGTCAGGCGAAACAACAATGCAACAGTTTTTGTTTTCCAACCATGGTGTGAAGAGATGTAGACACAGCCAGAGTCTGTTTAACCCCAAAGAATCCCATCAGAAAAGACATGTTATTAGATGAAGGAGGAATATTCAACGTGGAAAAAGTGTCTTCAGTTTTCATAAGAAATTCCACTGGAATGTTGGGTTCTGCCTTTTTTCCATTGTCTGGAACTCTCTGTGTGTCACTGTGCTATGAGTGCTGCAGGAGCTTGTTGTGCCAGAGGTTGATGCAAGGATGGAGGAGCTCCTTCTGGGCGTGCCCCATAGCGCTGGGGGCAGCTGCGGGCCCAATGATCCGTCTGCCCACATACTAGGAAGGAGGAGGAACCAGCTCCTCTCTGTCCACCCCTTCGTCCAGCCCTCTTTCCAAACGGCCCACCCCTGGCCTGGCCACGAGGACCATATGGGTGTGACTCCCACTGGATAGGTGGAGTCAGTTGATATACATTGGTAGGAGCTATGAGTAACGCTTGAGGAGGTTTTACCTTTGCTGAAGTGGGTGGAGATGTAACAGGAGCCATTATCCAATTTGCTCCTCTCTCAGCCTCTGCAGCAGTGTTGCCAGGTGTACTATAATTATTATTTGTTCACTAAAACTAGCCGCCACAGAGACAGTTTCTTCCCCCAGGCTGTTTCTCAGTTGAACATTCAATAGAGTACAAAACAACAGGATACAGATGTTGCAAATGCACCTTTTTATTTATAAATGTGTATATTTGTACATTGTAAATATGTATATTCTATAATGCAAAAACAAAAACCAAAGAGCAAAGTGTACCGGAGTCAAATTCCTTGTTTGTATGTACAAACTTAGCAATAAAGCTGATTCTGATTCTGATTTATCGTATTTGTACGATAATTTTGCTCTCTGTACGATGTATGATAAATTTTCCTAAAAAAGGTCAAATGTACGATAATTTGACCATTCCGTGAATGTGTGGTTGTAATCAGTTGTCATCAGCCTATCGCCAAAGTCTGTTGGAGTTTTTTTGTGAACCCTGAAGGCATCTGTGTCCGGATTCGGAAACAGATGCTGGAAATTCCAGCCAATCGTGCTTTTCTAAATGTGACCTACGAGTGACGTGTATGCGTTGGCCTCAGAACAACGGCCATGATTGGCTGAATAGTCCACCGCGCCCGCCCATGATTGAGGAAAAGAAAAACAGAAAAGAAGAAGCAGAACCCGGCACTGTGGGCCTGCAGCTGTTGATAAATCCATTCCGTACAGACGCCACAAAGCTGCGAGTGCCTGTTAGACGCTATTCAACACATCAACAGACTTGCTATTTTGGTTATGACGAGTGTACGATAATTTCCCTCAAAATACGAAAATTTTACGTCTCTAGTACGATAATCCTACATTTCTCACCTGGCAACACTGCTCTGCAGTAATCTTTTTTTATCAGGCTTCTATCTTACTGTGGTTAATTGGAAGGTTTTAAGTTTTTTGTCTAATGCATCAGGCTGTTTCCTTTCTTGTTCTATCTGTTCTTTTTTCTCCTCCAAATATTTCTACATGTGGTGTAACAAATGTCTTTCCCACCTAGCGTGACCACCCCTTTCTAAATCTGGGTTTCCTCGCATTACTTTCCTTCAGGTATTCCATCCATTACAGTTTGTCTAAAATATTGAACTCAATCGAGTCACTGTCTGTTTGATACAGGTTTCTACCCCTTCATAAAGAAACACGTGTTGGCCCGTCCCAGAAAAATTTAAGGATGGTGTCTGAATTTTTTAGATGCGGACATGCCACGCAACACGTCTCCCTCCAGCCACGGCAAAATAAGGTGTTGCGTCGCATTGATAAGAGGTGCGGGCCTCATTCTCAATAACTTGGAGGTTACTACGTGTAGTGCTGCGACCCAAAAGTTGTCTGACATCTCCCAATGCTAAAGTTATACCAGCTAATAATCTGTCTAACTCATTCAACCATGGCCTCAGTAAACGGATTATTAGGGTGGATGTGCGGTGGAGGCATTTAGTTCCTTACCACGGGAGCAGCTACATTAAACGGCCCGATTTCTCTCTGCCTTTTCCACATTTCATGCATATTTTCCCTTATTCAACACATCCACTCTATCCTTTTCTACGTTTGCTTGATTCCTCTGTTGCACCTGTATTTAACTGGCCAGGGTAATAAATGGTTTGACTGTGTTATACGTAATTCCCTTTGACAGCATTTTCCAGACATTCTTTCACTTTATTAACGTCGTGTGAATCTATATGAGCAATCCAAATACGCTGCAATTCATCTATTTTGTCTTCATTCTACATCCTCAAACTCCCTGTAAATCTCACCATGCATATTAATATTTGATAACTGCAGCACAAAACCAACCAGTTTTCGAATCACAATACTTTATGGAAGTAAAATAGTCTCATTAGAATCAGACATTTTTTAGACATTGAATTTATAGCACTGAATTTTTATCATGTGCAATTATGTATGTGAATTTTTTTTTTGTACCTCAAATTCGCCTGCAAAAATTCACCTGCAGGAATTCGCCTGCAAAAATTCACCTGCAAAAATTCACCTGCAGAAATTCACCTGCAAAAATTCGCCTGCAAATGTGTTGCCGCTTCTTCCAGTCACTTCAAAACAAGAGCATCTGCGGACAGGGTTGGGGCACTAGCTGTCATCAGGTCAGTCAAACATTTCATTCAGTTCCATTAGATGAAAAAAAAATACCGAATCTCAAATGGGTGTTAATTACCTGGCGTTTTGTAATAATATATTTTTGGCAGAAAAATCTCATCACTGCTCTTCATTAAGCCACTATCCAGCAAACTGTTAAGAGACTCGCCTCTGCCCAAGGCAATGGTGTGTCACGTGATCAAATAAGCGTAATCTGATTGGCTAAAAGACGCTTGACTCGATTGAGTGTTGATTGCTTTAATACCCATTTGAGATTCGGTATTTGTTTTTCATCTAATGGAACTGAATGAAATGTTTGACTGACCTGACGACAGCTAGTGCCCCAAGTGCAGGTGAATTTCTGCAGGCAAATTTCTGCAGGTGAATTTTTGCAGGTGAATTTTTGCTGGGAAATTTTAAGTACAAAAAAAAATTCACATACATAATTGCACAGGATAAAAATTTAGTGTTATAAATTCAATGTCTAAAAAATGTCTGATCCTAATGAGACTATTTTACTTCCATAATACTTGTTTCCTCAACATTTCACACAGCTCGTGCGATGATGTCACCTCTCACTCGCAGCCAAACACACATACCCACATACACACACGCATACACACGCTGACCGTCCTATAACTGCATCCTGTTTGAGGTGAGCGCAACCTCCGGGTGAGCCAACCCGTTCTTGAGTCCAAACGTCCCCAACTAAACTATATCCACGTTTTGGGTGAGCCAAATCCCGAGTGTGGAACTCACAGCACGATCCGCAACTCCGCCTCCGGAAGAAGGGGGGCTTGGCCATCCACCGGCTCGGGGCACAGAGTTTTTTATCCTAACCGCTCTTCTAAACCGCCTCCCCGCGGCCCATTAAATACACCTCAGGTTCATCACATCATACAGCGGGGAAACCGCCAAGTAAAAACCACTTACCTTCGTCCCCGCTGGTGATGTGATCCCCTGCGGTTATGCTCACGACATCCGGGTCACGGCACCAAAATGTTGAGGTAAAATAATTCCACCAGATATAATAATACAGCCTCAACACCCCAGTCCGGATGTCGTGAGAAAGAACAGATGAAGAGCAGGAAATTAAGATTAACACAAGTTTAATTTGGTAAATGATAAGTCCAATAATTTCCAATGCATATTGAATACAAAGAGAATGATACAAAGAAAGAAAGATTTACCAAAGGGCCCTTTGGGAGAGACTCGGGCCCTGTCCCAATACCCACACTACACCTTACGCCCCGCTATGAAGTGGGTACTTTGTACAAGTGCAGGTAAGGGTTGAAGTGCACAGGTTACAAGCCTGCAAAATTGGAGAATTGGGACATTAGGGGTTACGTCATCGACTTGCACCTCTGCACCGTAACTGCAACATCAAAAAGGATGGGAACCAGCGCTGTTTGTACAGTCTTGCTTCTAAAAAACTATTTAAAACTGCAACAAGCAATTGTTTTGAGGAGAAGAAAGTGCAGGAAGTAAAGGAGGCTTTTACACCAGACTCTCGCCGCGCCAGTGTTTGTTTGAAAGGTAACTTCAGTGTTATGGCCTACTGACCGTCCAGACTTACTCTGAACCCAGTGGTATCTTACAATGTTGAGCCTGGAAAACCAGAAAAAATATATTTGACGGGTTGGTGTCTAAAGTTTACGCAGTTCTTATTATTTTGATTTGATGGCTGATTACGTTGATGGTTGTGATTAGTTTTCGCTCAGAACGTCATCTGCAGCAGTGAACTGTGGGTAATATACTTCGGCGAAGTCCGCTTCGATGCAGGCTTCGCCGAAGTCTGGATTGAGGGCACAAAGGGGGCGGGGCTAAGGACCACTCTGGAGAATTGGGACACACTACGCACTCAAACCCATCAACAGGAACGCGCAATTCAGGGACACAAGGGTGGAAGTGCGAGTATTGGGACAGGGCCTCGGTCAGCAGCAAAGCGAGGCCGTATCACCGAGTCGTCTGTCTTACAATCAGTGTTAAAGCATTTTATACCCTTACTGCTGACGGTTTGTTTACGAAGCCAACAGGTCATAAATGGAGTTTCCTACGTTCCCGTGTCCCCACTATAAATTAGTTACTCCTATGGGAGTACTTTATTGCCTATAATCATGACTAACAGCCGGCATTTACTGCCCACAGCTGCTGGGAACATCCTGACTTACCTCCCAATGGTCCACCATGCAGGATTTCACTCCTAGTGCACGAGAATAGACATCGTGCTCGCTCCCGTGGCGAAAAGCCCTGCTCACTTGCGAGAGGATCTCTTTTTTGCTCGCAGGTTTTTGGCAGTGCCACCATAGTTTTCCTTGTCCCCACTAAAGTAAAGCACCCATACGGCATGATCCTGCCAACACGTCTCACCATGGAAATGATATGTTCATGTTGATGTACAGTGTTAGCTTTTCTTATGTTTTTTGCATGTAGGTCAGAATAAAACTGATTCCCCCACCTGAGCTGTGGATATCTGAAGCTCCCTCAGAGATATCTTAAATCTGTTGTATGCTTCTCTAATTAAATCCTTTCCTGAAATGTCAGCTTAGGTGGGTGGTCATGACTTGGTATGTTTTGCAGTTGTGTCATACTTTTTCCATTTTCAGATGAAAAGCTTGGCATATTGTTTTAGAACCTAATCTTTCTTTAATCTTTTCCACAGCTTTCTCCCTGATCTGTCTGCTGGATTCCTTTGTCTTCATGATGCCGTTTGTTCACTTATGTTTCTAACAAACCTCTCAGGCTTCTACATAACAGCTAAATAGTATGTGACACTTTTTAAATTTCTGTTTGCATTTGCTGCCACTTTACAATTACGTACTACTTTGTGTTGCTGTATGACATAAAATCCCCAAAAAAGTAATGGGTAAGTTTTTCGTAATTGAAAAAACTATCTGGAAGTTTTCCATAAACGAGAAACAATGAGAACAAGTTTTAGGTGTGTGAATATTTTGGCAAAGAATTGTCTATTTCCTGCATCAATAAACTCCAAGATTAATGGTTGTATAAATATCAAAGGATAATATACAGGGGTTGGACAATGAAACTGAAACACCTGGTTTTAGACCACAATAATTATTAGTATGGTGTAGGGCCTCCTTTTGCGGCCAATACAGCGTCAATTCGTCTTGGGAATGACATATACAAGTCCTGCACAGTGGTCAGAGGGATTTTAAGCCATTCTTGTTGCAGGATAGTGGCCAGGTCACTACGTGATACTGGTGGAGAAAAACGTTTTCTGACTCGCTCCTCCAAAACACCCGAAAGTGGCTCAATAATATTTAGATCTGGTGACTGTGCAGGCCATGGGAGACGTTCAACTTCACTTTCATGTTCATCAAACCAATCTTTCACCAGTCTTGCTGTGTGTATTAGTGCATTGTCATCCTGATACACGGCACCGCCTTCAGGATACAATGTTTGAACCATTGGATGCACATGGTCCTCAAGAATGGTTCAGTAGTCCTTGGCAGTGCCCATCTAGCACAAGTATTAGGCAAAGGGAATGCCATGATATGGCTGCCCAAACCATCACTGATCCACCCCCATGCTTCACTCTGGGCATGCAACAGTCTGGGTGGTACGCTTCTTTGGGGCTTCTCCACACCGTAACTCTCCCGGATGTGGGGAGAACAATAAAGGTGGACTCATCAGAGAACAATACATGTTTCATATTGTCCACAGCCCAAGATTTGCGCTCCTTGCACCATTGAAACCGATGTTTGGCATTGGCATGAGTGACCAAAGGTTTGGCTATAGCAGCCCGGCCATGTATATTGACCCTGTGGAGCTCCCGACGGACAGTTCTGGTGGAAACAGGAGAGTTGAGGTGCACATTTAATTCTGCCGTGATTTGGGCACCCGTGGTTTTATGTTTTTTAGATACAATCCGGGTTAGCACCCGAACATCCCTTTCAGACAGCTTCCTCTTGCGTCCACAGTTAATCCTGTTGGATGTGGTTCGTCCTTCTTGGTGGTATGCTGACATTACCCTGGATACCGTGGCTCTTGATACATCACAAAGACTTGCTGTCTTGGTCACAGATGCGCCAGCAAGACGTGCACCAACAATTTGTCCTCTTTTGAACTCTGGTATGTCACCCATAATGTTGTGTGCATTTCAATATTTTGAGCAAAACTGTGCTCTTACCCTGCTAATTGAACCTTCACACTCTGCTCTTACTGGTGCAATGTGCAATCAATGAAGACTGGCTACCAGGCTGGTCCAATTTAGCCATGAAACCTCCCACACTAAAATGACAGGTGTTTCAGTTTCATTGTCCAACCCCTGTACATGATCTTAAGAAATTCTGGCTATTAATTACATTTAATTGTGCATTTTACAGATGTTGGCTTTAATTGAAACTATAAAACAACCAGAGACGGTGGGAAATGTGCAGCCGCTTGTAATACTCTCAGTTTATTATGAGACTGATCCAGTATATTACATTTTAACAGCATGTACTAGGAGGCAGAATATGCTGTAAAGCTTCATGATCCCTTGTCTTCCCCTGCCACTCATTTACAGCATCACTGATAATAGATCATGCTCTACGCCGACGATACATGGGACTCGCACAATTCTTCGACCCATGACGACACAGGCATATAAAGAGGCCTCAGTTTAAATTAAAGATGTGACTGTTTATGCCGGCTCAGCTTGTGAATATTAAGCAGCGCCTTGCCATCCAAATCCAGCACTCTGTGGAAGATGCAGTGTGAGGGCAGAAGTTTAGCTGAGCTACAGCGGTTTATAATGAATTCTCCCCATGAGGAATGACGGCCAATAAACACACTGTACATGTAAATGCTAAATGATCAAGTGAGGATATCTCTTGTCATCATCCATCATATCCTGTCACTGTGCTGCATTTTGTGCGTGTGTGTGTTTTATAGTAGCATAACACCAGAGTTTACTCACCATTTCATTAATCTTTAGGTGATGGTCTTATCTGCAAGCAGGCTCATTTCCTTTATATGGAGATTAAAGCAGAGTGATTAATCTCTTATCTCATCAGATGCGGTGCTCCTACTGGAATCTAACAATGTACTGAAGTTGCAGCCCTAATCCACAATGCCAGGCATGCACACAGGCACTGACACACGTACGTATAGTTGGCCGATTAATGAGTAATTTGCATTGTGAATGTACTAATCTGCAACAAGGCTATAATTACATCAAGTTGCAATAGCGCAACATTGGTAGACTACTCATTACAAGAGAAAGTCTGAGGGGCTGTCAGTATCTGTGAGGGAAAGAAAAATACAGATGTTCTCAGCAGTTTAAAAGGCTTTTTCGGTTATAATGAGGGCCCACGGCCGGGCCAAGTTTGTATGGGACTCTATGAACAGAATTTGACTTGGGAAGCTGCTTTCATTTAAGCCCATTGACGGTGTGTTGTGCACTTAACAATCCCAAATCTCATGGTTTATACTAGTAAGCCATCAATGAAAGTCACTTAATCACAGAATGTGCTTTGCTTTGCCTTTCCCTAAAAATTGTTTGATTCACATTATTTCTTCATCAAATAGCAGTAAATAAATTAAACTTAATTAAACTTAAATGATTGAACCCAAGTCCTATATCCATGTCCTCTCTAAATATGTTGTGACCTTTTTGGCCGTAACAAGAGAACTTTGTTTCTCTGACTTACTCATGTGATTTTGCAATGTCCAGAGTATAGTGTTTTAATACAAACTTGGGAGAGTTAGGGCATCTGTTGGTTGATTAATTTGCTGCTACAGCATGCATGAAACAACTGCAGCACAGACACAGGCATAAAAAATTATTCACAAAAAAAATAAGTGGTGACTTTAAATTATGACCATTTACACAGATATCAAACTATGAGTATTTTATTTCCTCAGTATGACTGCAACTAGTTTTAAGAAAAACATAAAGGGTATGTTCTTTGAAGCCCCAAATGCATTTAATTAACAATTAAATTTCCTTTTTGATAAAGCTTATAGTT